>JAFMTC010000275.1:303827-436704 GCA_018845635.1 Nicrophorus orbicollis
AGGGGGGTGGAAAAGTTTATTCGATGGGGGAGTTTTTAACTAATCCCATCGCTGGAACTTTTCTCTTCGTATACTGTCTCTGCCCCACACTCGACTTGGTCTTATTTATTTTTTAATTCCAACGTAATCCATCAATTACAATTGTAATAGATTCGATGTATTAAGAACAATTTGATTTGGGAATTCCAAAAATATAATAATATTTGAAAGAAAATAAATGGATTGGGCGGAAAGACAGAGATAACAAATTTGTTTAATTTTTCTTTTTTATAAAATATATCTTGTTTTTCCTTAACTTTACATAATTGAAGTTGATGTAGCTAAATATATTGTAATTAAAAGTTTTTTTTTCTTAAGGAGTGGCTTATTATATATAAAAAATCTCTTATCCTTCACCGAAATCATCAAAAAGTTGTAATTTTTCTAACTTTTGTGGAAGAGTTGAAAGTTTGAAATAGGACCACGGACGGAACGTAACTATGGTACTGTTATATTCTTACCCACTAAACTACTTCCCTTTTCAACCAGACTTGCAGATCTTAGACTTAATCTATCTCCAAGCCTCACTTTCCTAACTTAATCTAAACTTTCAACTGTGTAACCTCATATAACTTTCATTATTTTATAACAAAAATATTTCTTGTTTCACCGAAATTATTAGCATTACTAGAAGTTATATTAGAATTTAAATCAAATCAATTTTGTGTATATTACACAATATATAATACATTCAACGAACCATGTATTAAATGAAAATGTATATTAAATGAAATAATTATTATTGAAAAATCTATAATGAGAATCAATGCAAATGAAATCAATTAAATGTTTTGAAACTGAAACAATGTTATTTCAGCAAATCGTACATTTTTATGTGTTTCAGAAACTGATATTATTACTGTTCTGGAACGAAACTAATTAAATATTTGCTATTATAGAAATAATTTAATTATAGGTGGTTTGCTGTGGTTTCGATGCAGCGAGCGCATTCATTGTTTCTCTCCAACTCTCTCTCTCTCTCAACAGTTTCTATTAAATGTTGGACCAGCTAATCGATAACAGTCGCTGTTTTCTTGCTGTAACTGTACTTCACCGACACTCTTGAGGGAAGTTCGATTAAAGCCCCTCTCACCCAACACCATTCCAACACCCGGTTTACTTATCACCATTCTATTGGTTTTCCAATATTAACAACGTGATTGGACATACTTAAATGTGAATATAGTTTAGTACATTCGTACATACTTACATTCATATACATATTTATATATTACATTTGATGAAGAATTATCTAGTATTTTTTTCGTTTAAAACCCTAACGATATAAGATCCGTCATATTTGATTTGACGTTTCTGTATAAACAATTGAAGCATCATCTTTTCTTTTTTTTTAATTCTTGAAAACTTCAAGATTTTGTGTTTCATGTTTGTGCAACTCAGTTTGAATTTTATCATTTTCCTATCTAAAAATTCATTTCAGGAAACTATAACTATAATAGTCCAACGTATAATATTTGGAATTTGTTCAAATTATATTGAAACATTATCTTTTATTTGAAATTTCGTTTTTAAAATGATAGTTGGATTATTTTGTATTTGACGTTGCACAAATCAGATTGAAATATTACCATTTTCGAAAACTTTAAAGATGTTAACCTATTATTTGGAGATTGCGCAAATCTAATTGAAGCATTATCTTTGTTTTTAGAAAACTTTTACATTGTCAGTTGGACCTACCATATTTTGTATTTGGCGTTTGCACAAATTAGATTAAAATTTTTGAAAATTTTAAAGATGTTAACTAGATTTGTATTATTTGAAGTTTGCTCAATTATCTTTGATTTTAGAAAACTTTAACAATGTTGTCGGTCTTGATATATTTTGTATTTGACATTTTTGCAAATCTATTTCTATGTAGCCAACTTTGCCGGAATTGAAATACACTTTAAATAAACGATTTCACTTTTACACGTTTTTATAAATACCTCAACAAATTACATGGAACAGTTTCAAATTTACACGGTTTTTCTACAATAAGACGTCATGTCTTGTTTATGTTATAAGTGTATTTTTTTACCTTTCAATGTTTGTATTTGATTTATGTACCTTAAGAAAAATAATTAGTATTCGTTTAATTAATATTAATATTATCAACATTTTAAAAAGGCATTTTGAACGTTATATTATAAAATCACTAAACGCGATATACTCTCATAAATAAACTATAATTTTCAATGAATTGGATTTTGATAATAAATTATTGATGCTATAATACCCATTATAGGGCTTGATTTGTTACTGATGTGCGAAGTTGAATTAAATATAAATTTCAGTTAATGTATTGCACCAGACTAATTACAATTAAATATGTATAACTACTTCGAATTCAGTCAAAAGATTAATGCGATTGAAATTGCTAAATATAACCTATTATACAAACAAAAGATACGTTACATTCAACTACATAATTATACTGAATGTAATTTATACGTAATGAATGTCATTTTTTACTATTGTTTTTGCTTTGAAAACATATTAATGGCAGTTAATGTATTATTCCAGACTAATTAAAATTAAATATGCATGACTACTTCGATTTTAGTGAAATGATGAATAGCGTTGGAAATACTACATTATGTGCACTATATGAACATGCATCTGATTTAGTATAGTGGAGTATTGATTTAATTATCATAATTTACTTAGATTAACAGTGATTTGATTTATTAAAGAAAGTCATTTCCAATTAATTACATTGCTATGATACAATTAAACATATAATTTCATATGCAGACACAAAAAAAGAGGAATATTAAACAATTTGTTATAATTGTAATTTTTTCATATTTTATTTTATTGTGAATAAAGTGGACAAACTTAATATAAGTCTACGTTTAACAGTGGATGGGCAACAATTCTTAACTGCCGTATGCGTATTTCCCAGGTTTTCATCATATTTTCCATGCGCCGCAATAAAAAACTACTCAGGATTCGCTCGTGCATTGTTTGATGGACACATTAAGCAGAAGAGTTTTAAGCGGACCATTAAAATTTAATCAGGATAAACGGCACCAAATCCACTAGTTTCATTTTAATAACTACCGGCCTGGAGTAATTAAACATCGCGGATGAATTTTATGCGAATAACTGCAATGGAAGGAATGTACAAAAAAAATATGTGTAGAGAGAGGATAGAAATGTACTATTTAAAACATGCGATTTATATTTTTCTACGTTGTTGAATAATTTAATTGATTCTGATGATTCCTAATATTAATGATTCAAAAAAATGTATATTAACTTGTATGTAGCTGATTTTGTACTGAAACCTTACTTTTCATTAAGTAAAAGGTATTTTATGCAAAATAATATCAAAATCAGATGAAAAAACTGAAAATAATATTAATGAACTTAATTTTACCACTATGAAGTTAACCTTCCATAACTTTCTAGCTAAATGTATACCAAATTGTATTATTATTATATTATAAAGCAGGGGGGGGGGTAGTAAACTTGCGGCTCGCGAGCCACATGCGGCTCTTTGAAGGATTATTTGCGGCTCTCGATAAATGTACCCAAGTTCCCTTTTCATTTTTGTGCTATTATTTTAATACCGTTTTTGCATACGTATTTAATTGCGGCTAGCGAAAAATTCAAATCAAGGAGTTTGACCTTCCCTGTTACAGTGGAAAATAATCAAATTTGAATAAGTGATGTTTTTTCTACTTGCTTTTTCTTTAACTGGCAACTCCATTTTGTTTCAGAATTTCAAATACATGATTCTTATTAGTAATTTGAAATACGAGAGTCTTTTCAACAAATATTTCTTCTGAACATCTTTAGTAATGTAAAAATTTGAATCTTTCTAATTTAATGTGTATTAAAATTTGAAAACAAGATGTAAATCAATCAGTATTAAATTAACTTTATGTAGTAAATAAAGTTTATTTAGAAAAAAAAATTTTTGTGGATATAGAAAAGTTCAATTGTAATATTTTTCTGTTTTTAATAATGTTTTTTGATGTGTTGAAATACTTTGTCAATAGTTTAAAACAGAGAAGTATTGATTCAGGTTTGTCAATTTTTCAAACGGTAGCAAAATACGGTTTTAGAGTTGTACTTACAGCTGTTATTCACTATAATTTAATTTGTATGTGTGTATTTAAGTTGCACTTTGATAGTGAAAATACGTAAAATGTTAGAGTTTTACCTGTTAGATTCAATTGATTTATATTAATAAAATTGTGTCAATTTATTTTTGTTTAAAAATTCTCTTATAAAAATAATTCTCTATCAAGAAATAAAGGTTTGATTCATGAAAAATTTGTTCGAGGAGATTTTTTTATGCAGCTATTAAAAGCATTATAATGTCAGGAAAATAATAAATGTACAGGAATAATTATTCATTTATGATTACATCGTAATAACGCGAATTCAAATAAATAAAAATGAGAAGGTGAAAAAAAACAGGAGGTGCATAGCGAAACGTAATATACGATATAATAAAGTTTCATTTTATAGTCAAATTCTTATGCTCCATAAAACTCATGTCGTTACTAAAGTTTCGTTTCAAGTAGTTCTGCATAAAAAAAACACTGTTTAATACCCTTTTATTTATTTGTCCAAAAGTATTGTTTGCTGCTGGAAAAAAAGTTTAAATTTTCAATGTAACAAAGCCGGCGTTTGCGCTGTTAAAATGCGTATGTTCATGTTTTGCTAGTGCCGAATGGCTATTTGAAATCCATGTAGAACAAATATTTGGTTTCGAAAAATAATGAGCGTCATATTATGACAATTGATATAGGAATGTTTATGGATCATCGGAAAAAGCATAATAATAGAGCGAATAAAAAGCGCGCATGGAATTGTCTGTAATGTTATATATGAAATACAATATTATTGAGATGACAAAGGGAACAATAAATGGGAGGTTTGAAGGGTTCGCTGTGTACAGGGAATGTTTGGGAAGATCGAAATGTGTGTGTGTGGTCTATAGGTTCTACTTGAGAGCGAGAGAGGAGAGCAACATATCATAAAAGCTCAATCTGACGTCGGTGGAAACTGATGTATTTCCAGTGATATTTTCTCCAATACCGACAGGATAGTTTACAGTCGAATTGGTGCCCCTAAGAGCCAGTCGACCGTTGCTTGAACGTAGCCTCGAGAGCAGGGAACGTGTATATATGTACTTATATGTGAAAGAGAGCGATAGAGAGTAGAGAAGAAAGAAGGGAAAGGGTGAAGGAAAACGTTCGCCCTTTTCCCTTCTTCCTGTGAACGCTTTGATTGCCAATAGCTGAAAGAGCATACGTCTACAAGGTCTTGAAATAATATCAAGTTTACGAGCTCTGACGCCCTTTTGAAACTTATCAACACAATTCGATTTACTCACAAGCTCTCTCTCTCTCTCACTCACAACTTTTCCTCTCGTTTGTTCCAAAATAGATGAAAAAAAAAGCATATACGAACAGCAGCAACTTTCTCTATTTTAGTTTATTGAACTCGCAGACGTTCAACAGCGTCCTCTACTCGACTGGAATATAGATTTCTCATTTATAAGTAGGAAACCTTTCATCGACATTGGATTTATAACGGTCGGACATTCAACTAACTTTCAGTTTAAATGTAATCTTAAGTGCACTTCAATAACAATGAATTACAATAATTGTGTATTTTTCGTGTAGTTGTTGCAATAAATTTGATAATAATAATAGAAAAATAACTTTTTTGGTTTAAATTTTCGAACATTTATCAGAAATTTGTCTATATTTGTAATCAATATATAAAAAGATATAATGTTTTATGTTATTTATTAAATTTGAAACTAACGTAAAACAATACTATATAATGTTGTAATTCCAATATTCTTAAAGTATTTATCAATGTTTCAACACATTCATTTATGTTAAAATAGAAAAAAGTATACAAAAATTGTCAAAATTTAATTCAAATTTTTATATATAAATTAATACCAAAATTTGTTATCTAAATTTACTATTATTTTACGTGAAGATTATGTGATATTAAATTTTCATCTATATATTATCTGTTTATGTTAAAATACGAAAAAAAAAAGAGAAAATGTTTGTATTTATACAAATTCAAAATATCGGCAATACATAGCTAAGGGTAATAGACTATGGGGTGTTCTACCCATTCTATTTCATTTTCATATACAATGGTACCTCGATATACGAGTGCCCTAATATACGATTGTTTTGAGATACGAGCAATTCGTATGCAAGGTTACGGAACGAATTAAACTGGTATGTCTAGGTACCACTGTATACAGAAATGATCTAATTAAAAAACGATATTTTGCTTTAAGATGAGAGCGAGATTTGAGATACGAGAAATCGCACATTACACCGCTGCACATGACACCAATAGTTTCTCCCACCTCAGACTTGACCTCAGCCTGTGTGCTTGTTTTCCTCGTTTTGGAAGCATTTTTGATAAGTTGGGTTCGCGTTTTTTGATTTTTGTACATTTACAAAAAATTGCTTTGAGATATGAGCAATTTGACATACAAGCAAGGTTACGGAACGAATTAAACTACTATGTCCAGGTACCACTGGATATGTAATACATGACAAATACTTGTAAGAAAATTACTTAGAGTTTACAATATATATTTATCTAAATAATTGCTATTCCCGTCTTCAATCAAATAATAAATAAGACACTTTTTGTCACTTTTGTTACAAAAAAAACAAGACTAAAGATCGGTAATAAATTTCAATGAAACAAATTATTGTTATTATTATTAATAATCCAATTGATAAAACTAATTTAGCTTATATAACGTAAAGAAAACTTTGGGTTAATTTAGTTGGTTAAACGAAACCATTAATTGCACGGAATAGTTTATAATGCTTGCATTGGGTTTGCGCTCGGTAATCACTTTTCCCGACCCGGCGCCTCCGTCGATTCCGTCAGCACAACGGCGGCCTCCTGTTTATTTAGCGAAAGAGGTGTTCTCCAACATTGTTTCCGCATTCAGCGGGTGCCGGCTTTTGTTTGAAACGCAGAAAATCCCCTTTCGAAAACGGGAAAGCTCAGATTAAAAAGAGCGAGATAAAAACGAGGCTCCATTGTGGTTAATTTTCGTTTACAAATCGTCCCTTTTGTAATCGGGAAATAACAAAAAAAAATAGAGAGAGAGAGAGAGAGAGAGAGAGAGAAAAGAGCGTGCACGGAAAAAGTGGAGATACAAATTGCGAGGATTTAGTACGGTCGAGGGTAATGATATTTATTTTGTGGTTAATTATTTGTTTCCCTTTTTTACTGGTTTGCTGGAAATAAATAAAGAGGTAGAACTAATTGCTCTGCCAATAAAGGTTTTCATTGAAATCATTCTATTTATGTACACTAAATCTACAAATTATATACATTTCTATAAAAAAAACATGTATTTAATAATTGCAAGACAATATAGACATTTATCATAGACAATATTAATTCTAGAAAAAAAAAGATTTCAAACATATATTTTAATCATTTGTTAAAATTTATTATACGTAGAATATTTTGTAATTGTATTTTTAAATCACATTACTTTTATAATTTTCATATCCCATTTAGAACGTAAGAGCTATATAATTGTTTCCCAACTTTTTTGTGCTATGCCCCTCATAAACCTCTAAAATCATTATGCTCAAGTACGGTTAACTTAAACTTTGGATAAAATAGTTTTCGAATTGAGGCTGGAAAACACTGGGCTATAGTATTTTCACCCTTGGAGTGGCATTGGACGAAGGATTACGCTTCAAAGAACATATCGAAAAATCGATATGCAGGGTGTTATGCCCCCTTTTACGTGTTAACGACCTACTTGGAATAATGTATAAAATACTTTTATATAAACAATTAATAAAAATATGGAATAAAATTAGCATGATTAATTTCTTAATGTATGTTGTAATGCCGCAGAAATACATGAGATTAAAGCTCACAATTCCTTTCACCTATACAATAAAGTTTCATATCAAAAACTCTCCCTCTTCCATATTTAAATATAATTTATCACTTCTCCTATCCCAAACAAATGAGAGTCGAAATGAGGTAAAAAGACCACTTATATTCGTATGGCTTGAGTCATCTGTCTATAGAACGGGGAGACACTGGTTCCATTCCTGGTCGCTTTTCCCTATAAAAAATACAACACAGTGTTTGGTATTATGGTTCTAAAATTCAACAAGGATTAGTTGTCAATGAGCAATGGTTCTAAATAACTGTCTGCAGCGATGGGTGATTTGCTGAATGGACAGATTGAAAATGTCGTTACATAGAGACACCAAAATAATGAGTTAACGTATTCACAAAATAAAGGTTATTTCCTACGATAATTTTCGACTTAACAGCAGAGGATCGTTGTAAAATCTCTTATAATAACATATATTTTATTGGCAAATGTAAGAATCTTTTATTAAAAGTGCAGTTCAATTAATTGTTTTTTTGTTTTGTTCTGAGAAGAGGAAAACCTTGCATAGGGACCACAGTGGAATCGTGTTACTGTGGGATTCTTACCCACTACAAACCTATCCTCTTCTTCATCAGCATCCAGGTTCTGTTTAGTGTTACTGCTCTGAAATGTTGATTGTCTTACCTGTTAGTCCTGTTCATTATTGGCTTCCACTGCCATTTTCTTTCCATCCTCGGCTGATCTTTTTCCTTGGTTGAGAGTACGTCTGTCGCATTCAATTAATTGTTACAAATTGAAAACTATACATAGAAGCTTATATTAAATGTAAATATCCTCGAATATGTTGAAGAACTTAATGTATGTATATAAATATAACTTTTTTCTGTAATCTACTATTTCAAGCAAAATAATTTTATATTGAACAAAATGTATGCAATTCTTAATGCAAAGTTCTATTAACTGCAGCCTTTCCGCCAAAATTAAATTAATTTTGCTTTAATTAAATCTATTTCATTTACATT
Source organism: Nicrophorus orbicollis (assembly GCA_018845635.1). NCBI lineage: Eukaryota > Metazoa > Arthropoda > Insecta > Coleoptera > Silphidae > Nicrophorus > Nicrophorus orbicollis. The sequence continues at coordinate 312,774 of JAFMTC010000275.1, forward strand.
TAAATAGTACAACACAGGGAGTCAGCAATTTATATAACGAACAATTTAATTAAATTGACGATCGATGGAATTAAACTAATAAATTTCAATTGTAAACAAGAGTGCGTAACATGCTGGAAAACGTACCAGATGTGATAAAAGCGTAAACAGTATATATTTACACCACTAATCTTATAAATATACATAATTAAACGAATGAAAATTAACCAATTAAGTTTAATTTCGTTTAATGAAAAAATATTATTTATATACATACAATATTTATATTAAAAGTTTTCTGAATTAGACGATGTATTTAATAATACTGACAATAATTGAAGGAATTGAAGTATTTTTTAGATTGTAATAATATTATTAATTACTGCTTTTAATTTATTTATTTAAACATCTTTATTGGTTCAAATTGGGCAATTTAAATATTAATATGATTTTAATATGTGCATAATTTATAGAGTTTTTACCAATTTTGACTCGTTTATAGTTGTTCTTGTTTTGCAAGTTTTCTGTGAAAACAAGAAAGTGGCAGCTCTTTATCATATATCAAGAAACGCTGGTTATAATAATAATAATAAAAGTAATATTGAATATAAAAGTATTTTGACCAGTGTAAATATACATTCATGAATATATCAAATGAATTTTAAGAAACTTTTGCAACTTAATTACAAACATCATTAATAAATGTATTCGAGTTATAGAATTCTTTTATACGAAATGTTTGTGTCCGTTCAAAGAGATGTGCATATTGTATAGCACGTTTTTCTATAATTAATGCATCAAAGGGAAGGCGTAGAAACGTAGTAACTGATACTACTTTCTGTTTGTGAGAGAAATAAAAAGACAGAGAGAAAGAGCGAGTGAGTGAGTGAGATAGAGGAACCGAATCCGTTTTTGTGCGAGCGCCCTGGGAATCCTGCAGGATTTGAATAAGAATATCATAGTTTCTTTTCGGTCGCAAAACGCTTTGTCCTCCCTCTCGCAGCTATTTTCATGGTAATTCCGCTGAAATAACAATGACTCCTTAGGAGAGCGTTCGCATTGCGGCATTGCATCGTTTACATATTTTGGAAATTTGTGAATACAAAATACTTATTATGGTGAAATACAATGCCCGACCCCGTGCAGAACTCCCCATGAATGCAGACGCAAACAGATGGGAGACGCGACCCACTCTCTCTTCCTGGATATACTCCTTTTTTCTCTCTCTCCTTTAGATTTTGTCAGTCCTTTTTGTCCTACCTGCTTTCTCTTATGCATAACACGACGTGAATTTATTATTATTTATCACTCTTTCTAAGAGAATGGAACTTTATCCTTATTCTGGTCTGCTATTACTAACAATATAACAGCCTTCATCGGATAAAGTCTGTTCTACAAAATCGCAACATCCTTATGACTTCTAATTGTCTACTTTACATTACCACTAGCTTAATATTATTATTTCTTAATATCTCATGTTTAATAATCACAAATAAGTGTGTAAGTGTAATTATTTGATATAATGTTGGCGAATTAACTAAGTAACTAAATGTTAAAGCAGTGTTTCCAAACCTTTTTGTGATATTTCCCACCTATGTCTTTCTAAAATTCTAAAATCCATTATGTATATTATAATTCTTGTTAAAATAAAATGAATAAATCAAGTGTTTTTTTTTTATATATTTTAAATCAGAAGAAGAAAAACAACAAACATATGAATAAAATTAACTATTTTATACAGTAAAACTATTATATTAGACAATAACTTTAACAGACATTATACAGAAGAAAAAGGTATAGAACTCAGCCAATAATTCTTAGGTCCAATGTGTGGTCAATAAATATATTTACTAATAATAGAACTTAAAGAATATATCACAAGCGTGTAGAGAAATTATTAAAACTTCAAATTAACTTCTGAACAATAATCTTCTATGTTGTATTTCTACTCATTTATTCCTGTTATTTTTATTGATTTTTTCGTCTATAAATTAATATTTAATAACTGCACGACTATAATAGTACAAAAATATATTTCGTGTTTTATTAATGAAGTTCTCATTTTTCGATATATTATTTTTATTACTTTAAAAAATTCATGAATAGAAGAATTCTGTTATATAGTTTTTACTTTTATAGCCTCACATACCATTTTCTTACACCCTCTTATGATCGACCAATAATATTCATTAAATTATAGACTATATTTTATTTTCAATTACATGAAATATTTTCTATTTATGATTTATAATTATTTAATTAAATCGCATTAATTTTATACCACAATGTTCATTATACCATTTAAAAAAATATATTTATCCTATTTACATATTTACATATACAATTATTAAGTGTTCATGTTCCTCTGCTGCAGTCCATGGGTGTTCCATAGGCTGGTATTACAAGTGAGCTTCTTCTATTTATTTGTTCTATTTTTTATACCATTCTTAAATTTTCTTCTTAAACTTGTCCATATTCTTCTCTATTTTTATGTCGTCCGGCAGTTTATTGTTATTTATTTAATAACTAAACGTCAAAGCAGTATTTCCAAACCTTTTTTTTTGTGCTATTTTATTCCTATGTCTTTCTAAAATTAAAAAATCCACTATATATTAACTTAATATATGGAAAATTTTATTTTAGTAATTAACATTCAAATTTCCACATGATGGAAACACACTTACAATCCTTAAATCACACTCTTTGTTTATAAATTTATAATAAACAGGGTTTATTGTATTTTTAATTCAAATTTCTATTGACTGCATTCTTTCTGCCAAAAATAAATTACTTTTGTTTTAATCAAATCTATTTCATTTACATTTAAATAGTAAAACAGAGAGTCAGCATTTTATATAAGATATTACATATAGCTGAAGAAGTTATTTTTGCTATAGATGTTCATTTTGTTTTCTATATATACTTAAAAATATTATATGCTTATTTAAATATTAGTATACTTTTTAGAAAAAAGTGTTGTAGATCTGTAGTTTGAAATGTAATAACATCTTATTATTTCTATCTCAGAAGTAAGGAAACATTACTTGTAAGAAACTAATAATAGATGCTGATTTTTACCCCGGGATTTACTTTATCAATCCGCAGTTTTAAAAAGAAAGTATTAACGACAAAAATGCTAAACGTATAGAATAATTTAATACAGATCACTACTTTCAAAATGAAAGAGATACAACTCCAGTACATAAGATTTACATAACCAGTATTTTTTGATGATACAGAATGGAAATCATAATTGATTTAGAAGGAGTGAATGACAATACTTCCTCATATAATAGTGAATTTTGATTAATGTTATTAAGAAATCAATAATCAACGAAAATATAAAAACTCAATAAAAAACTCAATTCAATATTAATAATGCAAATGGATCTTTATGAAACAAGAACAAAAATCAGGTAGATTGAATTTGGTATTGATATAATATATGTAAAATAGAATATGTGAACATAGAAACTATGACAGCGAATTGTTGTCGAACGGCTCTAGACATAGCAATAAATTAATGCACGTTATATTCCCCAACTATCCTAGTTTAGGATCCATTCCATATATTATAGTTTTCGAGAAAATTACTCGAATTACTTCGAAGCAAAGATGATATACCTTCTGCATCCAAGCTAAAATATTAGCGATTTAATCATAAGTAGGTATTTTGTCTTATATAAAAATATATTTCGAATAATATTTACCATGTTTCATTTCAGATTGCAGCAAAGTTATAGAAAATTATATTAGATTATACAAGACGTAATCTTTAATTAGATGTCCAATATTGATATATGCCTAAATTCAACTAATCTTGTTAATTGTACTAATTTTGAATGATGTTGACTAAAATATAAATACGTATGTTGTCACTTATAACAAAGAAGTAAAGTACAAATTCAAATTACTTATATAAACAAGGTGTGTAAATTAACAGAAGGATTACTAAATCCTCGAAACGGAGCCTCGAGTTGAATGTGGAATTAATGTATATCATTATTATTTCAATTAACAAAATCAATGCAGGCATATAGTAATCGCAATGGAATTTTAGGTGCCGAGCGAATGAATGCCTGCGGCTGTAATTAATAATGGCAATTAGCAATACTTTCTGTCTGCCTTCCATGTGCCGGTATAAGCACATAAGCACAGCCAGACGTAGACAAAATCAATACATAAATTACATTGACTCGAGCACTCGTCGTGTCGGCTGAATTGCATTCGAACCGTAAATGTTTTCACTACGAAAGTTTAAAACAATGCAGACAGAATCAGGAAAAAAATTACTACGAAAAAAATATAGATACATCTTTATTAATTTTAACTTAATTTGAAAAACCTTCATTTAATTAATAAATAGTGCATATATTTTCATATATGATATAATATAATTATTAGTATTTCATTATTAATCTTTAATAGAAATAATAACAGTTATTATAACAATTATAAGAAAAATATAAACTCAATTTAATTACAAAAAAAGCAAAATAAAATATGATGCTGTGTTGCAAAGTGCTATACCATACGTTTTTCTGCCATAACAAAATTTAATTGTTTTTATAAATTATACTGCAATTATTTTTGTAGAAGAAGTTGAAGTTTGTAAACATTTCAGTAAAAAATCAGTATATTATAATATTTTTTTTATAATAATAAATAATATTTTTCATTTACTGTTGTTATGCAAACCAATTACCTCATTCAACATTGTTCTTAACACATCTTATAAAACGCAATTTGTTCAAACGTGGTCTCATCTAATTTACATGAATTTACATACACCAAAACTTACGTAACTGCGGATGCATTAACACGTTGAATAGCAATTAAGGCATTCGATGCTGACGATTCAACGCTGCGAAATGGGAAAATGTTAAAAGAAATGGCACATCAAAGCAAGGGCGAACTGCTCTCATGAATCTGTTACGCTGAGGGAAGGCAAAAAAAGCCTTTTCCTCTCCGGCAACCCTGAATAACTAAGTTTTATCAGTAAGCAATAAATAAAACAAATATCTTGGAATGTATCTCAACAACCGGCTCACGTAGTGAAAGTCGATTTGGACCCAAAGAAAACGGTTTCATTTTATGTTCGGACCACTTTATCGACTGTTCAGCTGAACGTCATTACGGACTGTCACATCATTATCAGGAGAATATTTACTGTTTGAAAGCAAATAAAAATAATATCATGAAAATAAAAGTAATGTTTTTTATTATAACAGTTCCAAAATTGAATAGATAATTTTAATCAAAAGAAAAAAATATATGATAAATGTGTTTATTTATAGAAAAGTCATCATTAAATCCGGTTTAAAAGAGTCCGGAATATTCAATAATTGAGGTATTCGCTGTACATCCAATAATTTATTATTTATCATTGCAAAAATAATTTACTTCCTCTTTCCGAACACGTGGCTTCTTTCAAATTGCAGACTGTTACATGTCTTGGTCTTATGTTACTAGTAGAAAGACTCCTGATGTTATGTTGATGAAGGAAGGAAGTAAGATGTTTTTAAAGTTATTACATTATTGTGACCAACCATTATAATTATATTTAGACTATACCGGACATTCAGATTCGATATTCATTTCGCATGTGCACCTATAGATAAGAGTTATCACCAGAAGATGCAGAGTAGATGAATTGCAACACATAGCGACTTATGTTTTCATATTGTTTAAGAAACGGCTGATAATTATGCACCAACCTAATATATTTCATTTTACATGTGGTTTTTAGTGTATAAGTTTCATTTGGTGTCGGATGGATGAAAGAATCATAACATTATGATAATTGGATACGGTATTGGCGGATGCGCCGGGACAACTACAATTCCCATATTTACCATAAATGAAAGGGCAAATTAATTTGGCCTGCAATTTAATTAATAATGCAGCACGCACTCCGACTGACTAATTAATTAATTAAAGGTATTTCACGAGAGGATATTTAGCAATATTCGGTTTCGGTTTGGCGCGAAACTTTGCTAATCGCCAACTATCTGTGCTGTGCATCAGCATCCCAGCAGCTTTTCATTACATGCCAGAGCCGAATTCCGGTCGCGAAATATCGGCGAGGGGCGGCTGTGGCGTCGGTGGAGGCGGCGGCGGCGTCGCGACGCGACTATCGCGTCTCTTCGCCCGTCTCCATAGCAACGGGGCCAGTGTTTATTGGCGATATCACAGTTTGTTAGGGCAAACAGCTGTCGGTGACAGGTTTAGTTCCCAACTGCATTACCATTCCGCAGATAGAGCCGTACTCTTTACAAAAACCTCGTTCCACATGCAAAACATGAGACAATATGGCATTGTTAGATTAATTTGCACGTGCGTGCATCGCCGCAGCCTCTTACCACACACATGCTCCGAATGTTTGATTTGTTTACACTTATCCCGTTTTATATAAAGAATATAGTTAATCAAACATTCACAATTTTATATTATAGATATTGAAATTCACAAATATTTAATTATAGATGTTATATAATTTACTTTTTACAATTAATATTTATAACGGAAATTCTCTTATTAATGTATATAATAGAAAGGAAAGCAATTTAACATATCAGAAAATATATAATATTATAATTGTTTTCAACAACTTCTATCAATTTTTTTTTCTTAATATTGTTTGTAGGTGTTTGGTGTCAAATTTAATGAACAATACGAAAATATGTTTTATTTCAGTAACGGTTTAGAAATCTGCTAATGATTTTTGGTGTTTAATAAACAGAACTCAAGTGTCAGAATTAGTGTAAATAATATAGTACTTTAGAATGTTCGCTTAAAAGTGATCAATATTCAACGCTCACTCAAAATGACCAATGTCAGTTATTTGCTCAGTGAGACTAAAAGCGTGAATTCCTGTAGGAAGTTGGGAAAAAGTCTTCGGAAGTAGAGGAAAATATATTTTTAATTGAAATTCTTCCTTTAAATTCTTGAATTTATTTCACATTACAAAACTTGAAATAACTTTCTTGCAAACAGAACTGTAAATATAGATTTACAAACAATTAAAACTAGTGGTTAATTTATTTATATGAAGATATATGGAAATTTTGGAGATGTTTTACTAACTTATAACCAATGTTCACTCAAAGATGACCAAAAATGCTGATAAAGACCAGTTATAGAAGTGCAGAATCATGAAGAAAGATAGTCACTGGTCACTGACGCAATGGAAAATAAATAACAGTTAAGGATATTCTGGAAAATTTTCAGTTATATTTCAAACTGATTAGTTTGTACTACTTACATATTAATTTCATTAGCAATCATGAATGAAGTAAATTAAAATGTATTCTATAGAAAAAAATTCAGCACTGAAACTAATATTTCTTACATTGTAGTTTAACTATTTGAAGTAATAATTGTAGTGGAAATTGAATTAAAAATGAAGAGAAGAAATAGATGAGAGTTCTGAATTTAGCTAGAATTATATGTGAATATGTAAAGTGCAGGAAATTGCTATATAAAAGTGGAATCCATGGGAAAGTAACATCTGAAGAATTAGAGGCTAATTTCAAAACCAAATTTTAGAATTTTCTGAAGAGCAGCGTAAAATGTGCCTGGGAATCGTTGAATTGAATGAAAGACTTGGGGGAGGATTCGAGTAAAAAGGATGAGACGGGACTTGCTTGGAAAGAGTGAGTGAGGGAGGGTGGCTGAAGCGCTGGGCGATGTCGGAGCTAGGGATGCGAGAGTAAAGAAGGAAAAGTGGGCCCATAGAATTTCCATACCTCCCACTCCACAACGCCTCCCTTATACGTGTATACATAAACCTACCCACGTCAAGTTACTCCCTCCGATCCTTGAGCAGGATATAATTCATCTCGGTCTATTGAGAATAAGATTGTTGTTGTTCCCCCAAGAGCATAAACAGTTACAGCGGAGACCGAGACCAGACGAATGAATGTACATGCACGTACACTTCGAACATCTTTTCTCCTGCAGTGAAGGAGAATCGATGATGTTCCATGACTAATCCTAATTCCGTTGACCTCCAGATGCAACGGCACGAGGATAAATCGACCGGAAACGAAAGGGACTCTGCAGTCGGCGGTGCGTTCATATTTTTCCGCGGATATTGTTTTGTTTACAACAGTGCACATATTTCCTGCACCGTTAAATATTTCGCGACATTTATTTTATCTCCATAAATTCCATGCTCCTGAAATGTACTTAAACCGAAAAGATTTAAAATATAAAGTACACTCGATCCTCGTTGAAAGCGGCTTTTGCATGCAAGAGGAAGGGCACAATTTGAATGTTAAACATTTTCCATTCGTTTTCAAGTCGACCCTTTGTTCTATCCTTTTATTTTACACAGAATAGTTGCACGAATAAAAAGTCAACACTTCAACTATTTTCAAGTACAACTAAACTAGGTTTAATCTTCTTTAAGACACGATCCAATACAGCAAAATATTCAAAGAATTTGTGTTAAAACACTTTACTAGAACATCTCTTGTAAAATATTAATCAAAGTCTATTAATTTGACACCATTTAGTGTTCCTTACCAGATGTTACATTATATAAATGAAAATTCACTAGTCAATTAAATCATTATTGAGTACATAACTTAATTTGCATACATGTTTTTCAAAAAATCCATAGAAAAATCAAAGAAAAAAAGTAGTTTATTAAAATTTCAACAACCTTTATATTAAATATATGTAGACTGGAAAACTTAGAACAAGTACGAACAGAACGGTGACAAAATATACAATTTATATCTTCGAATTAACAATAGTTGATCATTATAAATATTACTTTATTATAATTATTAACTATAGGTCTTTCTTTAAAACATTTTTTTCGGTATTTATTTATTTATTCTGTTCTGTGTTTTTTTCCTGTTTTGTATTCACCTGTAATTACAGAACAAAAAAATATGCTGTTCTTAAATTACTTGTTCTTAGTTAGTAGCGAATCTAAATTGATTTTGTTTATTTATTATTCAAAGATTTATTCTTGCTTATTGCATCAGAATTATTGTTTTAATAAAATTAACAATTAGAATTTGTTGAAATAAATTTGTACAGAAAAATTAGAATGGCTTTAAATATGTGTTTGTTAATATAATATTTTTTCAATTACTTTAAAATTCTTCATAAATTGCATATATTTGCTGTTAATAATATGATACATGACTGATAAATGTTTTAAATGTAAAACATAGCTCATTTATATAAACTGTGTGGTAGCAACTTTCAACGGACAATGATACATTTTCAAAGTTACAGGTCATTTATAAAACAACATTCCGCCATCCCCTGTGATATGTTTATGTGAATAATATAGGAGACCACAATTTCAGGAAAAATTAATGGTACAAAATCAATATTTTCTGAAAAAAATATATACACTTTCTTGTTTGTAGTAAACGTAAACTTATATCATCAAATTAATGAGCAATATATAAATAATATTGAAATTTATACTCATTTAATTAGAAAAATTATGTATAGAAATACTGTATTTTGATTACATGTATATTTTAATGAATGTTAAATGATTTGCAATAAACTAATTACAAAATATAAATTAATTTAATTGCATCTATTTTTGCATAGCTTATGAATATTACGTTACCTGTGTTATGGATAATAATTCTATAAGGAATCCAAATGGTATTGTGATTCAAAGGGAAACATCTTAGTAAAAACAGATGTAGATGTGAATAAATTTTAACGAAATAATGAGTTCACTTCACCGTGTAACTACCATCTTCAATGTGTATGTAATAAGTAATTGAAAACAGTTAGTGGAAATGGGCTCCTCTTAAATAGAGATTTAGTTTATGTTTATCCAGGAAGTGGCATTTAGGACCCATAAAATAATTTCTCCATGCTCTCATTCTCCCAAGCGCAATTACGAAAATAAATAACGGTTTTATGCATTAAAATTATATAAATGTCTCGTAACTCCGCGATTTATTGCATTCGGTTAGAAACCAGAAAGAAAGTAAAAGAAAAAAAAACGATGAAGAGTAAAAGATAAGTTTTGGGCTGTAAGAGCCGTGATATCCATAAAAATGATTCCAAGTGCATTCATATTGTATCACCGGTTGGGGGTGATATGGTTGGTGGAGGAGGAGGAACAGGAGGTAGGAAGCGATATAATCCCTGGGCTATTCAAGCCAAGAGCAATAATTCTCTTTTATGGACAACTTATGCGCGTCCACGGGAACGGGGCCATCGCTGTTGGGGAACCCCCGTCCTTTGTACACCGGTATGAATTTTAATTCTGGCCTGTGCGCCCTTCTCGTCGCCGAAAATTTCGATTGCAGTTTAATTTCACGGTGAGCTGTGTAAATTCCGATGGCCGTTAATAAATTTCAGGCAGAGAGCGGAGGCGGCGTCGGTGGCGGCAACTCAATTTGTTCCCTAATTTCGTCACGGCGTCGGGGCACAACCTGATTTATCGGATCCTGCAGCGCTCCATACATCCCTATGTATATGTGTATGCATAGCTATCTGCAGAGATATTAAATATCCCTTCAAGATGAAATAAAATGGCGGAAGTGGGGAGTGACAGTGCAAAAAAAGAAGGGAAAATGTGGATAGGTTCCTTAACGACAAATCGCGGAAACCGGGTCGGCTTAAACCTACGAATTCTTTGACAGTTTTCGCGTTCACACCCGTTTTATGGCTACTGTTTTATGGCCCTTTGCACACACCTCGATAAACACTAAATTTTATTGACGGTTTTACTATTTCCAATTGAAATGGTGCCTCTCGAAAAACACCTACAAAATGTTAAAAACTACAACGAATACTACTTTTTAAACATCCCCTTTCATCGTAAACTCTTACAAGCCGGAATCATGGATTAGCACGAGACTCGAACCAGATCCTGATTGTTTCAGCAGTAAATCGTTATTCGGTTTTTGCCCTTCTTTCAGCGACGTCCTCGAGATAAGTCCGGGCAATCTATTATTTGTTGATTGAATTTGTTATAAATTAGGGGGTTGATGAAAGGGGTTGGGCTCCGGCGCACAATACTGTAATTTATTTGTCATTTTCAGCGGTGCCACTCGCTCGAAATTTATGATTACCTAAGAGCAATGCAATTGTAAAATCAGGTTTGGTTCTCCCCCTCATCAGGGAACACCGACTGCGAGTTTTGCATTTTGATGAGACTCACTCTCGAAACACGGGGTTAGGCTTTATTTAGTGCTATACAATAATGCTGCTGAAATTTATGATCTCGTTATTAGCAAAAGGCTAATTCTCAGCACAAAAAATGTTTCCTGTATTCCATATTACCAATATACACAGTTAATTAATACTTTATATCATATGTTTCGGATAATTTATAAACAATGGGCTACGAATGTTGCAAAATCTCATTTTATTAATTACAATTAATCCATTTATTACTGTTACAATTAAGCAGAAACAACTAAAAAATACATACATATATCGGAATAAACAACCCTAAAGTTATATGAAATATTGACAAGAATATTATTCAATTTATCTGTCTGGGGAGAATTAATAATTGTTGAGTAGCGTGGAAAGGAAGTTAATTCACTGGTCTTCTGTTGTATGGTTTTAACCGAAATTATCTAGGAGAATCGTGAATAGAATATATAATTAAAAATATTTCTATAGCTGTTTGCTTTTTTTTTACAAAAAATTATTACTAAATTCTAAAATAAAAAACGAACATAACAGATACAATTAAATAGTAAAAACCTATGAACATTGATAATAGCTAAATTATAGTTGTTGCTAGTTTACACGTTGTGAAAACTAAACGGGTGTTCGAAAAACGGGATTCAATTTTTTATACATTTTGATTATTAATGTTCAATATTTATGTAGATTTGGGTATTTTCTAGAATATATAGTTAACAGAACTGAAAAATGTAATCAAATATAATAGAAAAATATAGTAATGAGTGAGAAAAGTTCATGAAAAAGGGTTTACATGTTAAACCGACGTTATGTTCGGAAATCGAAGCGTTTGAGACCCAAATGATTTGAATCTTCTACATGGCTGTGTTATACATGATTTTACATAAAAAAAAGTTATGAAAAGTCGAGAACTGAAGTATTCGAGATACTGACAAACAGTTTGTATTGATACAGAAGTTTTTTTTAAAAAATAAAGTTACTAAGACTGAAAAATTGAATCAAAACTTATAGAAAATTCTTTAATGTTATATTTTATGTGCAAATATTAGAAATTTAAAATAAAATAGATATATGTACTTTCATACTCCTATATAACATAAATCAATTTCTTTCACAATGTGTAGTTCAAACAGACTGATAATCCCGATAAAGAGTAATCCATTATAACGTGACATATTTATTCTACCTGAACTTCCGTTCTATAAGTTTTAGCAGAATGTAAGTAAACACTGTTTTCAAAATATTACATAATTTATATGTTAACTTACATTACAGAAATCCTTATATATAATAACTAAAAATTCTTGCATTCATAAAACAATAATTATAAAAAGGACAACTATAACTACTACAATATACAATAACAATTATTGCAACAATAAATCCAAAAAATATAAGCTTAATACAATAGTAATAAAGATACATACATATACAAAGAAAAGCATATATAATACTTTTGCTGCAAAGGGCAAATGTTATAAGTTTAAATAATATGTTTGTTTTTCTTTACATTTTTATTTATTTACATTTGAAATTCTCTTATGGTAAATTCAATAAAAAGATATGCTTTGCATACAAATTTATATATTGATTGTAAATAAATTGATTAAAATTACAATATCCGCTTTAAGTACTATATACGGCAGCTATTCCTAAAACCAATAATATAACACTTGCAACATTTGCTGTTGATACAGCAATTTTAGCATCGGATGAGAATCCAGCAGTAGTATCTAAATATCTACAAGAAAGTTTAGACAAACTACAGGAATAGCTTAAAAAATGGAGATGTTCCGTTAATGAAATGAAATCTGTACATATCACATTCACACTAAAGACAGCTACCTGCCCAAGAGTTAGACTAAACGGAAAAGATTTCCTCAAATCAACTAAATGCAAATACTTACGTATGAATATCGACAGAAGGCTTACCTGGAAAGACTACATTCAGGCTAAGAGGCAACAAATAGAAATAAAGTTTAGAAAACTGTATTGGTTATTAGGACAAAAGTAGGAATTATCAGTGGAGTATAAATTATTAATATACAAGGTAATTTTACAATTATTATGGAGATATGGCATCCAATTATGGGGTGTAGCCAGCGAATCGAACATACACATTATCCAGAATCATCAGGGCACTGTGGTTCATCTCAAATAGTCAAATACATGAAGATCTCCATATAGATTTTGTTCAGGATACAATTCCGATGTTTAGTAGCAGACACAAACAGACTAGAATTACATAATAATGTTCTGACTATTGACTTACTTGAAAACAGCAAAACAACAAATAGACTTAAGCGTTATAAACCACTAGATTCAGTTTATAGATTTAAGTAAATGATATAATATTTATATTCACAATAATGGTAAACATCAACCGGATTAGTTTATCTGATCAAAGTCACCCGCGACCAAATTTACTTATTGTTCAACTTGAATAAATTGTAAACAAATTTATTGACACAAAAAAAATACAATATTTGCCAACTAAAATTGAAAATCTCATCCCATTATAATTTATATATGATAAATGTAATTAATTTCATGTGCATATATTTTTTTTTGTAATATTATTAGCGATTTTGTGTATAATTAAATGAATTTATAATTTTCATACACAGAATTGAATACAATTTGTTGTGTGCTGACAATTAAAAAGCTGTTATTTAATACGATGACGTGAACAGAATACCGTTCCGTTTTATTTATGGGAAATTAATCGAAAATACGATACTCGAAATGAATTATATAATATGTATATAGTATATTAGTGTAGCACATATACGTATATAATATATAAAAGCAGCGTATTTTAATTTATCCTACAAATTGTGTGTGTATATGTATATAATAATAATTCAATTTATGGGCGAAAAATGTGCGTCAACTGGAACCGGCACCGATTAAATTTATTGTAAATAAAATATTTCAATCGGTTAACCAACTGAAAAACTAATTTACTTTTTAAATAAAATGTTTATATAAAATATTTCGTTTTGCTGAAATTGGAACAGTACTGAGTTATATTTAAAATTCAATAAATAAAATTAGATTGTGTAATAAATATAGTTTATTTAAACATTGAGTTGAAAGGCTGTAGACTTTCATTTAATATTTATTACTAGAAGCTTTTTGAGATTTTTATTTTTTGAACTATTCCAGACTAATATATAAATTTTGGGTTTTCGAAAATAACCTTGTTTGGTTATGAAATGTTGGATTCTGTTTTAGAACAACTTTTCGACACTAATTATTTTCTGCAAACTGAGGTCCAATGTATATCCAATATGAGAATCATGTAATCTAGTAACACAAACCTTGGTTCTCGAGGTGATCTCGAACATTAAAAGCTTTGATTTTCGAATAATCTTTAGACACTAATTATTTTCGATAACCAAAGTTCTAATGAGTTATATACATAATATTGATGTAATCTAATAACAATTTGGTTCTTGAGGTTATCCAAAGCATCATAAGCATCGGTTTACAAACTTAACTTTGTTTCTCTCTCTGACAGGTTTCTGAAATGTACGATGGGTTCAGTTTTCGAACAACCTTTAGACACGTTAATTGATCCAAAAATTATGTAATTTCATTACAATATGATATATATTCAACAAAAACACATTAATTGGTTATTTGTAATAAAATGCTAAAATATATATAATTATAGCATTTAATGACAGTTTATATAAGATGGAGTGGAGTAATATCCTAAGATTCAATAGATTCAATAGATGTAAATTGTAATAACTAATATGTATAAATCTGTATTAGGTAATTATGAAATGATCCTTTATATCCTTATAAATGTATGAATTTTTAAACAAAGCTCCTTTTTTAATTTAGTATAAAGCATTTTGTAGGATGGGTTCTAATTCGAATCTATTTCCCATAACATGAGACGTAAGACTTTAACGTGTTTTGAAACAGATTTGACATGATCTTTCCCTAGGCACGGGATATGGTTAGAGTAGTTGGTATTTTTTTTAACAATTTTCTATAAAACTAAGAAAATTCAAGGAAAATTGGCGTTTTTGTCAATAAAGAATGGAGTATTAACAATTCATTTTATATTAAGTATTTATAAAAAAAACTGACCCAACATGAATTTGTTTTGTTTTTGTCTATTTATTTTTGCATTAAATATACTTATTTTTGCTTAATTTTATTTATTTTATTTAACACTTGTGACTAGGGGTGAGAATGCAAAACATATTGATTTTATGATTTAATTTTGATGTATTTTACGATAAATTTTAAAAGGTCTCTTCATTTTTAATGTCATTTTTCGGTTTGGTGATTTTGATGTAATTAGAATGATTGGCAGGAGAGTTTTATGAAGTTCCGCATCGTCGCACTGACATTTCGGCACGTACACGAAAGTGCGAAGCAAAAATTAGCGAACAAGAAAAAACAAAAGAAAAAAAAGTGTGTGTGAAACAAGCCGAATGCCCTTCCTAAAATTAGTGGACCTTTCCGGTGGAAATGCCAAGTTCGGCACCCTCTAAAAATAGTTGCAGGCAATTACCCAAAGTGAAGATAATGTGTATCCCGACGCTAGTAACAACTATTGGCTGAAGGGGCGAAGTTTTGTTAGTAGTTTGTTAAGGTCCTTAGCAGATTTACAAGAGACTGCTTCCTATTCGCGACCGACAACAAAAGCCAAAAAAAAAAAGAAGACGAAGCCAAACACGAAGCTCTTGGGTCAACAATCGTATATTGCGATATAAAGAAGAGCTTTGCGCGGCGTATGTGTGTGTTTCGAGCTTTCCAAACAGTCTGCTCACTCACATTCAATCGGAAAGTTTAAATTAAACCACTCCGACCGCATTAAATCATTATATCCCAACTTCAATCCAAACCAAACCACTCGGAGGGGTGAATTATGATGCAATTCTCTTTCTCTTTCTCGCTCAATGTGTCTCTACGTTTCAAGTCTCCTTTTTTCTTATTCTACTCTCTCACAAAACCTCACACTTTCCGCCTCTCTTGCTTGAATATTACTAAAACCGGTCCTTTATTCTTCCTCAGGTCCCGACAATGGAGAAGTCCTGCTGAGTCCACCAAACGAGAAAATCGGTAAGTGCCACGCATTATTTGCTTTTCATTTTGGGACTAAATTAATATTCCTCGTGGGAAGGAAAAGTTTCCTTTTTTGATGCGAATTTTGCGACAACAATGCTTTAGCATTATTTCTACTTCTCTCATTTTTTTTAAAACGTTGTCGTTGCGGAGAACAATAACTTGCGAAGCTACTCCGTATTCAATTTTCGCAAACCTAATTTCCTTTATGTAATTCTGAATCGGCGGTATTGTATGTTAATGCTAATCGTATTACAATTAAAGTGCCATTGTATTGAGGCTGGAGTTAATAATCCGTTAATGTATTCTAATAAGGATAATTTGGGCACAATAAGGACTCCTACGTTGGCAAGTGGATGATTTGATTCCGAGGAATTTCGTTGCTTTTCATCTATATACTCTCTTGTACTGTGCGTGCGGCGCAAACGAAGTACGTGAGGATTTTCGCTGCTCGAGCACGTATTTTATATCCTTGAAGCTAACAGGACGAAGTGGCGGCGGACGCTGGATGCGGACGATTTCAATTCTGAAAAGTTCCAGAGATGGCCTTCACGGTATTTTTCAAGCTTCGCCATCGTCCTGCAACAGGCATGCTGCCTCCGGCAACGCAAAACTGTCACATCGCATTTATTCCAGGATTAATTAGCCAATTTCTACGCTGTCTTCAGAGCTTATTTTCTTATAAATTACTCGAATTATTCCTCATTATAGAGGAATCACTTTTTTCCTTTGAGCTTCTCTCTATTATCTCGAGCATAAAGAATACCATTCACGCCCTATCATCTACTTTTTACGGACCTCCACTTTTTCATGCACTTCTTATAATCACATCCCATCATTTTAATTTGCATTCCAATTAGCATTAAGTTTAAATCAACAATAAATATTGACAAACATTTTTAATTTGTACTTTCATTATTTGATACTCTTGATATGGGTAATTATAACAACATACATAAGAAAATAACACAAATGAAAAAGTAGCAAGAAAAATAACATTTTAATTGATAATAAAAGTTTTAGAAAGGGAAGCAAAACATATCTAGCACTCCCTCAAACATACTTAGAGGTCTCTCACATTTTATAATAACACAGGACATTAAAATTGTGACTAATTTTGATGGAAATAATCAATATTGGTTGTAAGGTGAAAGGTTAAATTGTAAATGTAAATTGTCTATCCCGTTGATTAAATTTTACACGCGACACTGTGTCGAAGTAATTAAATTTTGGCGCGATCTTCTCAATAATGTGATTACGTGGATGATGACTTTGGATCATCAAAATATCGCGCAAGTTTGATTGCAATTAGGGAACGTACAGTCAGAAAACGATATAAAAAAGAGGGAGTATGGATTGACAGCAATTAAGATCGTGCAAATTCGATCGAGATACGTGCCAAATGCATTCGAAGTATGCTTTACATGTATTGTGTTCTTCTTTTTCTCTTCTATTGATCTTTTCAGACAGATGTAAACGGTGGGAGCCGACGTCATTCATTTTCTCCATCCGCTTGGAAAATACCCTTTTCTGCATGAATTTATTTTCCCTTCATCATCTTCCATTTTATTTTATTTTCAGAGATGAATGTCCTTTTCTCTAAGAATTCTTCATAGTTTCTTAATAAATATGAGAATTATGTATGTGCTCAGCGAGTGTGTTATTTGAAGTGTGAGTGTGAGGTATGTTTGAAATGCTATAATCCAACTAGTGCCAGACTGACGTAATAATGAATGATTCACAAAGCGTTCCAGCTGTCTAGCCTTGTTTAGATAGACGCATTCAAGTAACGTACATCGCACGATGCATGTGTAGATTAGGGCTTTTCTGGCGGCATTTTGAATGCTGCGTATGCAATGTTTATACAAAGCTAAAATAAACCCTTGATCTGGCTTACGGGGCTGACAGTCCAACGTAAGGATTACACACGGATGTGTACATATACAAATGGGGCGGCAATACATAATCTAAACACAACCAGATTAACTACCAGTCAAGGCACTGAAGTTTATAGTTTAACAAATCATTTATCATCATACATATTTCAAAACAAACCACAATACCACCTCACTTTGCAAAATATTTTTTCCTTGTATCTGGCATCTCCATCAGGTTCGTATAGTTAACTTCGTGTCCATATCCTAATACTAGGAGCAACTCTTGGACGAGTGGTTAAGAGTCCTTGCATCACAAAAATGTAGTGCGAAATGGTGCTGGTTCGAATGTCAGCGCTGACCTATTTTTCCGGCATTTACCGGTCAGTAAAATAAGGTAATGAAGGCTAACAAGGACTCAAGTTCAGAAGTAGAGCTTTAACCAAACAAAATAAATATCCTGTGGGCCCTCAACAAACACTATTTAAAGGGCTCTGATCTATCATTATTTGAGACCCATCGCTTTTACTGTTGGGGTACCTTCGATTGATACTGTTTAGGGGACTTGAGTTATCACTATTTGTCGTCCTCCATTCACAGCGTTTGAGGATCCCAGACTAATATTTCATGAATTTTGAGTCAAATGAACATTTGTTTGGACTGGACCTCATGAAAACCATACCTAATCCGTTCCTGGTTCTTATAATCATTACTCATTGGAAATAAATTGTAATGGAAAACGAGAAGGCTGCACTGAAAAAGGATACATGCATTCAATTTACAATGTTCATTGTTAACTTAAAGTTAATTTAAATAGTTTCCATTCTCTCTGTGTTGAAGTTCTTGCCCAATTTAAAACGGCACACATTCTATGTGTATTTATAAACTTGTTTCAAACTCCAAATTCACGTACACCAGTTGAATTCCCTCTCTGTGTCTCCATAGTTAGATTTAACGAACTTCAAGCTCGCATATCATTATATCCAAATTGTTGCATCTTCCAAAATTACTAAAGTTTCACTTCAATAAATAAGTAACATGAAATTATCATATGCATTTGATGTAGCATAAAATCAAACAATATTATTATACAAGATACTTTATAAATGTAAATTATGAAGAAAAAAATTATTTAAATCTAGTTTTATCTGGAAATATAAAATACATTTTGTTTCTTATTATTATTAAGACTTTGGATGGATGGTCGATGGAAAAAAATACCGTTCAAGTAAAGCAATGGCTTGACAAGTACTATGGGGACTCTGGGAGAAATGGTATGCTGATTTTTAACGCGGTCGAACAAGCACAATTGATGCTGAAAGCGTTGCCCAAATTCGGCAATTTTTGCAGAAAACAGAAAAAAAAGTGAAGAAAATGGTTTTAGCCGATCGTAAATTAAAGTTGCGTGAGATAACTGATGGTCTGAAGATATCGGAAGACATTGTGTTTACAATTTGTAAACGAAATTTTAATCATGCGAAGTGAGTACCGAGTTAGACTACATCTGATCAAAAAACCCATGACACAAGCGATGCTTGAATTGAAAGAATTACGCTTCGTATTGCTTCCTCACTCGCCCTTCTCTTCAGATCTGGCCCCCTGTTACTACTGGCTCAATAAGATGCTACAGGAAAACTAATTTGGCTAAATGAATGAAGAAGTAATTGCCGCAACTACATTGGAATGAAAGTATCACTCTTCAAGGAGTTTATGTTTATGAAAAAAGTCTAATATTGCCAAAAAGTTGTTAATCAGTCATACGAACGTATTGAGTGAGCAGTTATATATTTTGTTTGGAATCACCATGATTTATCTTAGAATTAATTAATTAATTATTATATTTAGAATGTATTTGCTGCTGTTTTTTTACTTTTGTTTTCTGGTCAATAAATTATATAAGTATAATAATTTATATTTTATTTCTTTTAATTATAATAATTAATCTAATGAGTAAAGTATTATGATATAACTTTTCGCATAAAAAAATAATTGAACGTAGTTTATTCGTTCAATTAATGCATTTTTAAAACTTGTTGCATACTCGTTACACATTTGATAAATTTAAGGAACGTTGTTGCTACTAATAAAGGAACTAGTATAATGATGATATGTAATTCCATAATCTGGGAAGAAAGATATAATTCTCTATTAAGTTTTTCATTAAGTTTGGAAAAGTTGGATATTTTATTTATTTAGGTTGTTATTTGAAATATAAAAAAGTTCTAATTTTGGATTTTTTTTGTTATCTTCGAGTAACGAGACAGTTGGCGCAGTGCGGAAGATAAATGAAGGAGATGGTTGGAAAGAAGATGATTTGCAATTTTTTGTGAGAGTGTTAACTTATGATGCGATTGAGAGAATAAATCTTGAGATACTTTTGATTCGAGGGTAATGCAATATGAATATCCAATTTTTCTATTCCCCACGAAGTTTTCAACTGGGGAAGTTCACTTTGCGGAATCGAAGGGAGAAAATGATTGATGGGTGAATTGAAAGAGAACAGTTTTGATGTTCGGTATGTCCTTGTTATGTAATATTTGTATTTATTCCATATGTATAATATAATAAAAAAATCTTTTTACAAGAAGAAAACAAAAACGTGGACAGTGTACTATGCAGGCAGTAGTATAAATAGAAGAACACAATAGTTTAGCTGAGGGTCGACATAAAAGGGGGATCAGGTCAGGGTTCTTGACAGTCAGTTGGATTAATGCGGAGCGGTCAAGTAGGAGGAGTAGACGGGCGATGGTATGGAGACGGGAACAGGGACGGAGACTGGATGCGGGATGGTCCTGTGAACGACGGCGTTGAAGCCGTTGTGAGGATCTGCGGTGTAATCGACTGTACGTCTGGAACCATCGGGATCTACGAGGCTGTATTGTCCGCGGACGACATCGCCGGTGCGGATCTCGTGCTGGTTCTTCGAGTCACCCGTCGACGGGTCGTTGACATCGTAGGCGTAGGTGTAATGAGGGTTCGGGTCGTATGGTTCCACCCTGGCTGCGACCACCGCAGGAGCCGCTCGGATTGCAGAGTACTGGGCGATACCAGGAACGATGGCAGATGGAGCTGAGGCGTAACCGGATGACACCGCCGTCGCCGCCCCCGATGCCACGTTCACCGAAGAGCTGGCTGCTGATGCCGCCGCCGCTGCCGGTGCGTGTGCGACCACCAGGGGCCGGCTGACCGCAACAGTCGGGTGGTTTACTGCACTTGCATAACCATTCGATTGCACTTGATTAGTTGCAATGAAACCGCCGCGGACTAAAGCGATTACCGCACACAGTACAATCACCTATAAACATATTAACACATGCAATCTAAACATTTTCATCAATTACATAAAGTGTTATATACCAAACGCTATCGGACCCCTGCATCGACTCGAATTACAATAACCCTTTGTACGCGCTTGCCTTTATTCACTCTCGTCTCCCCTTTTCCTTTCCGTTTCTTTTGTGCAATCTTAATTATACACAGACCGAGCAAAAAAAAAACAGTTTGCGAAGGAAAGAAACCTAAGTTTAATAAATCTTCCACGCATTTGCAAATTCGTATTTAATTCGATTTTAATTTAACCAATTCGAAAAGGTGTGAGCTTACAACAGCGTGCTTTCATGTTTTACAACTTATATTCTTTATTGACCGTAATAAGTATTAGTGTGTAATATGCTTTTGATAATTTTGTTTGATTATGATTGCATTAAAAAAAAATGTTTGCTTAAATACTATTTTTTTAATAGAATATAAAAATCCACCCATGAATATTATATACAATATAAAAACTAAATGTTCAAGAAGAAGATAAAAAATCTTTATACAAAAAAGCAGCCTCTGGGAAATGAAGGGACATAATTTTAAGGATAATAGATACTCGAATAGGGTAAGTCTGGGATACTTATATTTAGGACGGGTTGATGGATCTCGAGGGATACAAAATTTGGAAAGAGAGGATAAACTGGAATCTTTTGAGATGAATTTAATGGAAAGGGGGAGGTATCTATCGAGGACTGGAACTATTTTGGAGGAGGATTATTCCTATTATACTAATAATTTCTAAAATTTGTACTCTTCTAAAAAACTATTAATAATATAATATATTATTATTGGTGGTTTAACTTTTTTTTGATTATTCAATAATTACAAAGAATATATCAGTTACGATGTTTGTTTTATAGGTCTGTAAATAAAATTAGATGATTAGACCAACAAAATAAATATACCGGCAAGGATAGTAAAGCAAAGTATAATATACATAATTATAAGTTATATACTAAACTTTAAGTAAAGAAAAAAAAGAAAAATTATTTATGTTTGTCGAAAACTTAAATTATTTGAATTCAATAGTTAATCCATTATAATTATGTTATTATAAATATTTTATTACTATATTTTGTTTTATAAATTTAGTATCAATTTTTGCAAATATATTCATAGTAAATATAATAAATTGGGTATAAAGACCTATGGTCTTATATAATAGATTTTTTCTCTTGAAATTAAAGTTCCAAAACTAAACATTTTACTCTTCTATAAAACTTCGAATATGTAACTCAGTACATTGATTTTTTAAGAGTATATTCATTACAAAATAATACATAATGTTAAACACAAATATTGTATCTTATTTAGAATATAAAATACATATTTGCTGAACTGTTTAATCCAAAATAATGTTTTGAACGTGACAATGTTAGCTTTCATTTCCCCTTTAAAATTATGTTTTAATAGTATTCATTCTTGCAGAAGATGATCGAAGGGTGCAAAGTAGAGTGACGAGATAAGAAAGAGAGAAAAATAAAGACGAAGAGAATGTAATAAGGCACTTTGGAAGTCGTTGGGGGTATTTTTATGATGGGCATAAAGCGATCATCAGCATCCAATGTGTATTACACGGAGTCGGCTCGTAAAGTCTGAACCGTCGACAAATTGGATATAGAAATTGGTTTTTCCGTCTTACCTTTGCCGTCATGTTCACTCTTCGGTTGGGTCACTCTCTTTCTCACTCTCACGTGTTGAGTCGTGGTTAGTAGTGTAGATGTCTGCTTAAGAACTGATAAGGTATACGGGGTCGCGGCGCCCTTTTATACCGGACCTCCTCACGTGTACACGATATGGCCGTTATGCAATTCTTCGGACGGCGATCACACGATACCTCTGGGAAACGATATACGCCGGTGTTGCTTACATCCGAGGCCCTGAATCTCGCCGCTCAAATCCATTGTTTTTATTCAAAACTCTGTCGACGTCTTCTGGACTTTACAAACAACAATTTAGAGATGATGGAATTCGTATCTTTTCAAATAAGCGTTATTCAAAATTCTGTAATATAATATTTATTTTTAGTTAATCATCATTCCAATATTTGTAGTACAGTGAATAATATAAATAATAGACAACGCAATAATTTCAAATAACAAATGGAGGAGACTCGGGGCTGGTTGTCACAAAGTTAATTTATCCATTTCTATAAGATCTGGGAGGCTGTAAGTTGGTCAGTACATTTGTTTTGATCATATTGTTTCGTAAACGCGTATATATTAACATTTAATGAACATAACGTTCAAAGCTTTCCAGATTTTTTTTTCTGTTAAGTAAGTATTTTGTACCTAGATTTTGATATTGAAACAATTATAGTATATTATTAGCATATATTTTTATTTAGAATGGGATTGATTTTTCTTGCTCTATAACATATTTAAATTGGGGTTGGTTGTCACATGTTATGATGTTAAGTTATTGGTATCGAAATTCCTCCTAATGTGAGAGCAGCGAGAAAAGTTATTTTTGATCACATTTAAATTGGTCAAGGCTATTCAATTTAAAATAATCAAGTATTATGTATATATATAAACAAATTAGGCGCAGTATATTGAATGAAAGGAATGGATATATAATTTGCATTTTGATTTATCAATAGTAATAAATTGGTTGTGAATGTGATTATATTAATAAGGCATTTGTATTTTGCTGTAACGACTGTAACTTGTGAAATAAATGTCAGATTGCCACGAAAGGCGTCATTTGAAGATTGATACTTCCTAGAAATCATAAGGATTTGTCGATAGAGGCGTCATCTATATGTCGTCCTACGAACTTATTGAGCAAGGTGTTAAATAACAATAATAATAATGAAACAAATTAAAAATACAACTGCTACAAAGCTATTGAGCGATTATTCTTTTATTATTAAAGATATTTATTGATCACACATTGAGCCAAAGAGTGTTCAAGGTGTTTCTGCCCAATTTTTATTATTATTTACCTTCTGTCATTTATTTGTTTGTGTGACTGTTTCAGTAAACATAAATCTTATTATTCAAATAATAGACTTTTCCAAATGGCTTTGTAATTGTTGGTTAGAGGTGAAGAATATATAATGGCAAATACTTGAGTAAAATATCTGAAAGGAATCTTGGTTGATTGTATATTTTAGGTACAATGTCATTGAGAATAAATTAAACGAAATTAATTATCCTTTCTCCGAGACTTTCGTCGCCTTTCCGACCTTTACCCCCTTAGGTCATTAGTGAAAGTTTTCATTTTCCTGTTACGTCGAGGGGGGTCGCAGGCCGCACCGTAAATTTCGGCCGAGGGTGTTACCATGCGTCTTCCTAATGCTTTTACGTAACGCTACCACCGTGAATCAAGGCCCAACCCCATTCAACCACGTTTCCTTTCTTTTCTTTCTTTCTTTTTCCAAATTTTATTATTTCATTGAAATTCTTCCCCAATTACGCCATCCCTCTCAGTATGTAATGTGCTTTATTACATTCCATTCTGGGCAATAAATTTGCAATAAAACACTAAGGCTGCAAAAGGGACAAATCAGAGCATTCCTATATGGCCGCAATTATGTTTAGAAACTGACGATATTCCGTGATGGCATTCGGTTTCTGTGCGGAGGAGCACGGAGATCTTTGAGGAAAAAAAACCATAAGCAACACCCGGCGCGTTCACCTTTCCAACATCTGCTTGGCATATAATATATAAATATTGCTGGCTGGGGCCTTTTCTTATTAGGACTTCAATACAATTCGAACGCTCCTAGCTGTGCGAAATATAAACGAAAGGCAAAACTTGTTTAGGCTATTCAAGACGAAAAACACGTTTACGGACACAAAAAGGATAGTAAAACGAAAAACAAATGCTTCGCATCACGAATATTGAAATTAAATTACAGATCTTTATATAAAAATGTATTACATCGAAGCAGATTTTAATACAAGTTCAATTTGATACTCAATTAACCCGGCGCATCCACAGCTTTATCTTATCTATTGTTATAATGCATTCTATTAATTAGAATAAAAGATCCAAAAAGTATTAATTCTCTTAATTAGAATTACTTTATTAGAATAAATATGTATATTGATTTGCTTCACTATTATAAATACTTTTTGGTTTATTATCTGATTCTCTGGCTGTCACAATAAATACACAACTTATAATTATATTAAGAGATATCCACATTATACGTGACATGAAACATACTAGTCAGTTATACTTACCAACTTGTTTAGTATAAGATGACAATTAAGTTCAAGAGACAGCTAAAATTTCACACTCCGCTGCCATGTTTTGGTTTGTTCTCTTCAGTGAAGTATCATTCTCATATTACTCTTAGTTTAGGTGTAACATTATAGAAAGTTTACAACAAAATAATCAATATTTGCAGTCAAAAGAAGTTAACTCAAAATTTACTAACAATATCTATCAATTAACAATTTTGCTTTTCTAGATTTTTATCGTTCATTTTTTCAGGACAGAAATGATGTACTGTATAAGTCATAATAAGTTTAGACTTGAGATTAAATGCTTTAAATTTACATAATTATGTAATCTTATTTCAAATTGCTTTAATTTAATTAAATTTAAGCAATTTAAATGATGTAGCAATTCATTTTATTCAAATATATTTTTTATTATTGCAACAACAAATTTCATTACTATTGAAAATCTTTTAAAAAATCAGCCATTCTATGTTTTTTCTTTCTTTATTCTCTAGTAATATTTATCATATGTTTAGTCTTCAATGCTGTAATTATTAACTTAATTAATAATAATTTATAATTACGTTTATTTACAGAATATGACTAATAAAATCAGAAAATATAACCATGGTTCCAAGTTACAATCTTTCCTATTACAAACTCGTGTGTGTGATGTTTATGGTAATTTTTAATGTTCAAGATTCTAAGTGGTAATTAATTAATTATAAATTGAATAATAATTATTTCCAGTTGCAGATTATGGCCAATCAAAATCAGAAAATGAACTATGGTATCATGTTATGAGTGGTGTTTATGATTTCTTGAAATTGGTAACCTAATTACTAATCATTTAATACGAATTATTTTGATTTAAGGTAATAAAAATCAAAACAAAATATCCATTTTAATGAGTAGCAGACTAGTTTTTCTGTTAATTTATAATATATAAGAAAGGAGACTGGAATATTAATGTTACAGGCGATTAAATAAAAATAATGATTATGCTAACTTCACCTCACCTATGACTTGGTCTGCAAATTTGTAAAGAGAACTTTACGATTATCGTAGCTAAAAAGATTTCTGTACGAGTTGTGTGGAATCGGTAAAGTTCTGGAACACGAAGTGGCCGTCTTTAATTGTCGGAAGTTTAATTAGGTCGCGGAGGACGCCAGTTCACTTATGGAATCTGAATGGAAGCGGCAGGTTCATTTCGAGCCGGGAATCATCTTTCGCCCTTCGCCGTTCCAATCTTCTTCTTCATCCTTTTTTCCGAAGGGATATAATGGGAAATTAGTAGTAAACGTTGGAGCCGCTGTTCCATTGGAATCTCTGTAATTGGATTTGTAATTAGGGAATCATATCGGTTTCGAAGCCAAGTAGAAATTCGGAGGGCCGCAGTGGGTGCACACCGAGATTGCAGTTAATCCGAGGTAGTAGTGGAAGCTGTGTCGAGCGGCGTCTTCTGCGAGGTTGTAGAGACGGGTGGTTTCAGGGTTTGAGGGATGAACCTTGCACGACCCAACCCCCAAACGCCACTAATTGCATTATATTAGAGATGTGTGCGTGACACGAATGGCGAGACGACACGTAGAGTTGAACCTCGGAACGCCCCCCGCATTGTTACGTGCAAATTTAGTGCGTTTAAGTGTTGGCATTGTTTTCGCGGCGGGTTTTAGTCTAGTACACCTTGATCATTACAAAGATGAATACAAATTGTTCGAGCCCACTTTCCCTATACACGCAGAACATAAAGGATCCTCGCACACACACACATATACACTTGCAGCACTGGCACATCCATCCATGTACATGCATATACGTATACGCAAATACACATACAAATTCGCATTATATCTATGCACGGGCCCTCGGTTCTATTTACCTCCCAAAATGCCTGACATTTAATGCTCCTCGCTATCAACGCATTCACCTCCAAAACAATCAAACTGTTTAACTAATTAATTTAAATTGCACATAAGCCCTCTTGCGCAAGCAAATCGATACTGTCATTAATGTAGTTAATGCGATAGCAAACGCTAATTCGTTACTCAACTTGCAAAACTAATCAATGAAGATATGCAATATTCACGATTATACATAGAAAGGGAAATTATACTTCTGTCCGAAAAATGCTAATTAATCATGGGTTTGGGTTTGTCCCATTATGGGATATTATATTAACATAAAAACAGTAAATCTAAATGATTATCAAAACCATTATTTATATTTTAACGGATCCCCTTTCTCTCCCTGTTCTCTCCATGACCGAACGTTCCTCCCTTCGTATCCTCATCAGGATCCGCCTTCTAAACAACCTGCTCCATAACTCTCCGAATGACCTCCTCTATTCCAAAACCAAAATTGTTCCAGTCCTCGACGGATACCTCTCCCTTTCCCTTCAATTCATCTCAAAAGACTCAAATTTATCCTATATGAGGATCTTGGTGAGGATACGAAGGTTCAGACCTTGGATTTGACGACAGATGGATTTATAGATGGATGTTTTACATGTGATAGACATCGCGGAATTACGAAATATTAGGGATCGGAATTGACGAGATCTAGTCTTTATTTTGGATTTGAGATCTTTTAAATAGGAGGTAAGATTGAAATCATGCAGGATTCCTAGTTATTTGACGGAGGGCGATGGGAAGGTTACCAAAAGTAGGGTTTACTTCATTTGCCCGGCGCTTATTAGCCCGACATCCGTTCGCCCGACTATACCAAATTCCCGACATTCGTTATAGCGAACATTTTATTAGATTTTGGATGTTGTGCAACGATGTTGGTAATCAGTGATAACACTGTACGCTTCCTGTGAGAAGAGGAAGAAAATAGTTGAGTAAAAAAGTAGTTGTGATTTCCTTAATGTCTGAAAGGACAGATTGTAAATGTCGTGGCAACCAGACATACACCAAATAAAAAATTAAAATGTATCTAGAGTAATTTCTTCAAAGGTCATGCTGTTCTTCGAAGACATTACCCTGAAAGCAGACTGAAGAAGTTTGAGCTATGTTAACAATCTTCAAGAAGTCTCCAAACATGTTGGAGTCTAAGACACGCAGCGTACAGTGTTGTCACTGTTTACCAACATCCATAATCTAAGAAAATGTTCGCGATAACGAATGTCGGGAATTTAATGTAGTCGGGCTAATGGATGTCGGGCTAATGAGCGTCGGGCAAATGATTGTCTAATGTCGGGACTTTGAACGGGACCGCCAAAAGTAATATGGGGATAGGATGATATAACTAAAAGTTTAGTTTTGGAATGACAAATTAGTTTGTTAAGTTTTCTTAATTTATGAAATATTGGTTGTAATATTAAAAAACAATTATAATATTAATTATATATAAAGATCAAACACAAGAAAAAATCACAATTGTTGCAAAACCATTTAAAAGTTATGAATTTAAAGTCAACTAAATATAGAACTTTATATTTACATAAATAGTAAATAAAAATCCCGTTTGAAATATCAAAGATATTTTAACAAACATATAAAACATTTCATTTCGTTCCTTCCGAACTTCTCCAAACTTTTTTTTTTCAAAAGAAAAAAGCGATTTTCTGTTGCACATGAAAAGATTTCCGTAATTACTGCCCAACTTCATTATAAACTCCGAGTTTAGGAAACGCACAAAGACTAACTTTTAATCAAATTAAATTGCCTCAACAAACTCTTGCAATAATGAATACATTATCATGTACATGTTCATCTATATAATGCATTTAACTATAATCTTTGAAAAAATAATGAATGGAATAAATTAATATTTTTATAAAATATAAGTTAATTAATAAATTTAAAAAATATAAATTATATATTTATTATAATAATAATAACATATATTGTAACAAATTATTCAAAAATAACTAAACAAATCTAAAAAATAACAGCTATCTGCTACAAAGTGCTATTAACTGCAGTGTCTGTGTCCTAATTCTTAAAATAATAAAATAAATACACCGATTATCGATATTAACTTTCATATAACCACTAATCTTAACTTCAAAAAGTACTGATAATAAATCATTCGTTATCCGAATATGTTGTACGGACTTAAAATTCATGAAATTCAATAATAGAGGTCACTCACATTTGCCTTCTGTTCCTTATACAATACGAGTATTAGATATTATTTTTTAATTTACAGTTTCCATATATTTTAATTATTATTGAATGTTTTTAAAACATTAGTTTATTTAAAAAATAAGCGATTATTGATATAATTAATCACAGACATAAAGCTTCAAATAAACACTAGTTTTAACTGAAAAAAGTAATGATAATCTGTCTTTAAAGTGTTCGTTTTACGAATTTGTTGAGCAAAGATAAAATTATTTAGCGTTTTCTTTTTAGTCAGAGCTGTTCGTTAATCTTTGCAATAATGAATCTTTACTTACTATTTGTATTTAGTATTGAGTTAAGTTTCTATATATTTTTTTAAAAATAATATTTATTGATTATTCTAACAATCAGATAATATTAAGTAAATATTTGAATCTAACTTCACGTGATTTTTAAATAGAAAACAAATAAGTGCTTGAATCAAATGTGAAACAATGTATATTCAAGAAATTCTGATTAAGTTTTATTGATAATATTGAATGCATTCATTGTGAAAATTTTATTAAAATTGTATCCGCTATGTCTCAATATGTAGCGAGCTTGGAGAGCGTTAAAATTTCACACATTTACAGCGGTGTTTGTATTGACATTAAATATTTTATGAACTGCAGACAAACAAAACATAAAATTGCATACATATAAATAGGAAATTCTGCAACATGTTATGCATCATCTAAAATTAATGGAACCAGAATTGCATTTCCTTTTCACGCAGCACTTATTTTTCGATGGTAAATAATCAAATTTATTTTAACGAACAATCACATTTATTGTTTATATAATAAACAAACAAAAATAACAACTGTACGAAATATGATTAAATATTTTTGATTAATATATTTTAATTACAAAAATTTTAAAATCTATGTTAATTCAATTTATAATTGAAATAGGGAACTGTATACATTTTCTTTGAATTACATATTATTTCAATTTTTTTAATAAAGAGTTGGAGCCTTTGAATGTTTTAAATTTCAAACTATAGCAATTAAGAAATGAATTTATTTCACTTTGGATTACTATTTCTTCCTTTCTTTGTTTTTCAAATGTATAGTAGTAAAGCGTTGTACGATGTGTAAGTCGACCAGAGTACGTTGGTGACCTCTTTGCTCAACGAAGCAAAAGTGGAAAAATGCGGCGCAAGGTTACTTCCAGGTAAGCGATCCCAGGAGTCGAATTTCACTCTACTCGATGGATAAATCGGTAACAAATCTGTAGTTACCAACCGAATGCGTATCAAACACATACAATAAATACTGCAACTCTATATTATTCCTATTCCACTAGATACCTTTTATTTCTTTATTATTTCGTATTCTATTTTTGTTTATAAAGAATCACTCAATACTATACATTTTTATTTTATAAAATATATTCAGAAGTGAGTATAATAACAAACATTGATTATCAATTTAATTTATTGGTATAATCCGGATGTGGCTTTGAAAATTTAACTTTTTTTTCTCACATAATATACTGGAAAAGATTGAATTAATGGAGAAATTAAATAAAAAGTTTCAGTAAATGTTCAATTGTTGTACTATACTCTAAATATCTTTACTAAAATGTTTTACATTTTAAAAAATATTCTGAAGAAAAGACTATGATTTGCAAATGTAACCAGGAATCAATTGCATATTTTACGTACAAAATGTCCTGAAAAATAACGAAAAGAACATCATATTCAGAGAAAATGCTTTCAAATCCTTTGGGAAATTTAACAAATCGACACAATCCTTGAACATTTCACAAGCTTATTGAATTTAGACACGTGACTTTGGAATAATTTCTTGCTACACAAATCTTATTTTAAAACTTGAATCTTTTAGTATTAACTTTATACTACAAATACAATACAAGTTTTTGACACGTATTATTTGTTAAATTATTGTTGTACAATAAAGAAACGTAAAATTACGTTTAAGAGAAAACTGTTAAAATAATTTTATTGGTGTATGAGTTGCAATTACATTAAGTTTTTTCCTTCCTACTCGCACTTGAGATATGGCAGTTGCTGTAAGTAATCTTTTTAATATAATCTGGAGAGACTACAAAGCTATTTTTGGATCGACGGATCGAGTGCTACGGGAAATCCCCTAAGAATCTGTCACAAGACCATATATTACGTTGACGATTCAAGGATCGAGAAATATAGTCCTTACGAGCACCATTTCTCAGTAAACTCTTAAACCCATTCTCTGAAAACAAAATATATAAAAATAACTGCTTCCTGTTCTATGAGAAGCATTTTGTGAACATTCTATTTCTATGTCGCAACGGTGTTAAGGTTTTAAACACTTTGGGTAATTGCGTTGCAGGCAATTAGGTAATGAATGTTCGCAAAACGGAAGGTGGAAGAAGCATGGTTTTCGGCAAGGTAAATTCTGCAGTTTTGGTCGTAGTCATATAGTTATATCTTAGGTAATTAAGTGTTATCTTGTAAGGCTCATAGAAGGCCATTAACACTCTTTACTTATTACCCAGTGCTCTGCTCGGAGACAACACTTAACTGCACAATCTGGCCACCATTACGACTTGTTTTATGATACGAGAGGAGAACATTTTATGGGGTCGGACAAACATTCCTTCTGTAAATGTAAACTACTGGTCTTAAAACGAAATGCAGAAAAAAGATAGTAAAGTTGCTTTATGTTATTAAACATTGACTTTATTTATATTTCTGCATTAAATTTATTATTTACAACAGAAAATGACGATATTAATTAATACAATGAATTAAATTACACGTTTACGTAGATCCAAGTAATGGTCTTAAAACATTCAAACACTATGTTATTAACCAATTTAAAAGAAAATCCTTTATTATGTTTTCATTTCATTTAAATTATAACTTATCCAGAATTATCATAAAACTTTAAGAATTTAAACGAATATCAGTTTGTATTTTGTATTTGAAGTACAGTTGTATAGTGTGAAAAATATTATCAAACTACAGGAAACACAAGAAGAGGTTTAGATATAGATAAGAAACATAATTTGAATTGTTCGAAACCGATAAAGAAGTCTTACGGAATCTAAATTTGAAGAACACCTATATAGTGTGAAGATCAACGGATTCTTGGAAACTTGTGATTCCAATTTTAAAATACTTGCAATGTTAGAAATAGTATATTGAATTTTGGAAACCTATAATACCTAGGTTGTATTGTATTGTAATTCCTAGTTTAAAAACACTGATATAGTATAACGAAAATAATTGGCCGGACCATGAAAATTCCATGAAGATTTACAGAATCACAATTTAAAAACGCTGATACAGCATGAAAATAATCATTAGCCTGGCGAAAACCCATGAAGTTTGAAAAACAAATGTATAATGTAAAAATGATTATCGGTCTGGGGAAAAGTATGTACAGTATCCTAATTTGAAATAGTCTGATATCAAGTAAACAAGATCATTGGTCTATCGGAATCCCCGTTTGAAAAATAGTTGTATAATGCGAAAATGTTCATACCAGAAACTCAGACATTATACAGAAACCTATTATACAATTATAACATGAAAAACATCATCAGATTAGTGTAAATCTTCGAATAAGTTATCTTGATTCTTAGTTTAAATAATACTGATGTAGTGTGAAAAACATCATGAGACTAACTGAAAACCAAGAAAAAGTTATAACGAATTCTAATATGATGAACACTGTTATTTTGTGAAACCATGAACCATGAAACTATGAAAAGTTAGATGAAATACAAATTGGAAAAACATTGATATAGTTTTAAAAAGTTCTTAAAAATCCTTGAAAAGATTGTACAGAATCTCAGTTTGAAAAACAGTGGTGTAATATGAAATATATCATTAGAACTGCAGATTAAAATGTTCTAAGGAATTCTAGTTTGAAAATACTTGGATGATGGAGAAAAATTACCAGATTGGTTATAACCTATGAAGAAGTTGTACGGAATTCCATATTGAAGCACACACGAATACCGTTAAAAAAGTATATAAAACTTAGTAAAATCTATGAAGAACTTGTAATGAATCGCAGCTTAAAGAGTGTTGCTATACGAAAAAGAATATGCTATAGTCTGCGAGTCACGTTCCTGCGTCGTATTAATCCACGAATTAGTTTGTAGAAATGTCCTGCATCTGACAGCATATAAAGCATGTAATTCTGGTCTGGGAATTACATTTGAAAAGCTATCAGCGTTCGCAAAGACTTTAATAGCTCATAACAGAGACAACGGGCATGGAATGCGAACGGAACAAACGAAACTGAAACAACAACTATTGCAGTTGCAAATACTGTAATAAACGTTTACAAAATCGCGACTAAAATGGTTTTTAATTAAAACTGCAATTGGAAACTGACAACGCGAAATATTATGAAACGTCAAATGAGTGCGATTTTATGAATACGATCGGAATTACGCAACAATTACGATATAATTTATTTGCGGGTGTTTAAATTCAATATACAATTTCGCGTTATTTTGTGTTATTTTGTTATTTGCGTATGTTAATAACACGTACTCCAGGATATTGTGGTAAAATGTGTTTTGTCTCTCAAATTCTAATACATAATTCATATGCGCGGTAATTATAAATACATTATGCAACTCAAGCACGAATTTATGAAAATTGAGTAAAAAACTGACTTTATATACCAGAAATACTGTTTTATGAGATAATATTTCTTGTTTAGTTTTAATTTCTAAATTGTTTAATTAAAGTATTGAAAAATATAATAGTTGTACACTTCTTAATAATAAGTTTTATTACAACAGGTACAGACAGATAAAATTACAACTTATACTTATACCATAATGTTTTAACAAAACCAAAGAATGAAAAAACATCTGGTAGATTTGTTAGCTGTGGGAATCTATAATTTAACTATTCATGTTATCCAGGATTCCAATCGAAACTCAAGATTTAAAAAAAATCTTGATACGGAACTAATTAACAATCTAACCTTAGTTTTGTGAGGGAAAAGATCACAAAGATCAACAATATCATCAACGTCTATTCGTTATTGTTTCATCCAAGTGTTCTGGCAATAAACTTAACAAACATGAGCGATCAATGGTCGAAGACTAAAAAAGTTCAAGCTGGATCATTCGTTAAATGTGCCAAACTATTGTTAACAAATATTCAGGAATGTATTAGTTTTTATTTAGAATCGGCAACTATAGCTTTTAGCCAGTGAAAACAAAGAAATAACATTAGTTATTGTTATTTTTTGTTAATTTAAAAGTTTTATTACTTTGTATAGAAACAAATTGCTGATTCATATATAATGTGTACTCATATTTATATGATGTATTATGTTTTTTTATATTTGTTCTGTCTAAGGTAAGAAAGTATATCATCGAAACAAAGATGTCGAGGAACTTAATTAGGTATCTGCTCAGAACTTCTAGCTGTTCGCAAAGTTTTAATTAACTTTGTTTTTAAATTAATAGAAAGGAGATCCGCATAATTTATTTAAAACTCTCTGCAAGTGTGCAATGTGAGCAAATTGAAAAAATCACTGCAAGAGGATATACGTCCGACGGCAGAAAAAGAAAGGACAATTGTTATGGTACGGTTGTCTCGAGCTTATTTATATACACATAAAAGACACTTAACAGAACGAGAGACCGAAACAAAAAGCGAAAGCCCGGTGCTTCATTAAGGGAATTAGGGATTACAAAACTGAGTTCGTCCCTCTGTACGCGTCTCTCCCTTTATTTCCTTTATTTTTTTCTCATCCTCTTCCGTTTCTTCATTTATTTAGGGGTGGCCCAGTGAGCGGCGGCAAGAGCACCAGAAAACTGTTTACCTCGTTCCAAGAGGATTACGGAACTGTCAGCCCTCCGACAATTCAAACACACCAATTTCCATTTTGTAAGAGTGGCAGTCGTTCGCCGTTGCATCGTTCCGCATTTCCCCAGTCGCACACATAAACCGAAATCGTCTAATTAAACGTCGCCGAAGTTTCGGATTTAATCACTTTAATGAAGCGCAAATTGAAGTTCGCAATTATTTCGCAAGCGAGGCCTTGCCACAGTCCTTAATATTTTATATTTTTAGATTCTTCATCTCTTTAATCTGTATTTTGCTTTATTTGTTCCCATTTTTTTTTTCATATCAATTTAATTGCGAGTTCGTTTCTTTAGTAACGAAACCAATTGCAGAAGTCCATTACTGGTTGTCATTGGAATGGTGATACATTTTTTCTTCGGATTTATATTCTCGAGATGCGAGATGTATAATAAGTTAATTTCATTGTGCCCGGGCTTTATAAATCAAAAACTTAATTCGAGGCAGAGCTGGGGCGGAAAAGGATAAAGCATTATTTCGCCGTGTCAAATCCGATACGATCTAAATGACTGCTGGCGGGGAATGGAGGAGGAGGAGGAGGAGGAGGCTTCCAATGGAGCAGCCACGTTATACACGATTATCTTTGTGCGAAAGAGCGAGGAAGAACAAAAATTAATTTCGCTATCTTTCCGCACAAACGGCGACAAATCGAATGGCTGGAAATGGTGGAAATACAGGCTATCAAGGATATATTGCAAAATGATATTGAAATGTTTTAACACCAGATACCAATTCGATAATCATAACCATTGAATTCAATAGAAATACAAAACCAATATCCTTTACTTATTTCAATACACATGTAACTTTTACCATTATACTAATATTTAATAATCTATTATCTCTTATTTTCATTACTAATAATAAATATAATCGGTTCGAACATTTTTATCAAAAAATAAATGTTATGGGCAGAAACACCCAATTGTGCTTTCTTTTTCTTGTAATTGTATGAATGTTGCATTATTTTGTTTACTACTGCAATAAAAATAATTAATTATATTAATAAATGTTATGCTAAATGCACTACATAAATAATTTAAAAAAGAAGTTGAGTAATAAAACAGTGGTAATTCTAATTCCAAATCTATTAATAATATTACCTTATATATTTCTTATTAGCTTTACTTAAATGAAACATTGATGAAAATGAATGAATCATTATTATTTATTATTTTATTATTCGATTCAAAAAAATCTAAACATTTAAAATTTGTAGAGAATTAATGAAGACGTTATAAGTAGCTCAGACAAGAAACGATTAGCAATTGTTTAATGCGAAATGTCAGGGATATTTTTAATGTCAATGCTTATTTTCGTGGATTTTAGCGTTTTTATACATTTCAAAATATTTTATTGTATGTCAAAGAAATAAAAATATGATTATTTGCAATTCTAAGATTGTATGCCATTAACAAGTATCAAGTAGTGAATAAAGATAAAACAGAAAGACATATATACAATATTAGATGAAGGAAAATTATGGTGTATGTTTAGTGAAGAAGCAAAAAGTTACAATATTTGATCATGACTTAAAATTTTTAAATAATTAATTTAAAGATAATTGTTATATATACTAAATTGCATAAATAACTAGAATTATTGTAAGATTTGGGGAATAAATTATATAATTTAGTATAATATGGGAGAAAGACCTATGGTCTATAACATTTAGAAATAGCAATAGCATTATATTTTTATTTTCTTTGTATTTCTTTTTTACTATTATATTGAGTTTATTTATATCTGGTAGTTGTTGTTGGAATAAATGTTATTATTATTAAGTATATAATAAGTAGACTTGAGAAAATGCATTGCATATTTCCATAATAAGCCATTATATCAAATCTAACAAAAATATATATTAGAAAATTATTTGTATAATAAAATTTAATCTTTCAAAAAAAGTTAAATCTATTAATTTTTCTTTTCTTAATCATTCATTATTTTATTACTATGCCAATAAGTTATATTTTTATTATCGAAACTTTTATTGAATAAATTGTATAATTATTATTGTTTATTTTTATTGCATCAGTGAACAAAATAATAAAACATTTATATAATTATAAGAAGAAAAAAAGAAAATACAACTATTATCACCGTTATAAAGGGCTATAGACCATATGTCTTTCTGCCCAAAATTATATAAATATTACTGTTTTAAAGTAGATTGAATGGTAAAATTCTTATGGGATTTTGTTTCATGAAATAAGTTTAAATTTCTCTAAATTCACAGATGCGATTTCTATGAATGTGATTTTATGTAATGTTATTATAATTTGTTATTTTATTAATGTTTACCTATAACTGACATTCTTAAATGTTATAAGAAATATGACATACTTGATATTTTCTATTAATTAGAATATATTTAATTAAAACCTTGGTCAATAGACCTTTGATCCATTATATGGCTAATAGAGATGTTTATTATTGTTAATAACATATTTAAATACCATTAACTATTTTTTTTAAATCTACAAAGTTTCATGTATATATTTCAAAGCTGTGGTCATTTATTCCACATAATGGATATTCATTAAACATACATTTATTTTCATTTCATTGCAAATGCATTTGATCAGCAAATGGTTGCAATATTTGTTTTAACGGTATGTAAATTAACCACTTATACATATTAATTACTATACTAGTACTTTCGCAATTTACTGTATAAAATGGGTATAATGAAATGATAACAAAACTACTGAATACAACAATGGTAATTAATGGAAATACGCATGATAACCCTCAACAGTTTTTAAATTGATTATTATATTTATTCGGGATTATGTCATCAAGAAGAAATGAATATTATAGGAAAATTTAAAAGTATTTGGTTATTGTTAAATTATATTACTATTGCGCCAAAGGTCTATAGATTATAGGACTTTCTGCTCTATATTTCTTAATTTAACTTGGAATTACAACTTGCGAGTTACGAGTTTAATCCATACAAAGATAGTGTTCTCTTGTACGTTAACCGATCATTGGGTATTGAGGTATTCGTTAACCGAATATGTAAATCAATCTCTAAAGTGTTCTTTATCCGATTTTTTTGCAGTCCGAATTGTTTATTAATCAAGTATATCATCTGTATATAATTAAGAGACTGTTATTAGAAGAAAAGTGTCTACTAAAATTGTAAAATCAATAATACGTTACTGTAAAACTAAGTTGAAAATGGTCGGCTGAAAAATTATTAAGCATTGTAGCAAATTGAATTTTCAAATATTTGCCCGTCCCTGAAAATCGTTTAATAAGAAAAGTTCGCGTTGTTTGTAAATGAAAGAAAAACAATGGGGTTCGTACTTTCCACTCAATCTCCAAAATCCTCCACCTTCCGCCATATAAACGAAGATTATTCGCCAGTTGATTGTTGGAGGAAGCTCGGTAACTGTAATTTAATAAACGTCGAATCACTGGCACTAATTGTTGCTCAGCAGTTTCGCTTCAATCTCTTGCTCTTATTGCTCATCTTTCATGTCCAGACGGAGCCGAACGCATTGTTTTTGACATACTCTCGCAGAAAAATTTAATTAGCTTTCCCTTCTCTCCCCACTTTGCTTCTCCCTTTTTCTATATATAGAACGGACTAAAGCTGCTGAGATGAAAACAAGGAATATACATACATCAAACACTCGTTTTAATTAAATATTAATCATATTTTCCTCTTCACATTTTTTATTACTCGCAGCCGCAAAACTATTTTTCGTATATATTTTTTTGATTGTTCGCTTTGTTTGACCGCCCTTTGCTTGCGTTTGTTGTAATGCAAATTACATAAATTTAATTAAAACCTGCTAGAAAAGCGACTACTTGCATTATTTAAATGCACGCTCGGTGCAATTAACGTACTGCACAAATCCCAGGCAAATGAAAATTGCATTCTCCCATCGTTTTACGAGAGATATATTAAATAAATGGGCAGAGCGCGCTGAAAGTCAATTGACCGACCAAATACTTAAATTTCGTGTTCAAATTTCAGCTTCAAATAGAAAAATGAATGATTTTAATGCAAAACTTGTTCATACTTTCTCATTATTCTTTTTTTTTTTAGTTACTAGTCTAGTATTAGGAGCAACTCTTGGCCGCGTGGTTAAGAGTCCCTGCATCACACAAATCTGGTGCGTAAGGTGCTGGTTTGAACCTCACCTATGACCGAATTTTCCAGCAAGGTAAAAGGGCAGGGCCGCAATATAATAAGAAAACAATCTGGTATTACACATTGAACGAATTACATTAATTCGATTAAAAAAGTAACGTAAGATCTAAATTACAAAAAAATACTTTAAAATAAACATTTCGAAAATCAACATTTCTAAACTAACTAAATGTTATTCAAATGTGCTATTGATTTCTTAGAATTATAGAATAATTAATGAATTTAGTATCATAGTATCAATATTTTTCACTGCACTGTTCTTTGGTTACACTTGTTCTTACTTTTGCAGACACCCTTATTTTAGTTGCTGAGATAATTTCATTTAGTATATAACATTATTTTATACAAACGCTATGTGATAAATATTCAAAGATTCTTTTAAAACATGATTTTGGTTTTTGATTTTGATATTTTTGTGTATTGAGTGTGGTGGTATCTATGGTATATTGTATTTATGGTACCATTCGGGTTGTTGTGGCGATTGAAAAGTATCACGGCTTCGGCTCACGAGTCCATAAATAATAGATGATAGCCCATGTAAATGGGCGAAACGGCCCTTATCATCCGATCTAAATGAATGCTTCCCTTAATTGGAAAATAACGCTTGTGTTTGCGTGACGTGCAAACGGGAACGCTCGACAACCAATTGCTTTGTGGCACAACTTTTTCCTCTTCCTTCAAAAACAGAAATCCTTAAAAAAATATATACAAAAATAAACTTCAGACTAGCAACGGTGTATTTTATTACATTAAGATGGTTTAATTGGCTGCTCTAAATCATGTTCGAATTGTACACTTAATTGGACAGATGTTATTATTGTTTATTAGATGTACAACACATATCACTAATTTACATGAATCACTTAAACCAATGATCATCAATCTGGTATTATCAAACGTTTTCAATATATTTTTTACATTATACTCTTTTGTGTCCTTATTAAGGTTTCTTGGATAATATTATAAACAAGAAATGTTCCAAAGAGAGAAGAATGTTAAAGTTCATTGATTTGTTTGTTAAAAGTATTTGTTCGGAATTGAAACTATTTTAAAACATATATTAAATAAACATAAATATACAAACAATATTTATATAAGATGCAAAATTAAAAGTTTTTATATCATATACTTAATTCATAAGACCGATGATAATAACTATAAAATAAATCTTACAATACACTCATACTTTGCTTTACGGCCTACGAAACGAAACTTGGTTTCAAAGCGAAAAGCCGTATAAGGAATTAATTATTGCGCTTGCGCAAGATTGGCAACATATAGATATATCGAAATGGAAAAAAGTTGTTTTGCCGTTATAGCGAAATATTTTAGGCCTTAAATCGAAAACGTGCCTTAATTGAAGAGGATCGTTATAGCGAAATGCCGTATAAAGAGTGGCCGTATAGCGAGGTATGGGTGTCTATGCAAATTCTGCTAAAACAAATATGAAGAAATAAAAAATGTTATATAGTATGGATTAGTATATGAATGTAAAAGATAACCTTATAAAAAGAGACCTTATTGAAAACAAAAACTGCCATGAAGTAGCATATTTTGTATTTATCAATTAGAAGATGCATCCGTATTGACCTTAATTTTGAGACACGAAATTAAAACAATATTACATACAATTAAATCTACAACCAGTTTATAAGAGGTATTTAGTTTCTAACTTAGTTCATTTGAAAAGATACAGTGCTTCTATTAAGATATGATATTTTTAAAATTATACTAATATAAAAATGAGAGGGCGGAAAAACTTAGGTCGATAGCTTAAAAAATGTAATGCGTATTATGGTTTAGTTGCACACAAAATGTATTGTAGTTTCACTATAAACAGGGCTATTTGATTTAATTTATATAAAGAATCTCTTCGTTCTGCACAAGTCCCATTAATTTTCAGGTGTCCCTTCAGATTGTCAGCATATAATCTAATCTGATCTCATTATCCATAACTGTGAGGTTAAACGTTAAAAGCACGCACATAATCCATTAAGTATCAAAGGGTTTTCATGGACATTAGCGTCATTCAAATGTAAACACACTAATATTTTAATATGATCCTAAGAACGGCAAAGGTAAGCAAGCTAAATGATAATACTATGGTCTTATTAATTATGGGTCACCGGGGAAGTCAATTAGCCAATTCCTTCCGTCGAAATTCCGGATAAAGTCTGGACTCTCTTATCCGGGACCGCGGTTTCTGAGAGAGGTCCCTTTGTGGTCCAGTGATCGCTTTGTGCACCGCGACCCGAGGGCTCGTCCAGTAAAATCTCGGTCGCCATTTCACATACACAAGAACACTTCAAACGCGCCTATACAGGACCTAACAGAATTTAATCCGCATTCCCACAGTTCAGCCCCAACCTCGATTAAAGCCGGATTGTGTGCGATACATCAAAGAATATATGCAGAGAAATAATTCACCACATAGTACATACACAAAAAAAGAAGGAGAGAAGTGGCGAACGGTTCACGACCCGGCGCCTCCACTTTCGTCTACCGCTAAAATCGAAGCCGAAGGGAGAAAGAGAAAAAGGAGTGAGCGGAATTAATTAGTGCGATAAATTCTTCACTATCAGATGCAGGTCTTAATTTATCGGAAAAAGTTTAGAGTAAATTAATGGTCGTGGTTAAGTTGGTTTTTGTGCTCGGGCCCGGAAAAAGGGCCGCTTTCCGCGGAAACAGTGCAAATGATCTCACGCTGCTGCCTCAAAGGAGTCCAAAGAAGAAGAAAAAAAATAGTAGACAAGGGAGAAAGAGAGAAAAAGAGCGACTGTAACAACTGTGCCCACAAACAAAAGGTTACAAACTACGTAAGCACGTGCTTTCGAAAGCCACGAGAATCAATCGACCCCAAACCTAGACTAAATCAAGCATCACATATTTATTTTGCAAAACGAATTATATGAACAGCGCCGCTTCTTGTTTTGCGGCAGGCTCATAGATTTCGAGCAACAGACCAGCTGCCGCTCACTTTTCGGCTTGCTTCCAAAACTTTCCCAAAAACTTTATTCTCTCGGCTTAATTAAAACATAAATATTTGCAGCGAATCTGCGAGCAGCGAAATTAAATTCCCGCTGTTTGCATTATTCTTTCGCTACTTGTTTTTAATTATTCCCGTATTTTCTTCACATTTCATTTATTTTTTGTGTTCATTCTACTCATTTCATTTCTCCCTGCGATATTTTTTTTTTATCACAGCGGCAATTTGCATTTTCAGAAATTATTTGTCACCGTCTTTATTATGTTTCACTCTTTTTTTTTTGCAAGGAAAAAAAAATCTTTTGCGTTTCCCTTTTGAAACTGAAACTTAATTAAGTTGAACCGTGTCTGCAGATACACACACATAACAGGAAATACGTTTAGTTCGTAGCCGATTCCAATCACCCTTTTTTTCGAGCTTTAGTGTTTCCTGAATATTTTTTTCCTTCCGTTCGTTCGTTCTTTCTTCTGCTTCTCGTGATTATGATGTTACGTAAGGCGAAAGGCATGAATTAAAGTAATTTTGTTCGTGTTTCCGGAAGCGCAGAGGAGCGCCGGCATCACGGAGACAACATCTGCTGGGTTATATCTATATTATACAAAAAAACTTCATGTCTTTCTGAAAAGTTCACAAAGTTGGACCGTTGCTTATTAACTTTATCGATCATATTTTTTTTCGATATAAAATGGAATTCCTCAATATAAAAAAATTGCATGATATTAATAATGAAATAACCGTTGTTATTATATTTAATAAATTAACTTTTTTAGTAGTAAAAATTAAATCAAATTAATTAATTTTTGATTTAAAATGTTCAACAATCATATTGTTCTATAATCGTTGAATGTGTTTTTTGCAATGCATATCAAGCTATGTGAAAGAATGTAA
Source organism: Nicrophorus orbicollis (assembly GCA_018845635.1). Taxonomy (NCBI): domain Eukaryota; kingdom Metazoa; phylum Arthropoda; class Insecta; order Coleoptera; family Silphidae; genus Nicrophorus; species Nicrophorus orbicollis. The sequence goes on from JAFMTC010000275.1 coordinate 356,367, forward strand.
CATTGTGCATATCACAATTTCGTGACGTGTGAAATTGGAAATAATGAAGAGATAGGCAATGTATGCTCTAGAGGTGAGCGTGAGAAAAATAGTCACGTTTTGACTCTTGAAGAGAGCTGAAAACAACGTGTAGCTCTTTATAAGAGCGCAAAAGAAAATTGTGCTCTTAGGAGCTAAGAACCGATTCTTCCTTCTTGAAATTAAAAGAGTAGATTCCAGAAGTCTTTATGGAACAAACCTGGTGATTTCAGTAATGATATGTGATATAATAGACAACTATTTTACAAATTCAACAATATGAATTCACTATAGTTCGGTTTGAAACCTGAAAAAATACAAATAAATACCAAATATACTTTAAATCGTTTCTTTCTAATATCCTAATAATATTTAGTAAGTTAGTAAACTCAGAAACTATTTTTCAAGTACAGCAATACTTTGCACAGTACTGCTTTGACCAATTTGGATTTAATATTGAAATTGCTTAAAGTGTACATATTTTTTTGTTATAAATTATATATTTGAAATCTAAAAATATTTAATAAGTTTGTAAACTGAACATACTTTTATCCAACATTCATAAACAATTTACATAACAATTAAAATAATTTATCTAAAGATTAACGTAAAACATGTGGTTATTATCACAGTTGTAATTTGTAATGATTACGATTCATTGCTCCTTGATGTCCGATCCTGTCGCTTTATTTTATGTAGATGTTGGAAATGGTGGAACGAAGGTGTACGATTCCACATGAGCATATGCGAATAAAGCTTATTACTTTACTGCTGACATGTTACCTATATATCGTGTGCAGTTGATTCCGAGGGCCGCAATGCACGTGAACCTTATCAATAAGTTCTATCTAAAATGTGCACCGTATGTACGTAAATTACACGCTGAAATTGCAAAATCTCCGACCTTATCATAATGCTGGAATCTGGTCAGGAGGGAAAAAATGCCTACAGCATTATACCTGCCCGATCGCAATCTGGACTGCTTCATAAAAATTAATTATTATTTTGTTATACGTACGAAAAATATATATGTTTTTATGACCTAAACACATTCATCGCTATTGCCGCATATAAGTTTTTACAACGAAATATTCAGTACAATTTCATGCGAAACTTGTTGTAGTTGTAAAGCAATAACGAAATCATGTATAAGTTATAATTGTTAAAATATAATTCGTTTTCGTGTACAAGTTACATTCGTATAAAAATTGACGTGCTAAGGGTAAGGAGTACACGGGCCCATGAACACAAGAAACATAATGTAAGCATATATCAAGTTAAATGTTATTAAATTCAATTAAAGACTAAGTCTAAAACTTTTCCTAAACGCATAAATTCAAATTGTATGGGGGCCACATGAGGTTACATTCATATAACAATCGATGTACAGCAGGTGAGTAGTAAGACGAATGCAAATAACAAGCTGTTTTTTAATTAACTTCAATCAAAAACTAAGTTCAAAACTTTTCCTTCAAATTCAAATTTTCGTCTGGAATTGCGCCTTTTGAATCTCAAGTTATGAATCCACTATAGCATAATGGTTTTTATAATCAAAGATTATATGCCATATAGTGACATGATTTTTTTCAAGTTTGCAACACTGAAAACCAAAGATCCACTTAGCTGTAAAATTTAGCTGTCATTGCACTCAAAAACAAATTAAAATCAAACGAGGCGTTCAGTTCAGTATTCTTATTATGATGTTGTGATCATTAGAACAAACAAGTAAAACTGTTGAGTGTCATAAACTGAATATTTATGTCTTTGTTAAAAAACGATATTATGATGCGTTTTATAATTGGTATGTCTGCGATATTTCTGAAGTCAATATGCAAAAACTGACATTTTATGGTAAATTATTTTCCAATTAAAAGTTATAATTACATTATTATTCTTTCGTAACAAAGATCAATAGTCTTCTTCCTATAAAAAGAACATTTCAGTCGAATTTTATTCAAGAAAAATATCTACAAGAATAAAAACAACAGTCGCAACAATTGCTGATGATACTGCAATTTTATCATCGGATGCAGATGCAACACGTGCATCATATCATCTGCAAGATTCTTTGAACTTAGTACAGGAATAGCTACAAATGGAGAATGAAGGTCAATCAATCAAAATCAATGCATGTTACCTTAACCATGAGATAAGACTACTGCCCCACCGGTGACTATCAACGAAAAAATTATACCAACAGCTAATAAAGTTAAATATCTGGGTATGCATCTGGATAGAAGATTGACCCGGAAAGATCCAATCAAAAAGAGAACAACTTGAAATTAAGTTCAGCAAGCTGTACTGGCTACTACGAGAAGACTCACAAATTTTTAAAGAAAACAAGTTACTGATTTATAAGGTAATTTTAAAACCAGTCTGGACTAATGGAATACAGCTGTGGGAAAGCATTAGTAAATCTAATATTGCTATTATACAAAGATTCCAGTCGAAAAGCCTAAGAAAAATCATAGGAGCTCTAGGGTACATTACAAACAGGAGAATTCACGAGGATCTTCAAATAGAAACAGTGGAGGAAACCATTATGAAATACAGTAGCAGATACCTAAATAGGCTAGAAAATATCCAAATGACTTAGCTATCAATATTCTTGATAATAGCTTAACAACTAGCCGATTGAAGCGATGTAATTTACTGAATCTTCCAATGATATTTAACATCTAATTAGCAATTAGGGGAAAACCGCCAGTGGGCGCTATCCAATATTAATTTGTCATTTGTCAACCGTTAAACCATTTACTGAATGTTTTGTTATAAAATACATTGTAAATAATAACAGATGATAAACAAAAAAATGAATTCTATCATTCAATTGAGAAATAGTTTGCAATCTATTTTTAAGTTCCAGTTTGATTATATAAACACGCATTTAGTTGAGTACAATTCGTAGATTTACTCTCACATACTTCAAAGGGTCGTTTACAAGCCGGGAATTGTTTTTGATCATCATTTCGCTGAGAAAACACAAACGAAAAGGTTTCTTTCGTAAAGGAAGAAAAGAGTGGACAATGAAAACAAAATTAAAGCGAGACTCAAAGCGGTGTTTGTCCGAAAGATACCATCATGCCAACCTATCTTCCGGCATGAAACAAAAGACATACATTTCGTTGTTCTTACCATATATTTTCTTAGTTTTACATTTTGTAAATTTCATTGAACTTTTATACTTTCGTATATTTTTTAACATTGTATTTAAATTATTGTATTTTCTTCTAAAAGTAAATAAAAAAAATAGATACATTTTTAATGTATGTGATAACTAAAACCTATTCATACAACGAAACAATAAAAATATCAAATTTTGCTTATAGTTATTGATTGAGGTATTTCTGCTCAATAAATTAATATTTAAACAATATTGTACAATTTTATATACAAAATTACCATTATACGTGTACCTATGTTTATATAATCATTTCTTATTTTATTTGACTACTTTTTCTTGTACTCAATTCGGTTAAATTGCATTTATTTATTGAGTACGTAAACATTAATACCTACTTTATAATACAGGTATCCTCAAACTGTAGGCCGAAGAGCCCTGGGCCTTATGTCTCTCTAGGGATTTGGGGGAGTATCTCCAGAGGAATCAAGACTACTACCCACATTTATATGCACATCTTCAATTCAAGTCATCAATAAAAAGGAAGCAATAAAATCTCTTTGTACTTTGAACAATATATATATTTATATAATCATTTTACAATTATATTATATTTAAAATGAAATAACAATATCTAACAAGATTTATATCATAAACTGCAGTTGTTATTAGTTATTATTAATAATTAGATATATTTAAGAGTCCTATAAAGTATAGCAAACATATTTACATTTATCTGAATACAAACAATATCTGTTTTGTAAAATTAATCAACTACTATTCTAGTTGTAAATCGGTTAAGCCAAGAAGTGCACATAAAGAGAGTTTATGACTGAAATTTTAATTTTGCAAATACAAAGTTTGATTTCAACTTAACAATCCGGAGTGATCGAAGCAGAATTATGTGAAGCATTGATGTTTATTAGAAATAGAAATAAAAAAATAATAATGCAGATGTAATTACAAAATAATTTACATTGTTATGTAGGTCAGTATTAAATATTTCAAATAATAAATTATAAGTGCTTCCTAAGAAAACATCGATTTCTATTTTATTTGTAGTGGATTATAATTACGATTCAATCAATATATCAATAGAACTAAGGCAATTAATAAAATATAGACTTTATTTAAAGTATGTCTTTATATCAATATTTATAATGGTAAAAAGAATTAAAGAAGACTAAATATTTTAGAGATGAATTTATGCAAGATTGTGTTGTTAAAACATTTGTCCTATTAATGCAAATCTAATATGATTTTTTGTTCATGAAAACTTCGAAGTACCGTCAATTATCTGACAATAAACAATTTTAAGACAAAATATATGCAGAAAAAGAATTAAAGTGTTATAGTAACTATTAAAAGCTAATTTAAAAGAAAAGACGGCTTACATTGATTGTTTAAGGGACAATTCGGGTATCTTTGTATGTACACCCATACCTCGCTTTACAGCCTAGATATGTTCCACGAAACTTGGCCGCAAAGCGAAAAGCCGTATAACGAATCAATTATTGCGCTTGTGCAAGATTGGCAATATGTAGATATATCGTCATCGAGAACGTTTTTTTTGCCATTATAGCGAAACATTTTAGGCCGTAAATCGAAAACGTGCCTTAATTGAAGAAGGTCGTTATACCGAAATGCCGTATAAAGAGCGGACATTTAGCGAGATATGGGTGTATTGTATTCGTTAACCAATATATAACCCATTGTATTTTTACGTTATTAAATGTTTATTAGAAAAAGAGAAAAATCAATAGATTGTAAAGGTTATGCTAGAAAATTCTATTTTTTTTTTGTATGTATTTTTATAAGGTTGTTCACATAAAGTTTAATACAGTTCATTATTATTATAGTCTGCAAGCGATTGCATTCAGGTGAGCTGTACGAATGAATTATTTACTTGGAAATATATGAAATATTAATGAAGCATCGGTTAGTCTCTCTAAATTGAAGCAATGAAAGCGCCGCGCGAATTGTCCACAACTAATTGCCGATTAATTGCATCAACAGATGTTAATTTATTTTGAAAGGTTCGCAGTTCGTTTATCGGAATTTAATGTTTGGAATAATTTTAACACGGCAGTATTCATCGTCCGTACGGGATCCGGTGTAATGGGGTGGGTGGCGTAGTACATAAAGGGGGTTCCGGGAGCGGGGGATGGTATGGCAGTGGGCCCCGAGCCGAGTATTTTTAGATTATATATCAGGCTTTAATCCGGGGGTAAATTGCAAGCCATAGTGCAGATTAGTGTGGGCGGCGTCCCTAATGACCGAGGGGGTGCAGGGATCTCGTCCGCCCTCTATATATTTCGCTCAACCTTTCTCCATCTCTCTCTCTCTCTCTAACGCACAGGTTTCGGTTGCGTACATTCAACACCACTCTTTCTCTCACACCCTCTCCCTCAGTATGTATAAAGTATACTACGTGGATGGTGGTATGCATGTATGTATGAAAAATATACACTTGCTCCAATTTAGCGGAGAGGCCGTGTGGCGTACACTACAAACTGTATTATTTTTAATTAAACCCTAGGCGTAGTTCGCACCCGTGCCATTGCGCCGTAAAAATTGGCTGCACACAAATGCACGCATACACGTATCTACAGGGTGGTCCATTTAAGAGGACCGCCTCAAATATCTCTTAGATCTGTGCCACGTCGCTAGTCTCGGTCTCGCGTTATTTCCTTCTAAGTGGAGTCACACATCCGAGCCTGCATTACACCCTTGGGTAAAAATGAATAAAAATACATTCCAAGCTACTACTACTACAACCATTTCGCAAAATGAAGGTTTAAACATAAAGACGAATTACTGTAATGATGCAACAACACTATGCGTGACATGGGACGTAATGTCTTTCAGACATACCAACCACTATTTCACATGCTAGTACAGATTCCATTTTTTTTCCTCCTTGGCACCCCAGTGACGTTTACAATAATTCTCGAAATCTTCTAATGTTTTCAATTTGCAAAACTAATAAAATTCCTTGGAGTAGTTGTTTTCCAAGTTTTCGGTTTTCTAATCAGTGCCATAAGAAACTATTTGATCTTATTATTTATACCATACTTTCCTTTATTATAAGTAAAAACAGCTTATAGTTTCAATTTTTTTGATGATTGTTGGCTTTTAGAAGCATGAATGTATTATATTTTATTTGATACCATGATAAAATATTTTATTAAAATTTATCACGAATACCAATTTCAGTATGACAATTATGTTATTATTCTCATCAATAACCATCTCCTCCTTTTATTCTCTCATCAAAGAAGATTATTGTTATTCACATATATTAATCCTGCTCCTAATTCAAATATACTAGGTAGATCAATGGACACATTTCTACAGTCTGAATGACTTTAAATGCTATAGCTGAGAGGAGTGAATCAGTACAGATACGTTAATTACTTCTAACTGGACAAGGATTTTTTTTCTCTATATGTATTATATTGTGTTATCTGTTTCATATAAGAATAAAATTATTGTGAATAAGTCATGATTTAAATGCATAATAACTGGATTTATCTTCTATTCTGTTTTGATTTAACGTAATAGAAACAAAACTAAAAAATATATTAGGGTTTTCTCAATTAGAAACATTGTATCTTTAGAAATATACCCATACCTCGCGATACGGCCGCTCTTTATAAAGCATTTCGTTATAACGGCCCTCTTCAACTAAGGCACGTTTTCGATTTACGGCCTAAAATCTTTGGCTATAACGGCAAAACAATTTTCCATGTCGATATATCTACATGTTGCCAATATTGCGCAAGCGTAATAATTGATTCCTTATACGGTTTTTCGCTTTGCGGCCAAGTTTCGTGCAACGTATCTAGGCAGTAAAGCGAGGTATGGGTGTACAGTAACTTTTTGTAGTTATATTTGTTGTTATCGCCCTTCTTAATGATACATCCTGTATATACACATGTTTCATTATATAAATAAACTTAATCTTAGATATTAGTGAATCTGTTTAATATATAATAATTATTGTGAATATTTTAATTAATAATTATTGGATTTACCTTTCCACATATATATTTACTATAATCATGATATTTATTAGTCCACCCTGTATATACACACACATTCCTAGCTATGTATATTCGCATACAATATTTAATTACAGCAGAATGGATCGGGCGCACCGGAGACATATTTAATTTAAATTGGTTTCAGGATTGCAGGCAGTCTGCACCGCCCCTTCTCTCTGAAAACCCAATGTCCTCTTCCTGGTCTCCTCGGTATGGCCATATTGGGAAATCCAAAAGATATCAATTACTGTCACGCTGGACCGTGCCAAACACCCCTCACCCTGCTCTTCCTCCTCCCCCACGTTCCATAACATACATCCGCCACGACCCGATCGTTACGTAATCTGTTACGCCGCGGACGGGAGTGGGATCCGTGCGTTCGGAGGTCGTCCCAGAAATGTTATTCTGCAACCGTCTTAATTAATCCCATAAGGCTGACCGCAGTCCTATTAGTGTCAACCCGGAGCTGGACGGTGATGGAAAGGTGCTGGAGCACAACCTTTTGCAACCAATTTACATATTAAACACTGTTATTAACATTCATACTGTCATTAATCTGTATTCAAATCGCTGCGTGATGAAGCAACAAAAAACAATAATTTGTATTTTAATGAAAATCGTAGAATCTATCATTAAATATATTAGTTAAATCTTACCAATATGAGATACCTATTAGCTATATATTATGAATAATATATAATATTAGGTAAAGTAATGTCGTTTTTGTGCATGACAATATTTGTTAACTATTTATCAGCTCACTGTGTTCTTCAAAATCGTGTCAAAGACATTCCCATGTTAAAGTGACTTGTTTATTTCCAAATAATTGAATCTACAGTATTTCGTGAAATTTCAAGCCAAATACCAGAAGAGATGCAAATTCGGCATTGTATATTTTTTGTACTTTCACAAGATATTTCTCCAAGAACATTAAACATTTGTAAATGCCAAAGGTGATTTTCAAAATTCTGTCTTTTTGATCTTTCCAATACGTATTAATCAGGATGACGAATAAATTTAGACCATGACGTGTTAAGGGCTATAATAGATGCAAATCTATATCAGACAATTGAGTAGTTGCCAGCAATAAAAGAGTATAACAATAACATTTTACTATGTAGTGGATCATAAAAATACATCAAACGGTCGTCTAAAGAGTGGTTTCTGGTGATAGGGAGAAGTAGCAAGGTTTATATTTCAAAATGACCATTAACCTCATGGAATTAAGCCAATTTATTATAGCATTTGCTCTCAGTTCTTGCAGATAAATTGGATCTCATCCAAGTTGAAAAACAGTGTAAATCAAAAGTGTTCTTCATATTCATTTCAATATTCTAATATTATCCCATATTATTCCATATTCCATATATTCCATATTCCATATATCGAGACTGACAAAAAGAGACAATACATACAAAAAAATATACATAACTGAATGATCAACTATATATTATCACGGTTTATTCTGTAGTTACGTTACGAATCGAATTGGCATAAAATAAACCAAAGTTTATGATCTCTTACATGATTTTCGGAAGAAAGTAACCAGCTTTAATTGTTGAACGAAAATCATTCTAGCTATGGGAGAATTTGGGAATTACGCGTCGAAACGTTGAATTGCACAGCGGTGTAATTGAGAATAGGCGTAAATTGAACTAAGGTAATCCAAGGGCAACCTGTTTATGATAGTTCAATAAGCGAACAAATCAGATTTTTATATTCGAATAATGAACCGATCTTTTAACTTAATATGTGGAACCAATTATTGTTATATAAAGCAAGTAACGTATAAAACTCAAATTGTTCGTTACCTCAAAACAAAATGAGAGTAAAGGTACAGTTAGAACACAGTCAATGAACTAAACCCAAAACCTGATTATTCTATTTTGCAATCTGTATATCTCTAAAACTATAAGCACTGTATTTCGTGTAAAACTCTTATGGTGGACGAATGCGGCCCGCGGGCCATAATGTGATAAGTAGTATTGAACATTTTTATGTAATTATAAACGCAAAAAAATCTTATACAAAGATATGATCTTATAGGGGTTTGATGTGAAATGAAATGATTAAGCGAAATGAAAATATAATTATTGTATATTGATGTAGCAAACAACGGAAGATTGAACAACAGATATTACATAGTCCAGGTAATTTGTTTGTGCTTTATCAATAGTGACTCATAGCCTGATTGCCAGCTGCTATTGTTCCTTTCTAATTAAACCGTCACATATTGTAGGAAGGACCTCAGATATGCATCAACATAGGGCCCCAAACACACCCAATTAGTATGAAAAATAAAAGAATGTCCGCTCTTATATTTACTTAATCTCCACTTTACTATTAATTGAATCACGGAAATTTGATGAACTCGGAAGTAAATTACGTTTGCGTTTGTTTATTTGCATAGGAAAGGCGCTAAGTGACGCACTCGATGTGGAAAAGGAAAATTGCACCGCAGTGTAATGAAGCAATTTTATAGGTAAATATTTCTTCTGCATTTAATTCTGTTAACGGAGACGAGGAAGTAAAGCGCGACATCGGTGTTCGCAGAGCTGGAAAGAGCGATGAAACTACGAGTGCGGGGTTTGAAGGGGGAGAGCAGGAATGAGGAATATAGGCGAGGGTGCACTTTGTAGCTTCCTCCGAGTCCGGGGGGCTAAAAATATTTATATTCGATCCAAGCCCCCTTTGATTAACGACAACGATATATTTTAAATTGGATATTTTTACTCGCTCTTTCGCTCGCTCGGTCCATCCAGGAAGTTCGTTATACGGCGCACACTGAAGAACGGGAGAGCTGCAATTGCTGAAATAAAGTTTGAAAATTTGTTATTTTATCTATTTTACATCATTATTGCATTTCTCTCTGCAAACGGAAGGGGTGTTTACTTTTATTTTCCATCTCTTTTATGTATCTCTACCTGCAGCATTACGTTCGTTATCATAATTTCACATTTCAGCTTTTTCTCTGAGCAGTAATGTAAGAGATTGTATTAGTTTCTATTACTTTTATATATCATATTTATATTATTTAACATATCTGTATATTCTATTGTTTTTTTTTTCCTAATTACACCTTGAACTCAAGATATATCAGTTTGAGAAACTATTTTACCTGTTACGCCAAAAGATCATTATTAACAATGACATTGAATTTCAATATTTTTTTCATATAGATAAATGTATTTTTTATGAAAATATTATTTTAATGGCCGAACATTCTTTTTACTCCAAAGACTCAAACACAGGAGTAATTATATATACTATACCAATAAATGTGTATGATTGTAGAAGTTACTACTCACATCACGATTCAAAGATCTATATTCCAAATGGACTAAATGTACGAACATCAATCAAAGTACTCACCTCCCCTACACGTTACTTAACTTACCTAAAAAGATGAAACCATGTCATTAACAAGTTATTTTAGAAAGTATTATTTATAAAAAAAAACTCAACATATATTCTAGACAGAGATAAACATAAAAAATAGAAAATAGAAAAACTTTAGCAATTCATAAAACTTAGGTTCTAAATAGGTCCGGTTTTTTTTTAAATGTAAATGGTGTTGATAATACACCCATACCTCGCTTTATAGCCTAGATACGTTCCACGAAACTTGGCCGCAAAGCGAAAAGCCGTATTAGGAATCAATTATTACATAGTTTATCATTCAAAATGCATTTTATCTTTTCATTTCTTTCAAATAAAAAATACATACATAACAATTACATACATTTGTACATAAAATAATAATAGACTCCAAAAACCAACGATAATCTATAAACAAAAATGAAACAACTTCATGTTACATAAAATATGTGTATGTATACAAACATATTTCTTATTAAATGGCTTTAATCTGAAGACGATGAAGAAATGGTAATCAGCAGATCACTGTCATCATTTTTCGCTGGTAAGGATGGGCCTGGCTTAAAAAAAAATGTCCAACGTTGTTTGTCTTGCCTTCTTGTCTATTTCGTTCTTCAGTGACATCAAAATAAAGTTTTTTTTGCCGTTATAGCGCAACATTTTAGGCCGTAAATCGAAAACGGGCCTTAATTGAAGAGAGCCGTTATAGCGAAATGCCGTATAAAAAGCGGCCGTAAAGCGAGGTATGGGTGTAATAATAAAAAATGACTTATCCAAAGACAGGTCCCCTGCATTTAACTAAATACTATTCATACGACATTACGTAAATATTTTCTATAAGAAAATCAATCTCATGGATGGAAATAGTCCTTTGTCTTAGGATGATTCAGTAAATGTAGTTTTCTATAGTTTATTAAAATACAGGTAGCACTCGGTTTACGCTGCAAATCCGCTCCAACAAAATCCGGTACAAATAGAATCTGCATAAAATGAATTTATTGGAATAATTCAACATTGAAAATATTGTAAATTGAGTTGATATGAAAAGATCTTTAATTAAAAACCTTAAACTAGAATAAGTAAGTAATATGATGTAGTTGATATTCATATCTAAGTAAAAGGAATGTCTAAGTTATTAATTTATGTTAACATGTAAAGTAGTGACTAAAAAGATCAAATTAATTCTACCAAATTATAAAGATAGAGTATTGATATTATAAAATGTTTGTAAAAACTGCTGAATACTTTAATATGGATGAATTGAATGAAAACTATTATTTATCCAAATAATTGTTGAAATTATAGGTAATTATAGATAATTTTAAATATCATAAACATCATAAACTTTGTATCCTTTAGAGACATCGGTAGTTGTTCCGGCGATGTATTTGGTAATGGGGCATGGAGAATTGGTAGCCGATGTTCATTTACATGAGCCACTCTACTATGGCTGCAGCCGGAATCGCTTATTAGCGTTCCGAGCGATAGACTTTCATGTCATATTCAGGTAATATGATAATCCGCTCAGCTAAATTATTGCTGCGCTTTGCTAATTTGATTTATAATTACGGAGAACGCATCGAACCTCCCTCATCCCTGTGCCTAACAGATAATGATGTATGTATTTATTATAAACATCAATAGTTTGTATGTGCAGCCAACAGGTATCGTACATTCATTAATATATCATTGGACATGGTTCACGGATTCGTGTGCAACGAACGAAGCTGGTTTACATCGCGAGATAATGAACATAGTTGAATAAATGGTACTCATTACGCTATCGGCGGTATCGCTATTGGTTGATGTATGGTACAAATCGCATCTGCCCGATATCTCTCCTCTTTTACCCTGATTCGGTCCAAAGCAGGTCGCTTATTATTATAAATTATGCGTAATCGATCTTTGTAAAACCAATTCATTCACATTACATCCCTACAAATTCAAACCATACAAAACTACATCATTGCATTCACCTTTTTTTTATAGAGGAGAGGAAACCTTACATAGGGACCACACGTGGAGTTGTGGTACTGTGGGATTCTTACCCACTAAAACCTCTCCCCTTCTTCATCAACATCCAGGTCCAGTATCTTAGTGCTTCGCTGCAATGCTGATCGTCTTTGCTCACCTGCCTCTATCTTAATTGGCTCTTTGCAGTCTCCGTTCATCTTCTTCTTTAGTCGCTCTTCAACATTTCGCCAACGGCTCCCTCTGGTTCCAGCAAAGCACCCAGTTTGGACTCTGCCTCGTGCTTCATCCGTGCCCATCTATTGCACCTAAAGAGTGTGTGCTCTGGGCTGTATCCTCCTCGCAGTATCAACACATTTCATCCTCCTTCTTTGCGATGAAATGCAGGTACTTGCCGAATCATCCATGTCCATTTCCCCATGCTTCCTTTTTTTCCAGGGCTCTATTTCTGGAATTAGGCGTCGAGTCCAGGCACCCTTCTCCGACATATGCCATTTTTCCTGCCACTTTTGCTGTAATCTGGCTCTGGCATTGCATTCACCTACGCAACACCAAATGAAAATACATAATTATATGCAAATTTTAATTTATAATTTATATATTAGAGTTAAATATCCTTGATTATTTAAAACCGGAATAATCAAGCAACATAAAATTGCAAAATAATATACTGAACACAAATACTTGAATGATAAAAGTATAGGTAAATCAATAAAAATAGAGCTAATAAATCATCAATAGCAGTTTATATTAAAAATATTTTGTTTACTAGCATAAATAATATTAATTTTGTGAATTAAATTTTGGATTTCAGTTTATGTTGAATTTTTAAATTGGACTAAAGTGATTGAAGCTGTTCAAACATACGAGGTATTTATTTACACTACTTTAGTTCAAGAATAATACCGTGTTGTTAACTGTACTATACAATTTATCCAATTTAGATACTGAAACAAGCAAATGTTGGCAAATATAAAATAATTGTAAAAAGAAATATGTAATCCAATTATATACATATAACTGGATTACATAAGACATAAATAAATATATAAGCAGGGCGGAAACGAATTAAGTCAATAACCTTTTTTAACAGTTTATATAGTTATTTTTTTATTTATTGTTTTATGTATTTGTTTCTTTTTTTTGTCTATTTACTGTTACAATGCATATAATTATCATTATATGTACATTTTTATGAATTTAATGTTATTATTTCGCTTTATTATATTTTATTTATAAACTGGAGATTCGAATTATTAATTAATAATATTCTATATTCCATTACAATATTCAATATAATTGTATTTATACCATTATAATTAATTCGCTTTATTTTGAAAGTTATTTGCAATAATACATTTATATTTATAATTTATTCATAATTTCTATGCATTATTATCAAAATAAAAAGTAATATAAATGTCACAGATGAATAAAGCTGGAAATAATTTAAACGCAATTTTATAACAATATTCATCAGTAATATTCATTAACTGTAATAAATAATAATAAAAATAGTTTAAAAGAATGGAAAAAAAACTATGATAAATTTGTCTAAAATTTGATAAAATAAAAACCGAAAAAGACGCCTGTATTGACTCCCAGGGATGGAATTCTCAATACAGTGCAATAATGTCTGCTGATATCCTTGTGGAGTTGTAATTAAAGTCGATGAAGATTTAACAATATATTTATTAATTAATTAATAGGAGATATTTATTCTCTTAAGTGTAGACTAGGACTATGTTATTCGTTGAATCTTCATCTAAGACAATGTTATTCTTTGGATTCCCAACTAAGACTAACTACAAAATGCATATTACAGATATAAAATAAACTAGGGGGGAATTATTATTCTGTAAAGAGTTCATTACTCGTAAGATGCTGATTTTGCTTATCCTACAGGAATAAGTTCGTAGACCCGAGTCAGTCTATATTGTAATTCGTCTACTCTGTATCTTCTGGTGATAACTCTTATCTGTAGTTGCATATGCGAAAAGCATTTCGAATTGGAATGTCCGGTACAGTTTAAATATAATTATAATGGTTGGACATAACAGCTGGATACGATGTACAATTTTAAAAGAACTAACCAACTGAGAGATCATGTACTTAACAATCAAAGGAAATTAACTCAAATTATATATTAATCACGCCAGGAAAGGACCCAGAAAGAAACAAATTAATAGGACCCGAAAATCTACTTTATATAATATCAAAAGTGTTTGAAAAGTTATTAATGAAAAATCCGAAAATTATCGCAAACAATAACGAGCTAATACCAAATCAGCAATTTGGATTTTGCTATTAACATAATACTATCGAGAAAGTTAATAGAATAGCAGCATATAATATGACACGATCTTTAATATATAATAGAATTACACTATAAATTCAAAATATACACATATCCATACAATTTTTATAAAATATTAAGGAAACAAGAAGAATATTTCAAATGGAAGTGTTTGATGTAGTAACGAATTTGTATCCAATTATTTAATATTTTCCACAAGGAAGTGTGTTAGGACAATTTCTACATATAATATATAATGCATATATCCACTATCCAATAAAACAATAGCTGCAATTTTTTACAACAACATCTATTGTAGACCCAGCACTTAACTACATTTACAAAAAAATAACTAAGTACAGTTATGGATACAAAATAGAGATGGACGGTAAATGAATCAAAATATATGCATGTCATCTTCACCATAAGAATGAACTGCAGTAGCTCAATGCCGTTATAAATAATACAGGTGGCTTATAAAGTGTTCACGTACAACCAAACAAACAAAAATTTTAGATCAAATTTATTAAACTCCGCACGTTATTACGAGAAAACTCGCAAATTGTAAAAGAAAACTAACTCCTAATATGTAGGGTGACTTTAAAAATTGTCTGAACATACGGAATACAGTTGTGGAAAAGCACTAGCAACATTACTATTGTAGAAAGATTCAAAAAAATCTTAAGGTTGGTACTCCTTGAAACATTACAAAAAGGAGAATTTACGAGGATCTTCAAATGGAAGATTATGAAATATAGTAGCCAAGATTCACGTCTAAGACGATATTTGCATGGCTTATTGTTGCAAATACGTAATATTATATGCTTAATATACATTATTATTTATTTATTTATCTATTAAGAAGGTAACAGGTAACTAGGCTAATGAACATGACTAAAAAACTAAATGCAATATCGTCATATAACAAAACGTTTTTTTTTAATCATTATTATTTTTATATGTCAATGGTAATTGTTGACGTTAGTTTCGTAAATAACAAACTATATAAACAGATGCCGTTGAATGAATAAATAAATAAATTTGACATTCAATTAATAACAGTTATGTCACGGCGCGCAATTCGAAATTCTGATTTCGTTTAATCGCGATTTTAAAACAATATTCGTGTCGTTTTGTGTTGTGTTGGTGCCTCTGCGACGAGATTTTGCAGCGGGGAAAGGTCATGAAGCTCCAATATGACGGTGTAATGCTGTTCGGGATTGAAATGACGCGATGAAAGGATTAGAAGGTTACACTTTGCACATAATTTTACCCTTAATTTATGTAATTATTCTTTTAATGAATATTTCATACGGGAACACATATAAATTACGTTATGAAGTGAACGCGCACCTGTGAATATATGCTAATGTTTTGATTACATATTACAGTATATACGCATACACATATTTCGGTAGAATGATAAATAGGTGACTGGAATTACTATTTATTAGCAAATTATTACAATTTTGATATTTGTCCCAACGTCAAAGTTCCTTAGTTACAGGTGTTTATTTAAATTTTAAAATTATTTAATTGAAGGTGAATTTCATTTGCATTATTAGGATGTTTAGATATTAGCTTTATTTTTATTTCCCGTCCTATTTTGACAAATTAGGTTTATTTATATTTTGTTATGAGATTTTCAATGGCAGTAATTACTATTTATAAGTGAATTATTACAATTTTGAATTTTGTCCCAATGTAAACATTGCTTAGTTACAGATGTTTATTGGTTTATTAAATAATGAAGGTTAATTTGATTTGCATTGTTGCAATTGTTAAGTTGTTTAGATTTTTTCAATTTCCTGCTTAAATTTCAAATTTTGAGAGCAAACAATTGTGCTATAATTTGTACTAAATCAGATCATTTGTATAAACATATATTTATTTTGTAAATAAGTTTACTTTGAAAGATAATTTCATATTTGGAATTTCTCTAATCCTTTCCACAAATTTCCAAATACATCCGATTTCTTGGTTGTACTTTCTTATGAGCTTTCCAGATTAATCTAAATACATCCACCGATATTTTATATCATGTAATAATATACGAACATGACTTTGTGTTTAGGAGATTCAGGTTTAAATCAAGATTTTCTCGCAACCATAATTTATGTTTGAAAAAAACGTCAGTAAACGATAAATATTTGAAATTCATATTCCAAGGAGTTCTCATATGCGGATATAAATTTTATTATCCCTAGCGCATTTTATGCCCTTTAAAACTCACTCAAAATAGGTCATTTATCGAGATTACGCTTCTCAATGTTTTATTAACAGTAAATAATATTGGAAATTATTATTATTTTCTTGTTGCCATTTGTAGGGTCCTTGCATAATCCAGTTGGACTATTCCCATCGGCACTCTTAGTTCCAATCTTTAAACCCAATTAGTATTAGTTCAACTTCATATATTATTATCCAACTGATAGCCTCATGAAGTACCAAGGTTTTCTTATTCTGGGTCGAATATTATTAGTATTTTCTTAGTTTATCTAACCTCGATTTACGATTCCAATATTTATAATCGGTATTCCTAGTTGAAATCCTTTCATTATTGATGTTAAAAGCAATATTAAGTATTTAATCCATCAAGATTTTAATCAAAATTTTATATTACAAAACTTCATGAAGTTTTTTTTTACAACATTGAATATGTGAAACCTAAATATATAATGAATAGCCACATTTCATAATCGATTGTATCATTTCTTATTCCTAATATTAGCCAAATATTAATAGTTTTTCTTAATTTATTACATAATTCCCAATTTTCGACTCGCTTAATTTTTATCCGTACTCTTATTTCATATCTTTTTATAAATTAAATATACTCATCAAAATTCATAAATGTTACTTTTACTATACTGAATATTATATAATGTATAACATATATTATGTAGAGAAAGACATTTCATTATTGATTTTATATTTTTTTCGTAATATTTCAGTTTTTTATTAGATTATTGTATATCCCTTTATTTTTATTTTGTTTTATACTATGAGTTCAAATTCTTTAACACAATTAGAATTACTGAAACCAATTCTTCGTTATTTTTAGGATATCGATTATTTAACAAAAATATAGCAGACATTTTGATGTTATTTATTCATTTACTATTTCACGTTGAAGCTTTTAGTTTTAACAGAAATAATCCCAACAATACGAATAATAGACATACAAAGAGATAAAAACATGGAGCTATTGTTAATCCCAATACCAAAAAACAATTTAGTTGTTACATTTATTTTTTTATTTTTTGCAACATTTTTAGGATATTTCAAATCATCAATAAATAATCAACCCTTCGAATATTCGTCAAAAATGTGAATGTTCTAAAAAATATATATGCAATACAATATTCATTATTAATATTGGTTATATTATTATAACCAAACACTAACAAACTTTTCTGTAAACTTTATAAACTGACTTTAATAAACATTTATTGAAATTATTTTATGCTAAATTTAAATGTTATTAGAAATTTGCTTTGTGTTTTTCGAATCCTTTTTGGATTCTTCACTGTATACTTTAACTAAAGTATGAAACACCTGTTTGCTTCATTCATAGTTATTGTTTGCAAAACTCTACATTATTTGTCGCATTTACAGATGCTTTGAGCAACTTCTTGATATAGTTGAGAAGTACGTTTTATAGTAATATTTTATTTATGAGTATTTCATATACATTTATTCGATTCTTCTGTGAATACGATTATTTTCATGATATAATGTAATTATTTATACTCTTAATAGTGGCCGTATATCAACAGATATACATAAACATAATTTTAGTATAAGGAAATAATACAAAATACGGTTTTTTGTGGGACAAAATCAGTCTGAATTATAAGATGAAACACCATTTATAAATCTGTTATTTGAAATATAAAACTAAATAAATGTCCACAAAATATAATGGCTGAATTCGTTCAAAAAATACGGTATTTTTTTAAATTATTTCCTTATTCTCGGTTTCAATTATTTCTTCTTTATTGAAGTCTGACCTATTAAGTACCTTTTTAATTATTTTAATCATTATTACAACATCTCTATTAATCCAAAGGGCTAACGACCGAGGTCTTTCTGTCCTATATTTTTTATTATTCTTGTATTTTTCAATTTTTCTGTTTTAATTCATCAAATGATTAATGTTTTTTATAAGATGTTTCTTACTAGATATAGTATGGTTATAATTATGTTATGTCTTATTGTATTATCATTGTTATTCAATCAATTAAATCAGAATTTTTAATTATAAAAATTTTTAAAAAATTCGTTAGCACTTTGTTTATTTTGACTCATTCCATTTCTTCTCATAACTTTTTGTTATGAAGTTGTTTTCTTTTCAAATCTAATGAAAATATAACATAATACAAATTATGGAATCCATCTAAGAAATCATTTATAAAATTATAGTCCTGATTTTCTGACCAAATTTATATTTTGTTTCAAAATATGATCAGATTCTCTTCAAAACATTTTCTTTCTTATTGAATCGAATACATGGTTAAGATTGCACTCGATTTCTCTGAGACACAATGAAAATTCAAACATATTACAAATGCGCAATAATCATAAAGAAATACAGAGAAATAGAGATAGAAAAAAATGAGAATGGTAGAAATAATCCGGTCCGGAAAGTTGGACATCGAATTGGTTATCCTCTTTTACGAGGCAGCGAAAGTTTACAATATTTTCCGATTGAATTACCCAGGGACGACGGGCCAACCTTTTTGTACCTACGGGGGCTTAGATTTCTATGCGTTATCCTTACGTAAATTTGTTTTCTAAAGGGCTTTCCATATAACATAATTTACTGCACATATTTCCCAAAGCGAGGGCGGAATACAAAAAGAGAAACGGCGACGACGAAAATCATTACAGAAAAACGCATGAAAATAAGACGTGAGCAAATTTCGATTCAATGCATCATTACAATATGTACTTATCTTTATTTATTAGTTTTAGACCCGAAATTAGTTTGCTCGGTTTATGATGATGTGAGGAGGTGTAGAGGAAGGCGCAATACATAAATGATATGTACACCAAACATGTCCTCCTTATCTTAACTAACATGCACAAACTTCCTAATTATACAGTTTAAATAAATTAGCGGCAAAATACATACAGCGTTTCTAGAGAAAGCGAGTTTTCTCTTTGCCAAACTTGTACGTGAAAAAACATCGCTAGTTTTCTGTCCAGGTTTGTTCTATTAATTATCGATTGGGACAACTTCTCCTGGTGGTTATGATAAAAAAAAAACAATTCCGGATCTAATGGAAAGCAAAGAGGGATTGTCTTTAAGCGGGAATCCTGTAAATATTTGCAGGTTTGTCTATAAATAATCCGGCAAGCAACGTTCATAAATACAATATCCTATTGTAAACACGGCGTCAACGTTAAACATGATTTAATAGGGAATACACATTGCATATTTAACACGAACATGACTGTTACGTGAAAAAAAATATATAGGAACCTAGTAACGCGACTGGAAAAACTCGCTTTGCATTCGGATCGTGCTGTAATCAAATTTATTATTAAATTTAACGTGAGGTCATTTTTTGCACTCCAGTTTCATTTTGGAGGTCTAGGGTAAACTGTTGTCGCCAATTCCATTTTAATTTCCAAATTAATATTAATTAAAATTCATTACGAGGATGTAATTGGTTTTTATTATTGTGCAAAAGCGCGTTATTTACGTTTAAGTTTCTGTGCATAATTGACGTTTTCATTCTAAAATATAAATTAATATATAAAACTGTAGTAACAGTGACATTATGAGGTGAATTCTGAAATGGATCTTTTATTGTTAAAATAAATATTATTTCTTATTATTTCCGTTTCAAGAATTATTGTTTACAGAATTCGTTGAGTAATATTGTCTGCAGCATTATATACATACATTTAATGCATATTTTAAATTACTTTCCAAAATGAACACATATTAATAAAATACTAAAATTTTAAGGAATTGCGAAATTGTGGAAATCAAACATTTTATTTTGTAAAAATCGTATTAAATCAACCTCTCCCCATATTACCTTTGGTAATCTTCCAATCTACCCGTCGCCCTCCATAAATACCTAGGAATCCTACTAGATACAAAACTCCTTGACTCCTATTCAAAAGAACTCAAATCCAAAATTAAGACAAGATCCCGTTATTTCTGATCCATAACATTTCGTAGTTCTGCAATATCCATCAAATGTAAAACAACCATCTGCCGTCCAATCCTCGAATATGATTTCCCCCTTCTCTCCCAATGCCGGTACCCTGTTCTGAAAAGTCCGAACGTTCCTCCCTTCGTATCCTATCCTGGATCCGACATCCAAACAACCCGCTCCATAACCCACCCAACGACCTTCTCTATTCCAAAACCAAAATTGGTCTAGTACTCGATAGATACCTCTCCCTTTCCCTTAAATGCATCTTAAAACACTCCAATTTATCCTTTCTCTCCAAATTTGGTATCCGTCGAGATCCATCCTAACCCTCTTCCAGACTAACCCTCTTCCAGCATCTATTTTCCCTATAATTATGTCCATTCCCTTTCCCAGAGGCTGCCTCGTTTTGTTTGTATAATGATTTTTTTATCTCTTTATTGTTAATTTAGTTTCTACATTGTACATAATATTCATGGGCGAAAAGACTAATGGTCGATAGCATTGTCTTTTTATTATTATTATGTTTGGTTTTATGTTTAGAATTATATTTTGTTTTTATAACTGACCAATTAATTATATTATATTATTTTGGAAAAAAATATATATTTGGAAAACGAATTTTTACACTTTCTAACTGATGTATTCTTATAATTATAATTAAGAATGATATAAAAGATATTCGTCATTAGTTCAATCCAAACATCTGGTTTCTAAGGTAAGCCACTAGATTAATTAAAGTATTCTAAAGATAATTTTTTTCCTTTCCATTATTTTCTGCTTTTTCACTAAGTTGCTTCCTAACACTAAATCATGATACATTTTTAAAATAGAAGCATCATACTTTACAATAATCAAAAACAGGGTTTTTCAACCTGGTTTTCGCTTAAGGTAAAAGTATTGAACGGTCATACGTATTTGAGTGCAATAATTTGTTTTCTATCTATATATTTCATAGAAAATAAAGATTTTGAGGCATTTCTTGTAGAAAATCTTCGATTTCATTAAAATTGCTTAAGTCATTGTCATATTTGTCGAAAAATTAATTAATTTACAAAGTTTAAATATTTTCAAAATTTTATTAATATCGTGTTCTCACATTTAAATACGCATAGTAACTAGTAAACTGCAACTGTTATAAAACTTTAGGCCCATATTTTCAATTATTCTATTCAATGCCAAAGAGTGATATTTTTTACTTTGAAGACTTACAGTGCCGTCTTATGTGCATCTTCTTATAGACCAGTGCATTCCAATTATTTTTATCGCCGTGGACCGCTGAGGGGGATGTTGTTTGTTTATATTTTTTTGATTGTTTTGATGTAATAATTTTCATATAAATACATCCAAGGACGAATACCGGCCCACGGCCCTGAAATTAGGGACCACTGTTATATACCATTATGTACAAGAATTTTATAATGTTGTTAAACCAAAACAGTAGTTTAAAAATATCATAAAAACCAGTATATATTTTACTTTTCTTTTGTTTTACTTTCGATTCCAAATTCACTATTATATATGTTAAAAACAGATATAAGTATTAACGGAATTAGTAACCAAAATGTAATATATTCCAAATACAAAGGGCTATCGACCGCAGTATTTTCGCACTAACGTTATTAATATACAAAGTTAATATTATTTTACAACCTCCATTAATATTGATTACAAAAATATTAGAAATGTTAGCAATAACGTTATTGAAACATGCAAAATTACTATTGAACTACAACTGTTATGTAACTCTTTACATCTGTTTGTAATTGTTTCTGTCAATGCAATTACTTTGTTGACTTACTAGATCGTGTTATGTGAATATGCAACTTGTTAAAGAAAACTATGTACAACATTTTGGTAATCAGGTTTTACCGAAACAATCGTGTAAAAAATATCATAAAAATCCAGTATACATATTTTTTGTTTTACTTGTTGTCTCTTTTATGCAGTTCTATATCTCTTTGTTCCCAAATCGGCGGATGAATTGAATACATCATGTATTGTGCTCGGTTATGCTATCAATAACGCTCCTTGTCATCGGCGTATTTGCTCGAAAAAAAAAATGTTACAAAACACGTCGACGTGAAATATTCCGCGTTTCCTCTATTTTTCTACTCCGTTGTTGTTCTCATGCTTGAACAGTATCTCCTGTTTTTTTTTTCTTCCCTTCCGTATTCTTTTTCCTCGTGGTTGTGCCTCATCGGAAGAAAAGGAAAGTGCTTCGAACTAACCAAAATATCCAATAACCATATATCAAGCTGGCGTCGGCGTCGCCAGGATAAGGACACGTCGGCCTTTATTGTGTGTGTGTGTGTGCGAGCGGTGACGTAACGCGCGCGCCTCCCGCATCGATCCGCCATTTCTCGAATACTTTAACTGCAAGGACTCGTCGGAATCCTGATATATCTGCACGCGAATTGCCTAGGCCGACTGCGACGCCGTCCTTCGGCTTCCACAAAGGAATGCCCACAAACCGTGTTCATTTAAACCATTCTGAAGAATATTTACCAAAGCATATAAACATCCCGAAAAGACAAACTCCGTCCAATTTGCCTTACTCAATGCAATATAATCTACCAACGACAGCCAAAATTCATTCGGATCCGATTACAAAACAATATTAGAAGGCTCGACGGTTAAATCTAATTTGATTCACTTTTGTGCTCCGGGTTTGTTTCGAAATTGCAAAGTTTCGACGCGATGAAACGCGGAATTCCGAGTATGACGTATAAAATTGAGCGCGCCCGAATAATACCTAATTAATCAAATTATGTTGTAACATGAAATTAAACAATGGCAATATTTTAATTGAATTTGGAGCCAATGAATGTCGCAATTTTTATTTGCATAAATATTGTATTATGTAAATTCAATTGCGTGCAGCGTGCTAACCTGATCGTATAAAATATAATTATTAATTTATTAATAATTTATTGCAATAAATAATAATGGAAGCATATAGTTCATTTAATTTTATTTCAAACCAAATTGTGAATTAATAATAAACGGTATAATACATTGTATTCTTATTATAATAATTATAGTATATTGTATTCTAGTTACAGATCGAATTAAGTTTTACCATTTTCATTATACCTTACATTTTTATTAGTTATTTTTAAACTTTTTCCGTCTCCAGTTTTCTAGAGATTCCTATTTTATAAACCAACACTAGTTCTTAACATATAAAGTAAATAAAAATTATTAATTTCTTAATAATGTATTACTATTAACAATAATGGAAGCACAATTTTCATTTAATGTTATTTTAAACCAATTAGTTTATTAATAATGAACAGAATGTATTATATTCTTAATATTAAGCATATTATTATATTTAGAATTTACAAATTCAATTAAGTTTTATAACTTTTCTTATAGCTAATTCTTTATAACACTTATTTTTACACTTGTAAACTTGTTTTTTTATGGTGGCCCACTTTTCCGAAGTTTCCGCTTTTATAGACCAAGACTTGTTCTTAACATATAAAGTAAATATTAGTAAAGTACTGATCGAAATTCTCTTTAATCTGTTCTTCGGTAATTCTTTTATTAAATTTTGGGACGATTTAAAATTTTCTTGTTAACCTTTATAAAAATATTAGATATACAATATTATTAAATATCAATGTTTCTATTGTTTCATCATGTTTTTTCTCAACTTTCTTCTTATTTATAAGCAATAATTAACAAATTATAGTGTTAATATATAATTTTATTAATGTAATTACAAATATTCAATAAATTTATTATCGTTTGTAATTAGAAGTTGATATTTGTTTTTATCAACCATTTTTATCAACAAAAAAAAATATGTGTAATAAGTAATATTTAATTATTAATTTTCGTCAATTTTATATGAAAAAGTAAACTTAATAATACGGATGCGCCGGGCAATTTTCTTTGTTTTGTAACGAAACTTTGCATATAATCAAGTTATATTTTCCATTTTCTTTCTTTAATATTTCTCAAATATCGCAGAAAGGAAAACTTCATCCGTTTTGTAATTAATTTAGTCTAGACTATTGGAAAAAAAATAAAATAAAGAAAACCTTTGAAAAAGCATGAAAAGTAAATGTATATTAAAGTAATCCGAAACCCCGCATCGAGAACGTGAATGGAATATCATAGCATATTTTTTTTCGCATCTTGTTCAATTTAATGTATACTATAATTAATATTTTACGTAAAAGCAATCTCACTTCTGATCATATTTGTTTAAGGATTTTCAAAATATATTTTCTTTCTTCGCGCTTCATCTAACTTGAAAGAAACTAAATATTAGTTGGATATTTTGTAAGTGAAATCTGCAAAAGACGCAAGTTGGTTTTGTGTAATTAAATTATATTAAGTTTATTGTAATTATTGTTGCAATAAATATTATTAATCAATGTATAATATCCATTAAAGAAATGTAAAGTATATAGGGAGACCAAACCTATACATTTTACTATATCATTTTATAATAATAATGTTGTTAGGGGACAAATACTACACATCTAATATTTCTTTGCAATAATTGATGAAATATATTTTGTATATAAGAAATACTAAGAGGTATTTTCTTTATATTGTAAAATAAATTTATAAATATTCGTTTATATATTTTGTACAATTCAGTTTTGTACTTTATGTTTCATATTTGAAGATATATATTATTTATTTCTCCACATAAACCATATGATGGTTGCAACTTTATTTTCATGTTGCAAGGAAATATCTGAATAATGTAAATACGTAAACGGATGTTACGAAAGTCATCTAAGTTGGCTTATTGTAAACATGTAAGTACACGTCTACGGATTTATTGTAATGGAACTTGTGCGATTCAATTAAATTATTAATTAATTTCCCGGAATGAAATAACGCCGGGCCGGAGCTTCGCAGCGACCGAAACCCTCCTCGCTCCTCTTCCTGTTCCCTCGTAGCCGGTCCTTACATAACTCTTTCGCTCCATTTAACTCGAACTATAATTCAAACGGCGAAGAAGCAGGAAAGAGGCTACATTAAATAAAAGAACAAGACGAAGCGAAAGAAACAAAAAGACAATAGACGGGGGAAATGGAAAGAATAACCGAGTGAAAGAAAGAATGAGGTGCGGGGCGGTTGAGGAGAGGAGGGCTTTGGTTTGGTTTGGCGAGAAGGAGAGATAGAAAGACGCGCAGCGAAAAGGGAAAAGTCCGCGGAAAGTTCTATTGTAAAGCAGATAAGACACAATTTATGCGACTTAACTGGAGAAGTATAATTTATAATGGGAAAAATTTACGACAACGTCAAACCGTAAATATGATTTAATTTAATTAAATTCGATTTCGTCCATTGTATTACTATCGTCAATCATTCATATTTTCCATCATTTAGTAAATAATTATTTAAATTACATAAAGAAAATTGATTTTACATAAAATGAAATATCTGCTGTTGGAAGAGAAATTGAGTTTTATTTATATATTGAATCCTAATAGCATGTAAATAAGGGCTTTTTTAGAATATTTTTAGAATATGATTATGTAAAATTATCTAAAGTCTTAGAAACAACTTTGATTTAATTTATATGTAATAAATTTTGTTAATGACTATTCGTCTTGTATTATTGCAATTAATATTTAAGAAATCAAACATTTTTCTAAAATTATTTCTAAAATTGTCTGTCTAAAGCATACATTGGTTGTGTGACACTGATAATAAATATATATCATTGACACACAATTAATTAAAATTTCAATCAACTTATCTACTTTTTGTCCCTAATTTCTCAAAAGTTTTGAGACGTTTTCTTATAAAGACAATAATCACTTCAAATTACTTCATGCATTTTTTGTTTTCAAATTGAATTACTACAATTACAAAGTTCTTAATTTTCGTATTATTCCTGAATGTTTTCAGTTTACAATATTGGAATTAGGCATATAAAATTAATGTTCTAATATAAATGATGTTTAAGAATGTTACATAGCAACAAATTAATGATTGAATGCAGGTGTTTAACAAACCTTTAACTACTGGTTTTATGAGACAATAAACACGTGTGGATCTTCTATACAATTTTATAGTCACAAGGAAAATACATTACAAAATATGCACGTGCAACCATGTTTAAAAAATCGTCTTAATTGTCATGTGATTTATTATTTAATATATCCTATATGTATTAGAACTTATACATATTTATCTTATAAAAATAGATGCAATTTCGTGTATCCTTATATAGTATACGTAAGGTATTTTGATAAAAAAATAAAAAGATTTTGTAGGCTTCTTCAAGATTACATTGGAGGGTCATTTGATTTTAATTAAATTTCGAATATAGAATCTGCGTCAAAGTGTAAATCTTCCCTCCTTAGTTTGGGGAATGTTCAGTGGACCTATTGCAAGGGAAGGCAAGATTTATAGTTTACACTCGCATTTTTATCTCCCCCAGTGGCATTATAATTAAAGATTGAAGCGTTTCGTTCCGCTTTTTCGCCTCCAATCCTCGCGCCTTCTCGCAGCTAATAAATGGACCTGAGCTCAAGAAATAAATTGTTCGAAAATGTGCGTATATCGTTTGTAGTGAGCGTCTTAGGAATAGCTGAAGTTAGTTAGCATTTTTTGCAGTTACGTAGAAGGGAGTGAAGACAGTGGAATCCTCCTTAAAGACGGGATCAGTGAATTCAGTTTCCTCTCCGTTTACATTACTCCCTAATAAATAGGGAAATTTGTTCGCGTAGAACGGTATATTGTTCGCGTCGTCCGCCACCGTTCATTAGCTTTTATTTATTCCACCTTCGTCCATCCGCCCTTTTTTGCGCGAATTTCGTCAACGGCTCAATGCAAATTCGAATCCAATTTGTACGATTCAACTGTTTGTGAATCGCGACTTGATGTTGATCGTACCGTGGGATCTTAACAATATTTCAGAATCAATGATGGGAATTAGGGAATCGGATTTTAGTTGCGGCGGTTGTGGCGGTGGTGGGAGAGAGGCGGGGATCGTCTCGTCCCCGACGGAATTGATGGGAGGCCGTTTGTGCAAGCATCTGCCGCCTTGCTGCGGGTTATTTATTCAACTGAAAGAGTATTGCCAGTAATTTCAGAGTTTCGGCCCCGCGGCTATACGGAGGCCCAAGCCAAGATCCCCCGTTGTAGACGGAAAGTTTTCGCAAGCTCTCACTTTCAAGATGGGTGGTAGATGTCGAGGAGGATGAGTGAGAAAGAGAGGAGGAGGAGGAGGCCCCATGCATAAAATAATCGTAGCCCGATATCTCCGGCTCTGCCCTATCTGAGTGACACTTAGGCGAAGATTCTATCAGCCGGCGTCGATAATAACGCCTTTAAGGGCGGAAATCAAATGGCGGCCCCCCCGACTTTATAGATCTAAGCCGTGGCGCGCGGAAAGAGAAAGGTAGTCATTGCAACCTACGAAAATTGAGTCCTTTTTGCATATGACATCGTTTATGATAAGGATCCTTCTCTTCACTCACTCATTCTGCACGCATCCACACACACACCTACATCTTTTTTTGTTCGTTGGTTACGAGAGCTTGAGAGATTGAGGATAATGACGCACGGGAACGGAGATTGGTTATACTGCCGCAGATAAAACCACCCTCATGTAAGGGCGCTCTTTTTTTCTCATTTGAGACAACATTTTTAATACTGGTATTCATCAGATTACTTTGATAACCTTTAAACGTTATCTGCTGTTATTAATGATAAGAAGAATTGCCTTATATAAACGTAATCTTAAATGAATATTGCTAATTTAAATAATCATTATATATAACGTACATTTTTTATATAGTACCAATTATATTTTATACCAACTATGTATTTTGTACTTGTATAAGTTACGGGCATTTGCTATTTTCAATGTCGGATTTAGCACATGATTGGCTCCAGACTCTCGATTTTTGAGACTTAACATACGCTTCAACTTTGACAATAAATTACTAGTTAAAAAGTTTGAAGCCCCTTTGATATCTGATGCCACAGGCGCTCATCTTCATTATCTCTTAACAATCAAATATACTTTTTATACTTTATACCGTCCGCATCTGTGGCATGAGACTTATTTTTTGCTAGGTGTAGTAACATACATTGATAGTCTTCCTATATCGCTCCGCACTGGAAGAATTGTGTAATTTATCTGACATATTTATAAAAATAGAAATTCTTTGGTAGACATGGAACCGGATGATACATGTACATATAATTTAATAATAGAATGATAGATGAAATCCATAAACTAAAATGAGTTTAATCACCTTCATATAGAAACAATTTGAATTTTCTGCTTTAGGGTTTCCCAAACTTTGGGAACGCTGATTTTAACTAAATAAATAATTCATATTTTTTTATAATTTTTTAAATTTTATTGATTATATACAGAGTTATGTTATTGGAAAAGTTTAAGAAACCCTGCTCTACTTGTTCAATGTGAATAATCTTAACGACAACATTAAAATATAACATTTCCAATTCACGTTCCGTTTATTTAATTCCAAGTTAATATTTAATAAAAGTATATAATTAAATATACTTCAGTCATTAATATCAATAATTAATATAAATGTAACTTTTTTTAAATATCTTAGTTATGCTTTCTGCATTTTTCTCAATTTTTTGTACTTTCCAAAATAATTGCACGTTACTTTTTACGCATTTTTAATTACATTAATAAAAATGAATCATAAGTAAAATGTCTTCTTTTAATTTAATGTAACTATCAAGATGTTTTTAAGTTTTCTAATTAAAAAATGTGGCATTTTTTTAGTAAATTGTATAACGTGTTGTACTCAATACACATTATGTGAATTGTCAATGTGGATTCATCCGAGGACTTAAAGTAGATTAGTATTTACGTGCTTTTAGTAATATATGGTTTGCAATGACGTGTCTGTAGTGAACTAATCACCAGACTCGTATAATGTAATGTATATATCAACGTTGAGTTGTTTGGTAAAAGCACTCTATCACGTATACGCATTTAATAATAAACAACATAATGATATGTTATACCTATATTATGTATTATTAAGGGTCAGCTGAGGTTTCGACAATTCGAATATACACAGCTATATAATGATTGATTAAATCAGACTATATTTTATTGAATTTGTTCTAGGTATAATATACACATAATTATGATGATTTACTTAAATTACTTTTAATGAATAATTTTAAAAATAGGTTTTTTTTTGTATTTATTACAAATGTTTTTCGGTATAGAAAAAAATGCATTATAATAGACAAATAATTTATTATTATTACTATTAACGATTTTAAAGATACAATATTTGGGGGCCCTGGTATATAAAGATGGGTGGGAAAAGAAATTTTGTTTATTCTTGAATTCTGATAAAAATATTTTCCATCCATGAAAGCGTAAATTTTGGTAATAATTTGGAAGTGTCTCCTTCTTGATGACAATATTTGTGATTCCACTGAATGGGTTGGGGTATAGAATATAAGAACCATATTTTGATTAACTAATAATAGTTATTTTCTAAATTGTATCAAGAAAACTATAGAAGTACAATTAGTAAACGATATTTTGATTAAGATAAAAACATTATAATCCCTTTTCAAATGTTATTTATTTGTTATCGTGACTGGAATACTATGAACAAGAAAAACAGAAAATTTATAATACACATACAGTGACAAAAGAGAACATATGGTGAATGGCAGTTGTTTTAATTGTTTATTTTTATTATGGTTCTTGATAATAGGTCTATCCAATAAGTTTTTTTCCGTCTTCAGTTTGTTCCTATAATTTAACGTAATTTAGAATCTGTTGATGAATAAGTATCATACATATAGTCTGGTGAGTGTTAAGACGATTGGAATAATTTAGTGTAGTGGTTGTAATGATAATGGTTAAGTTTTGGTGTAGCAAAACGTGTTTAATCGCGCGTAGTGTTCGGATTTATAAATCAATGATACATTTTCTGACGATATAATAAATTTCTATAACTGTCTGAAGTCTAGTGGAGTTTCCTTCCCCAAGATATATTCGCGAGTTTTCGCCACTGTGTTGAGAACACATCTGGCGTTATTGCCGTGCTGACTCACCATGAGATTCCCATTACGCACCCTCTTCTGCATCGGATAGTTGTATAATTAAGTGCACACCTAAACCCGGAGCAGCGGAAGAGAAGAGGGTGTGCTCAAAATGTAGAGGGTGGTAGATGGTGGATGGTGGAGGTGGACAACCTGAAAAACAACACCCCCGGGCGATCTACCTTTATTAATTTTTCATGTTGAACAGTGGCGAGGGAGAATCGGGTACATGACAGGGCTCGATTTATAATTCCCAACTGGAAAGCCAGACTCGTTTCTGCTTGCACTCCGGAGTGCTGCGGCCACAAACGAAACGGCGGCCTGTAAATTCGTTCATTAGCTCAGCCAAATGGATGTCATTAAAATTATATTAAAGAGGCAATTCATTCGCCGACTGGGCAAAACCGTTCCGTCCGTCGAGCTCTGCGCGGAAGGAGGGGTGCGGGGGTTGCTAGTCCGTGCCCAGAGTTAATTCCGCAATTCCGAACACCTACAGGGGCATTTATCACCGGTCGGGGCGACGTTTCGGCCCTCTCCTAACTGGTCCCACAATTCTTCCGCAAATTGCTTCCAACCACTCTTCGACCAGTTTTTGCGTTGACCAATTTCTTGAAACCACAATATTTAATTGTACATTCCACCAGCACCACAATCATTCCAATATATAACCAATAGTCTGCTCTACAATATTTATTCTACTTACCATTATACTATTACTGCAATATTCATTCGCCGTAACCATTTTATTTTTTATTACGTTCAAATCCCGAATTATTGAATTGAAACGATACTCTATCATACATGTACATATATAATTGGTAATCATTGATTTGTCTAAGGGATTACATGTTCTAATAGCACAGCCAATCCAACTACAATCATGTTTATTACTAATATGCTAAATATCAATTGCATTGATGCAAATATACATAAATTTTGGAATTTCCTATCAATAGTGCAAACCTGCACTAAGAAGTAACTAAAAATTTCTCAATGTTAATTACGCTATAAAATGGTACTATCAGAATATATATTTTAGAAAGTTTATTTTCTAACCGGTTATCGATTTTGAGTATAAAAAATTGCGTGAATAATGTGTGTAACGTAAAATTAATGAAAGTGACATAACACACCCATCATACACCTCGCTTTACGGCCTAGATATGTTCCAAGAAACTTGGCCGCAAAGCGAGAAGCCGTATAAGGAATCAATTATTGCGTTTGCGCAAGATTGGCAACACGTAGATATGTCGACATGGAAAAAGTTTTTTTTGCCGTTATAGCGAAATATTTTAGGCCGTAAATCGAAAACGTGCCTTTATTGAAGAGGGCCGTTATAGCGAAATGCCGTACAAAGAGCGGCCGTATAGCGAGGTATTGGTGTATACTTTTTATTGATTAGATATTTGTACAATTTAATAAAGATATAAAATATTCAACTTTATTATCATAATTGCAATTATTTTTATTTTTCAAATTGATAATAACATTTATTGCAACAATAACTATGACAGTAATTAGTAATATATAAATACAAATAAAATAGTTAATAAATAAATAATATAATTATTGATTCATATAAATATTAATTAAAATTGTATATTTATGTAATAATGTTAAATTAGAGGGTTGTAAATTCACAATAGCGAATACTGTTACAAATGAACTAGTTAATAGGGTTGAAAATTGTTTACATCGATATGCATTTGAATGCCGAATCGTATTTCGTGTATTGGTCAGTTGCATAAAAGTATTGCATTATGTTTCGACTGCATTCTGGCGGCAGTCAAAACTAATTATAAAGTTTGCAATAAAGCAGGAAATTGTATGAAACAAAATACGGTTTGCGAAACTTGCGGCGCGGCGCGTTGAATTCAATGGATTACATAATTGAAATGAATTTGTACCACTTTGTTTGTACACATGACGTGCGGCAATATTAAATTAAACAGTAATTATATTTTCTTTGCACCGTTGGGGTTGGGAAGGCGGCGGGGACGCATCCTTGCGAATCCAGCCGACTCTAAAATTGATATAAATGTTAAGCCCTGCCATTGAAGTCGTAATACGTTGATGGGGGTTGCAGCACGACTGGGGGGATGATGCAGTAGCAGCAGCAGCAGCAGCAATGACTCTTCCCCCCAGTTTAAACCCAAAGCAGTTTTATACTCTGTTCTCCGAGCTCTCTTTCTCGCTCATCCGTCTCGCTTTTTACGTCGGTGGGTTTTAAATTAATATTTAACGAGCATGCATCCCCCGCGAAATTCAATTCGAGTGGGTTTTAATAACGCACTAAAACACCGCTCGCACATAATACAAAAGAATGGGAAGGCTTCGCAGTTTATGGAAGCCCTCCAAGTATCGCGTCTTCGTCGTACGTCCATAATCAGCTTATGTCATACAATACGTTTGGATTGTGCACAGTCGCATTTATCATATTTGTATCCGTACAACTTTACGTTTTCTAAAGTTCACAATAGCAATCACAAATATGCGCCCCGGGGATGCATTGCATCGGGGATTGTGGACCGACTTCGGGGAATGGGTCAGACTTTATACTTTATATATAGGGGGATGCTGTGTGGGCTTTATCTTTTCTATTATAAAAATTCACTGGCAGCACTTATCCTTTTATCGTAGATAATAGTTTTGAGGCGGACTTTAAAATGTTCCTCACATAAAACGTCGATATTAATATTTGGCGGTTTAACATAATCTCACGAACCATTTTTCACGCTGCCCACTTTACGCTCGGTATAAATTCTTGCAAACCGGCCGCAGAGAAAATAAGAGAAATGGTCCATTGTCAAACCATAAAGAACAAGCTTGAATTTTACATCATCTTCGAAAAGAAATAAAATACGTAAACGAAACCAATATTTACAGCATATTGAAGAAACATTTTTTTCATTATTATTTCATTTCTAGTAGAAATTATGTTTTTTGTATCATTTTTGAGTTTTCAAAATCATACATTTTGCTATAATTGATTGTTTAATTCATCTTAGAATATTTGGTTTTTCAAATTAATATAATTGAAGCAATTATTAATTAATAAAGAGTAAATTATCGAATTTGAAGAGTTGTTATACATTTAATACCAGTCGAAGAAAGCGCGCTAAATTTGAAATTACAAACTTTATTAAAGTTGATTGTGGTCGAAGCTTACCTCAATTTTTTAAAAATCAATACAGTAGGGGTCGTTAAAAAATATAATTAACTCAAAACAATATTAATTTGTATTATTAAAAATGAATATTAAATAAATAAATAGAATTAGCTTTGGTGTGGTGTGTTATATCAATTGCTTCTAAAAAATTATGTACATTCGTTTTTGTTATGCCACTCGACTCCAGCAGCATTTTTTTTTTCTTCCGTTTAGCCTTGTTATGCAAATATACCTTTCTTCTTTTGGAATGCTATTTTAGAGGCGTCGGAATATTTAGATGGAAAATATATGTAAAATGTCACGTAATAAATCAAAGGGATGTGCTAAAGTAGATGTAGAGGGATGATAAAGCCGTCTGTGTACATATATGCATGTATATACCGCTGCGGCGAAGAAAAAAAGAGGTGAGCGGACGTCGAGGGCCACCCTCTTTCGCTTTGGTCAAGGGGTTCAAACGAATGCCATAAGAAATAAAAGGGGAGAAATTGGCGACAGCTTGTTCGAGAAATATGTTATAGATCACCCAACTAAAATTTTATTTAAAAAAAATTGATTTACATATTAATACGACATCATTTCTATATTCTCAGAAAATTGTTGTTTATTACATTACACTTCAAATTATATACTTTAATTATATACTTATAACAATGTATTATTTGTATTGGAAAGATTAATTAAAATTTAGATTGTTTATTGATTTTGTAAAATAATTCTTTAAGGTTGTTTTAAAACTGATATTATAATTATGACTAATTATCAATTTGCTTCTTAAGTATCCATTTTTCTGTTCGGGAACCGAGTTTTGTTTGTCTGTGAACCGATTTCTTTTCAAATAACATCATATTATATTTCATACAATAACAATATGACTTGACCCTATTTGAACGAAAATTCACACATTATTTCGTTGCAATTATGTATTGCAATATTACGACATGTTGTATAAACCTAATACATCAAGATATGCTTTGATTTCTGGTTTTGATTTTATACATTCTCATTCTCAAAAATGAAGCAATCGATAAAAAAATATTCCAAGGAAATCATATATATTTCTATTTCTGGTGCATTCATAGCTTTATTATTTGCTTTGTAATGGATCAGGATTGTATGTTAAAACAGTGATCGGATTTCTACTTATAAAACAACTACTCCCTTTAGAAAATGATTTTTGTTTAAAAAGTTATGTAACTTTCAATTTGTATTATTTTTTTTAATTGTTTCTCCATTTGTATAATATATCTCAATATTTTAACAGTTTGTTCGATTGTTCGAAAATATGTTTGATCTATCTTTTTTATTCACCTAACCACATTAACGATATATTAATACTTCATGACATACGATAGGATGAATGACTCAGTGATACTAGTTACTATTTTACATGTTAGTGTAGAGATTTACCAACTAACCACCACATGCTGCCATATGTTCATAGTACTAGCTACTATTTTATATGGCAAACTAACCAACTAATGCACTATATGATATCATATATACATAGTACCTACTAACGATTCGATATAACGACATGACATGAATGAATGATACTCAAACAGTTACTATTTTATATCATACTACATAAACATATCAATTTTCCACTGCTGCTATAAAAAAATTCTAAAATCTATTAGAGGTCCTATTTTTCTGGCACTAAATACTAGTTTTAATTTATTATTATAGTATCAACGTATATATTGCATTAATGAATATCTCTCAGTCATTCTAATTACCAGTGGAAATGGTAAAATAGGTTTACCAGCAAACTTCTGCTGCCAAATATATATTTAGCAGTAACTATTAAATGTTCGATTTTTAGTCCAATAGTAACTACTTCAAGTTTAATTTAAAGTAGCTCATTAAAAAGAAGTTTCTAACCTATCATTTTTGTATTTTGCTACATTTAAATATATTTTAAAAGGTTTTTTTTTTCAATGCCCAAAAAGACTTACTTTTCTTTGCATCCAGTATCAAGTCTGTCGTATATCCTTGAAAATGCGTTTGTGTTTTCCCAGCGCAATATCCGTACGAAAATACAGGTGAAAATAGAGAAAATATAGGAATGTAATTTATAAAATATGTAGAAGTTTGACGAAAAGTATAGTCTGTGGTGGAGCAGCAACGTGACCCGGTAGGGCAATATAACTCCACCGTTGCGGATTCCTCGTCGGCTCGAAGTCCCACAAGAGGGAACACTTTTTCAGTGCACAAAAGTTGCCGCCGATTTTTATTGCTACGTTTATCCCGTTAGGCCCACTCCAACAAATCAAAAACTTTTTCATATAGAAAGCCTCCGACCAAACAAAAAAAAGAAATGTCGAAGAAAAAATAAATATGATGAGCAATACGTTGGTCGTTCTCCAAAAGACGCATCGTAATTCGAATAAAACTAATTCCGGCTTTGTGCATAGCTAATAGTACTTCAATTTTCAATTGAGTTCAGTTAGATCAAAGACCTACGAAGGAGCGTGTATATATTTATACGTAATATGTATGTGTATATATATAAGATGAATAATTAATCAAGGCAATACTTTACATTAGAGTGTGACACGGTGCGGTATGATAATGCGACCGCAAACACACAAATCGTATTTACAGGATATCTTTATAAAATGATCTTGTTGCATGCAATTTCCGTTAGTTGTATTAAACTGAAATAAATCATGCGAGGAAAATCGTCCACGAGAAATTCCACATTAACTCGTCTAAATAATTTAGCTGCTACACGGCTTCGGCTTCGTGCGGCTCTGAAAATCATTTTCAATTTATTATTCTCCCTCGTATTGGAATTCTCTCTAGGTTTTCAGTTCATACCAGTTTGTTAACACCAGTTTAAAAGTTAATTGAATATTAGATGGTTTCCATTATTGATTAAAAAAAAAAGATCATTACACTTCTTATTATAAGTAAACTATTTAATTATTTGTTTATGACAAACTTTATTCTATTTTATATGCGATTTTTTTACAACTATATAATATGACCAACAAAAATTATATCTCTACTTAATTATACTTCTATTACTATATATTTTTCACTTATGTTTGTACCAATATTAAAGGAATATACATAACAATAAATAATATTAAAGTAAGTGAACCTGAAACAAGAAAAAATCTTATAATATGCAAGATTACTTACAATACTATATTTATGTATTTTTTTTTTGTATACTGAAATTATAAAAAAATACAAAACATTTTTACTAGTAATTTATTACTAATTATAATAGATTATAAATCAATTGGAATATTTTATTTTTTATATTTTAATTAAATTCAATTTTTACGAAATATTTTGTGCAATTAATTATAAAACAATTGGAATAGTTCGTATTTTAATTAAACTTGTTTGTCGGATGTACTGTAAATGAAATATTATAGAAAAAAGTGTAGAATTTTTAAATTTTAGCTGATAGATTTCCATTGAAAGTACACATTTTGAATAATATTATACATACAACAAAGTTAGTATTTTCTTCCATGTTAATAGTATAAATTGAGGTTAATTTAAAATATAGTTAGATACATAATATTAACTCTAAAAACTCAATTTTATGAAAAAAAATGTAAGTAAATATGTAAATCTTATTTCTTGAAAAGAAATATTTACAAGAAATAATTGTAATCAAATTTACTGGCTAAAACTTATGCCAAAAGATACATTAATTTAATTTTTGTTTAAAATAACTGTATAATCCGAGCTTAAATTCCATGAATTGCATGAAAACTGCTTTATTTGTATTATGTTGTAATATAAATGATAAAGTTGCAACATCCTATTAAACTTTGTTCCGGAGATTGTGTAAACGTTAAATCCATTAAGCAGTTTTAAAAATATATATAAAACGCATTTAACGTTATAGATATTTCCCGTTCGGTCTTTTTATGGGCGCGTTGGAAGGAATTTATTATATGAAAGTTGAAAAAATGGGCCAACCCAGACGGGAGATCGTTCCGAGTCGCCTTTCCTGTTTCCGGTTAAGATGAAATGCACTTTAAGTTTAAGAGAACCTCTATATATGTATGTGTGTGTGTATATATATTGAAGTGTTCGACTGTGAGACGGGATTGCATTGTGCACTTATCTCGGTAAAATAGGTTTTCACCATTCCGCAATCCAGGTGAAAAGAGACAATCTTTGATCCCGTGGTAAATATAAAGCAGGATAAGAAGATGAAAAACAAAATAGAGAAATCCATCAACAACAATGAAATGAAGGGATGCCTTCTAATTATCGGGAAGCAATTAGGTTTGGAAACGTGTCAATCGAAGGGTGAAAGGGTTCCGATGAAGATGCGGAACCTTTTCGGTCCTGACGAATCACAGTAGACTGATCAAATGGAGCGAGGCCCTTTGATTGGGATCGGCCCGAGGAAGCGGAAACTCGTGGAAAAACCAATTGCACCACGTCAAGAGTGAAATTCACTTGTGTACCTTTGAATAACGCTGCCTTCGTTTATAATTCACGTCGAATTATAAACAGCTGACTCTGGAAACATTTCCAGATGATAATGGGAAGCGTTATATGCGTAAAGGCGAACGCAATTATATCATCATCTTTTTTTTTTCCTTTTAGCGAAGCGAAAATTCTCCGAAGCCTCCGTTGCTACTCATTAAGTCACCGTTTTTTG
This sequence comes from Nicrophorus orbicollis, assembly GCA_018845635.1. NCBI lineage: Eukaryota > Metazoa > Arthropoda > Insecta > Coleoptera > Silphidae > Nicrophorus > Nicrophorus orbicollis. The sequence goes on from JAFMTC010000275.1 coordinate 395,222, forward strand.
AAATGTTTCTGAGGGAATTACGTACGTTATATAATTTAATGATGCTTTTTTTCCGCTTCCGTTCCTTTCGCAACGTGGAAAATGTGTGAACGAATGAGAAGGGAGGAAACAGAAAAAAAATAGAAGCGTAGAAGTTATAATGGCGTTTGGAATACCATGACAGAGAATTTAATTGAATTAATTTTGAAACTTTGGCTTTTGGAGATATATTTAATTAACGTTGCAGGATTGTATCAAATTGCAGCAGGCGGTGTTTATTATGATGTGCATACACAATGCAAACATCCTCTAATTTATGAATGTGTGTACGGTTCACATATTGGATTAGGTTAGGTGTATGTCTGTACAATCGAGCAGATCGTGTACGTGCCTTCATCGATTGGACTACGGGGTTTCCCCTAAGCGTATTTAAATGTCGGCTAATTTTAGCCAGCTTAAATCGAAACTGACTGCTGCATGCATGCAAGTTTGCTCATTTCATCCACACACACAAAAAATATATTCGGTTCTGCGCAACCGAAACACACACATAACACTACGTCGAATTACCTCGCGAATGCATAATGGACCAAATGTTTGGATACATCGAAGAGATGCGATCTACATTTCTTTGGTGCAAAACTAATTTCCTAAAATCCAATCAACAGAATGCGATTACTATCACCAGCCAACATGGATGCAATTTTAATCAGCTCTTTCAAACATTGTTAAATCTTTAATTAAATTCTATATTAATATTTAATTAAATTATAGATTATATCATTATAACATAAGTGTAACATATTACTCTAAGTATTACATAGATTAATATAATATTTATATTATATAACAGACGTACATCAAAATATATCAAATTAAAACGTATGCAGTTGTTATAATAGGGGAATGTGGATCGAAAAGAGAGAAATGTGCACAATTGAAACTTAAATATATTTGTATAATCGCTCTGTACTGCGACAAACGTTATGGAAGACTCATGCGTTTTAGTATGTACGCATGTGTTATTATAGTTGCATAAAGACGAAAGGCTTCTATGACTACACCCATACCTCGATTTGCGGTCTAGACATGTTCCACGAAATTTGGCCGCAAAGCGAAAAGCCGTATAAGGAATCAATTATTGCGCGAAGTTGGCAACAATTAGATATATCGACATGGAAAAAAGTTTTTTTTTGCCGTTATACCGAAACATTTTAGGCCGTAAATCGAAAACGTAGCTTAATTGAAGAGTGCCGTTATAGCGAAAGGCCGTAAAAAAAGCGGCCGTAAAGCGAGGTATGAGTGTATTTTAATATATTTAACATTATATTTTCTCAATTTCCTAAAATTTTTAAAATGTGTACTTTTTAAATACTTAATTCACGTGCGAGTAACCGCTCTATAGCACAATTTTTGTTGTAAGTCATCATCAAAGTCATAAATAACATAGAATAAACAATTACTTTTTGTAATATTATTTTCATAATTCCAGAAAGAGCATTTGAATTTTATTTTATTTTTTTTTACTATATTTATGGTTAATTCTATTGCAATAAATATTATTATTATTATTAATATTTATTTAGTGATATTAATGGTAATTTGCAAGATACAAAAAGTTAAACAATAATTTTATCAAATTATTCTCTAATTAATTTTGAAAAATATTCAATAGTTATTTTATGTTATTATTCACATCACTTCTATCAATATATTGCCCTATAAAAGACCTGATGGGACTAGAAACTCCTAACCAAGAAATAGTATATAATATTATAACTTTTTGAGTACGTTTAAAACATATCAAATTGTACATGATTTACTAACAATGACTAATAATCATTGCATACCAAAATGTAAAATAAATTAATATTATATATTTACACAGACATTGACGATTCTAGACATTCATCTTGGCGTTACTTCTTCTTATATAATTGTCTCCAGCAAACTTCCAAAGAGTAATAAGTTTGTTCTTCAATGCGACAATTGAAGAATCGAACGTCAAGAAGTGGACTTCAAAGTCCACAATAACTTATAAGTTCCGTCAATAAATAGAAAGTCATAATAAAACAAACTTTAATAAACTATTTGGAAGGGTTATTGATTATAGGTTTTTCTGCTCTAATAGTTATTATTTATTAAAAAAAAAACATTTAAATAACGTAAAATCGCTCGAGTCTCATACTCCTTAAGCGAAAACTGCTCTCAATTTTAGTATTTATCAAATATATAAGAATTATATGTAATTAAAATATGTGGTAACATTGTTTTTATGTGTAAAACCATCTAAATAACAAAAAACGATTAAAATAAACTGTTAACAGGCAATGTAAGGGCAATTGACCATAGTATTATCCTCCTTATATTTGTTGCACACATAAAGTATTTATATATAGAAAAACTTTTTTGACCGCAGTCTATCCACCCTTGAATTATTATTTAAAGTACGTGAGGTTACCCGCAAACAATACAAAGTTACACAAACTTCGAGTGGAGTTGGTGGCATTTGAAATAATTCCTGTCAACCATTAAGTTAACTAAACCTAAATATGATGTAATATTAAAGATAATTCGTAGATTAGTAATAGTAATTCAACAACTCGTATTGTATGTCTTTATATAGCAAAATAATAATAATAATTATATTTATTCTAACAGTCATAAATTATAAAAAAAAAGTTGAAATAATTAAGAAAAAAATCAACAAAAGGACTTATGTTGTAGAGTCACCATAATTATGTAGTCACCATTTTAGTTGGTTGGTTTGTAGAGATTTTTTGAAATAATAATTCTTAAAATATTTGCAATTGCTATTCATAATATAACTAGTGATTTTGTACTGGTAAAATTACATTTTATACATATTGTATATACATTGGGTGCATATATTTAGTTTACAACAACTATTTAATGCATTAAAAAAACTTTTTTTTTCAATAAATTTATTCAATATTTTAATTAATTTGCGTTTCAACATATTTACATTGATTAATATGTTTACACGCGCTTTTGCGCGTTTTGTTTATTATATTTTCATATTAAAATGTCATAAGCGGTGGATATTGCAAAATTTGCAAAATATTGGCTTATAATTAAATCCATATTTAAATAATTGAACAAATATAAAATAAACGCGTATCATCCGTATTTAATTAAAAAATACATACATTGTCCAAACACATGCAATTGTTCGTATAATATTTTATGCTAATATTCTTTTCTATTTCAGGTGAGTTTGCATTATTCTTAAGATGGAACGATTGTCGTTGTTCAACAAAAATGAATACGTGTAACGGTATGTAAAAAAAGTTTTTTTTACCTTTGTGATACTTTTGATTTTATACAAAATAACCTGAATTTTAGAGAAATTTATTTTCGGAAGCTTTTGACAATTATTTTTTGAATTTTTAGGCAAAATGACTATAAATTGCAAATATTTGCTTTTGTAGATAATATTTTTTATGAATTTCAATTGAATTAAAAGCATTTTTTAAAAGATTAATTGTTTTACATGTTAAAACAAGTTGGTGTTTCCAAACAAACATTGTCAAGCAAATGTCCAAACAGAACTGTTTTGATGTAATTTTTTGTGGAACAGATGAAAGGATTCTGAAATATCAAAAGCCGTTTTCATGTGGTGGTACATTTAACCCAGCGCAATTATATTTCCATTCATCCAAAAATTTCTATGTCATCCTTATAAAGAATCCCGAATTTCATGTTAATATCTAAATTAAAATATGTTTTCAAATCATTATTAATAAAAAAAGATGAAAAATGAATGTCTGCAATGTAAAAATTACGAGAAAACTTTTGCTCGAAAACAATACTGGAATATTTTTAATTGCCGAACGGAACCCCAGGCGTATTAAAATCCATTTAATACCTGTATTTCCATCTGCCGGACGCACCAAAAAAAAATATTATAGAGAGAAGTGAAGAGGAGCAGTAAATGAAAAGTTTTTATGATGCAAATTTCCTATTGGGACCTGCAGCAAACTCCTCCCGGCTCTGTTTATTATACTGTCTTCGAGTTAGTGCTTTCGAACGACTACTAAAATTCTCATAACTGGCTTATAGATTAGATTACCACCTAGATCTACCGGGCATTATTTACCCTTCAAGCCGTTAAAATAAAATCAGTTTTCGCATTCCGAGTGTTAAAGTTTTATTTACAATTAAATTATAAACTTTAATGATAATTTAAATACTAAAATTATCTTTTCATCTAATCAGTATTACGTCCTCATATCTTCAATTATTTATCCTAATTATAGGAATTAGTAACAATTCAGTGCATTTACACTTATTTAAACAACATTCTTAATTATCAACTCTCTACAACAGTAACAGTTTTGAAATCATGTTTTTACGTAACTGCAACCTGCAACGTTCTTATCCTAATATTATTAATTAAAATCAATATAAATTAAAGTTATAAAACTATACACTACATTTACCTTATATATGTATTAACATTGGTAAATTATGATCTACTTAAATAATTTATAATCCATTCTAAAATTTATTTACAATATGTTAAAAGTATTTAGAACAAAACTATTTAAAAAATATTAAAATTAACTTCGATTATTGGAATACTTTTCCGATCAATATGAATTTCCGATCTTGGACAAAATCTACAAAGCAAAAATTTATATGGGAAAATAATTTCAGTTCTCGAACAAATTTTGAAAACGAATTAAGTTTAACATTCGAGGTTCTACTTAAAAATTAACAGTAGAACTTCGATTCATGGACTTATTTTAGATCAATATGTTTACCGATCTTGGACAAAAAACTGCAAAACAATAATTTATATGGGAAAATAATTTCAGTTTTCGAACAAATTTTGTAAAGGAATTAAGTTTAACATTCGAGGTTCTACTTTAAAATTATCTGGGGAACTTTGATTCATGGACTTATGTTAGGTCAATATGTTTACCGATCTTGGACAAAAAACCTACAAAGCAATAATTTTTATGGGAAAATAATTTCAGTTTTCTAACAAATTTTGTAAACGAATTAAGTTTAACAATCGATGTTCAACGTTAAACTATTAATGCAAACTCCTGAGTGTGGGAAAGCCATTTTAAAGTAAGAAAGTACATTGTCTTACAAGATAATTATTAGTGAAAATGTTAAGGTGTTTTAATATTTATATATATCTCTCCAATAAAAAAATATTTTTTAGCTTAAAATAATGGATTATACATTTTAGACGTTAAACATACATAAAAAGGAATTAAAACTCTATAAAGGAGATTACCAAACCAAAATGTTGAAAACTTGAAAGCTACATAAATGTGTTGATAATAGCTGAACTTACCAACGGCTGGAGCAATTTAAACCATTAGACATACCTTTAATACTTAATAGAAATGTACTTTGTTACTATTATGTTACTTTGGATAATGTTCACAATATCTACTCGGAATCACACGACTGAACTTAGTTGAACAAACCTTTCAAGATTTGATCATTTACATGCATCGCACGAGAGTAGTATGTAACTACAACGTAATAATGTACTGAAAGTTAACTAATCAAGGATTGTAAATAAATGTGGTAGAATATGAAAATCTGCAAATCCCTAAAGTTGGAGATAATTTCATTTCAGTCTTAAATATATTTTTATAAATTGAATACTGTTTCTGTATAAATAGTAAAGGTTAGACTTTGAAGCGTGGAATAATTGTATTGCGTGCCACCCGTAAAGCATTTGCATATCGCGTATAAATTGCGGGAGGAAAGGAAATATATGTGAAAAGCTGGAAAGACAACCTCCGAAAATATATATGTATAAATGAAGTGGATGGAAAAAATAATAATAACAAAAGCACACTGACTAATACACGGAATGAGGGCGGAATCTAATGTGGACTTTAAATAACATTCGTGTGCAGTATTCAGTACGTTTTTATGCACATGCATTTTATATATTCCGCGCTCGTTTTGTAACGTTGGTAACAGCGTACATTGTGTAAATGTGACTAGCAGTTACTTTTAATTCAATTACTAATGGAACATGGAAAATACAATTAACCTTTGCGTGAACCACTTTCGTGTTATGCGAAATTACATCAAAGCGAATTTATCTTCTGGTTCGCACAATATTTATACATTTTTTTTTCGCACACCCCTCATTCCGTCAAGTATTGAGCGGAGAGCATCACATTGATGAAATGCGAACATGAAGGATGGATTGGTCAAATTAATGGCAGGACATTGAGTAACAGAACAAAAACTGTTGCAACCCTACTTTTTTTTGTGGCCGAACTTTACTAAATCACTATTTATAATATTTATACATCAGCACAACATTAAACATTGGAAAATTAATTGCGTCCATTTTCTATGTGTTTGCGTTGACTATTAAATTTATCAAAGCGTAAATTCGCGTTTCCCTGCGCTTCTGTTTTATATAATTTACTCTGGCCGTGGCACTGCGATATGTATATACAGTTTCATATTATTTTTTTATTGCAAATAATTTAAAATATGTTACGCCGCTCCATTCATATGGTTTTTACTTTTATTTCGTACGCAAAACGAAACTTTGGAATAAAAATATGCACGCTGCGAGCAATTACGTGTAAATTATTCGAATATTGCACAATTTGCATAGAATGTATCTTTTTTCCCCGGATAATTCTATGAATAAAAAATATCGTGGGTATGAGCGTATCTCGATAAATTAAATTAGTAGCTAGACTATGCATGAACATATTTGGTGTTTAAAATTTTTATAAAAAAGACTTACAAAAAGAAAATCAAATATCCACTCCTAATAAATTTAATATTCATAAACTTACATGAATTTCTTCAGCTCAGAATATTCCTATTTAAACTCTGATTAGAAAATATTTAATATTCTTTTAAGTTAAAATACTAATTATATAATTATGTTTATTATATTTTTTTAAATTTTTAACTTATGATAGAATCTTTGCAAAACTTTTGTAGTAGTAGGCCGAAAATTAAATATAGGTATTGACATGAAAACATTCTCTACTGGGTATAAAATGGAACCTTTAGGTTCATCACTGACATACTTTTAATATTAAGTTTATATAGACTTAATGTTTAAGATATTTGTAATCCTCAAATATTTGTTTATCACTACCTTAATTTGCTGACCTGTAAATGCCGGAAAAATCGCTCAGCTGTGGGGTTTGAACCAGCACTTTTATTAATAAAACTTAGAAAAGAAGAAAAAAAAACAAAATAATTCAATTTGTTTGATTTTTTTTTCAACTTTGTGTTTGAGGAAGTTCTCTTTTGTTGTAAAAGGTATTATGATCTGAAGACAATTCTTTTGGAAAGCGGAAGGAAGACGGGAAATGAATAAAAGAGTTTAGAAGAAGGAAGAAAGAGATAATGATGAACTGCAAAAGTTCGAATAAAGTATAAGTAGGTTCAGGAAAGGACATACTTTGATGGTTATTATATTCCCCATAGGAAACAGCCGTAATTCAATATTGCCTGCACTCATTTATCTTCTCCCCGCCATAATCCATAAGAAAGTTTAATATATGTTATTTGGCTTCATCTTTCAAATAATGAAAATATCATATTTATTGGATTAAATTGTATAAAATGTCTATTAAATTACGTATTTCATCATATTAGTTTGTTTCATTATTGTCTTTATTTCATACTTTGTCTCTAATCAGTAATTACTTACATAATTGTTACAATAAATATTAATAATAGTTTTTTATTTAAATAAAAAATAAAATATTGTTTTGATCAAATGTAGTTTAAGAATTAAATAAATTAAGAAAACTAACTTAATTAGCACTAAAATTCACTTCATAACAGTTGAAAAGCATCAAAGATATAGACGATCTCCTTTACTCTTCTCTTCTTTTTATGCTGTTTTTCAAATCCTCTGTTAGTGTGACATCAAATAGTGTAGTATATTATAAAAACGAATTTCGCACTATGTGAGTTTACTGTTTTATAGAACTTAAAATGTAATGGGTGAGATTGTGGCTAATTATCAAAAATATTAAACTTTTATCATTTCGATAGAGTACCATCTTATTAAATGTTTAATATTGGCGTATTTTAAAATAAGTAAATTGCTAATATTTATTTAAAAAAATTATAGTTTACTGTATTGAAGAAATTGAGAATATTGTGACAACCAACCCCAATATTGGTTATCATCGTATGTTGAGTAAGTTATGGAATAGCTATGCAAAATATGAATAAATTACTCATTTACTAAATGTTCGATAATTTGACCAATTTACAGTACACATCTTACACAAAAGAAAACAACACATAAAAAAGAAAAATCATTATTTGACAATTGTAATTTATTATTATTAAAGACCAAGTAATATTTTTAAGAACTAGGATTGTCTAGGATTATTATTTTTTCTTCTTTTATCATTAAATTCCTGTACGGAATATAAAAGCTTGCAATATTTCAAGTTGCATCGAATTGCACGGGCAGCATGTTTTGAGGCGGATTTAAACTACAATTTAAATCTAGCTTAAATCGCTTGATTCAAAAAGCAATACATGGAAAAAGGAAATCGGCAGCGCTCGGACAATAAAAAAGGATTTACGTAATGCGGTTTATATTACGGCCAATGAGTTATTTTCGTTACGATTTACTAGGTCCTCCGCTCGGGATGCCATTGTTGTTGTTGCATTTTTATTTGTCTTTCTATTTAATCGTCCTGTGTTCGAATACGCATAGCACTCCAGTTGGTACAGTGAATTTAGTGTAATAGCTATTTGTAACGTGGCATATTTCATCCCCTGCACGCTGTATATGTGTGTGCGTTTTTTTTTTCGAGTTCGGATTATGAAGTTTCCTCTGTATATGTGTATGTATTTATTTGGGACCATCATAAATCCTCACCCTCGCAGCGCAAAAGGGGGATGGAAAATAGCTTAAATCCTGCGCATCGAATGCGAATATGGAGGAGAGCGAAAGAAGGAGGGAAAAAGGACGAGGAACAAAGCTAAATCAATTTGTTATTTAATTTGGGCAATATGGGACTCCTGAGTCCTTCGTCCTGTCTCGTCCCCAATCAAATAATACAACACACACCCCGAGGTGATTTTATTTTCCTCCCAATTGCTCCAATTTGCTAAATCATGCACCCGGTGTCGAGAAATTTAAATGATAGGAGGATCTAGCTGTTCCCTTTTAAATTTCCATTTTTTTTTATAACGCGAAGCCTTCATTAATTCTTAAAAGGCGCATATAGACACAAAGCGTATACAATTTTAAAATTCATGTATTTCCCTTCATTGCCGTGCGGATCTTGTTGGAATCCGTAGCTTTGTCTGTTAAGTCGTAAGAGTTTTTACAGTCTTCAAAGACTCCCTATTAGAAAGAGAATTTTTTATTTTATTTTATGTGTTTTTCTTCCCTTTGCCTCCTTCCTTCACAGCATTCTGCTCATTGTATCTGAATATTATGTTTTCGTTTCTTTCTTAGTTTTGCATCGAGCATTATTTCCTAACGACGCTATTTAACGAACAACATTTACCCTCAATGCGTGAATATTACTTGAATTCAAATTCTATTCATCTTTTAATATCAAAGACATTCTGAAACGTCTGTGGTCGTATGGAATTCAAGAGCAAATAGAAAAATTGAAATTTTTCCGATATTCACAGTAACTTTCTTGTAAAATTCATATTAGTTTCAGCAAATTTGATATCTAAATATCATATTGGTGTTTTTAATTAAAATTTGCGCAAATAATCACAAAACAGAATCAATTTATAAATAGTTATACTCCATTAAGCATTTGAACAAAAAAAGAATATTAAGAAAAATATTAACTAATTAATGAGGCGCATCTATTTTATGATAAAAAAGTTAACTAAACATATCACAAGACTCTTTCAATCAATTGTGTGGAATATATGAGAACTGAAATTCTTCAGATATTTGAATTTAAATCTTTGTCAATTTCTCATAACAATTATCACAAAATATTCAATACTGTAAAATAAAAAGTTAAGCAAATCAAAGTTCATAAAAGTATATGCAATTAGTGAAAGTACATATGTTTGTACTAATGATCATTGTGATCATTTTAATTTTGAATTTCTTGAAAGGCATTATAACATTCATATTTTGACTATCCAATCCTTAGATATATCATTCAAGTATAAGTACATATAACTTTTAATATGCTTGTACTTTAAAACATCTTTGAAATATATAAATCGTATTTATATTATTTTAGTGCTGCATATACATTCGATTTTAAAAGCAACATATTAAAGTTACATTCACATATATTTTAGTAAGATTTAGTGTAAGACTTTATTTTCTTCAAGATACTCTAAATTTTCGTACATTTATGCGTCTTACTATACTAATAACTATTGAATAAAATGAAGTTTAATGCACTTAAACTAGCATTTGGAAATGCATACTGCATTGCCACGTGTGTATATAGTAATTGTTACGCATCGCAATAAAGTTGAGCCTTTGGAATTAAGGTTGAGCGTAGTTTTCATTCATAAAATATTCAAGATGTGACTGCCCAAATGCGTCCATTGGGATGCTACATAATTTCAAAGGTTTCCCAGCACGAGGGTCAAAAGAATAGGGACGTAGTGAGTAACTAGAATATTAATTAGATTACTTTAGTAGTCTGGCGTTCAACAGCTGACGACCTCTAAGAATCCTTGCAACTCAATTATGTTTTAGATGTACGTAGACAAAAGTAAATACACCCATACCTCGATTTCCGGCCTAGATACGTTCCATGAAACTTGGCCGCAAAGCGAAAAGCCGTATAAGGAATCAATTATTGCGCTTGCGCAAGATTGGCTACATGTAGATATATCGAAAAAAAAGTTTTTTTTTGACGTTATAACGAAACATTTTAAGCCGTAAATCGAAAACGTTTCTTAATTGAGGGTCGTTATAGCAAAATGCAAGGTATGGGTGTAGTAGAACTTCACAAATAAGAAATCAATTTGCAATGAATTCAAAATTGCGGTGAAATAAGCATAAAATCCAGAAGTAATGAGAGCAACTCGAAGTCGTACAATCCCACTGGCTGTGTAATATAAATAAGAGGTAAAAAACAAAAGAGAAATAAGAGGAAAAAAAGGAGATATAATTTCCGCCTCCCGCGACGTGTATTATTATATACCTGGCATTGAGGGTTTGAATGGAAATGAGGTTTGGAACAATATGCTGTAGGGTGGTAACAAAAGAAAAACACATTTCCTCTTGGCTTTAAAGATAATTTTCGAAAGGAGCAGAGCACATTTCGGCCCCTCCGATATTCCTTCGCGAGAACAAGATTCGATGGTGCTTCGTTTTTCCACACCCCGAATCTATAGTTTGCATCGATGGCGGCGCCGTTACAGGATATTGGACATATCCTGAGATCGCTCCAATGACCACCACACATCTCGTTTCCATCGAAAAGGATATATTCCGAACGCTGCTTCGAAGAAGACAATCGATTTGCAAAGCTCGTGCTGTAGAATTTACTGTGCGCAATTACACGTTGTTGGATAATTTTGGAGTGGCAATTGTAGGTGTTGCATATTGGAGATGTTCTGGTGGAAACAAGGTGTACAGAGCAAAGAAGAATGCGAATGGCATGGTAATGTGCGAAGCATGTGGAACATGCAGCGACCTGATGTCATTCCCGAAATAAATTACATTTGTTATGGAACCACGTAGCTAAGTGCATCCTATTTGGCGCATCCAGAATCCCACTTTCGGGACTCGCAGGCAATTAACTAGCTTTTGCCTGTTTATTGAAAATTATCTTAACGACGTCCCATTACAAAACTCCCAGGTACTTTATTCTACTGATTTTTATTTTCAACGCTGAACGGCGTTGCGTTATCTCTTTCCACTAAATTATTGCTCAATAAAGGGGATTTATTGATTCAAATCTAATTAACTTCGTAACTTAAGATATATACCAAACTTTTCTGTTTCAAATTTATCTGCACAATAATTCATATATCAATCTTGTATAGGAATTTTATTTATGAAAAAAAATCGCTTTTGTAATAGGGCCAAAAGACTTAATAAACATGATCATTATTACCATTTGAAATATGTAACTGGAATTTCTGAACATTAATTTCAATATCCATATCAATCTTATACAGTAATATAATTTCAATAACAAAATATCTTAATGAAGATATATTCAGTTTGCATTAATTCCTTCCTTCTAAATATGTTTTTAACATAAATTTAAACATTCAAATCAATACTTAAGTAATTACAACAAAATCTATTAGATGATTTGAATATTTAAATTCATTTTTCATACATGGTTTTTATGAAAAATATTTATTAAGTTTTATTTTTTACTACTTTATGTGTCAAAATTATTATTTCTAAAATAATATTTATTAAATAAGACACTAAAAATTGTATATAATAATATTCTGAAACAATAAACTAAATATATTAACTTTATTTTCATGATTTTATTCATTTAATATTATGTAATTTGTAATAATATTTTTAGATTTTTATTGATAGTTAAATAATAACATTTACTGCAACAAGAAATAAACTCGATACAATAAACATTAAGAATTACATTGTTGGGAAGACCTATTAATAATACTAATTATTTTACATAAAACATAATTTTAATTAAATCAATATATTTGATGTACAGTATTTAAATAGTTTTGTTTTATTTGAGTACACTTCGTGGTTTTGGATACGTTTTTAAAAGCTAAACGAACAGCATTAACCAAAGCAACTTATATATGTAATATATTGATCATTTTAACATAACTATAAGTAAATTTAGAGGAAGCGCTGAGCAAGGTATATTACTATATTGAATTTTGTATAAATGTGAAAAAAATACAGTTTTTATTCAGAAATTTACTCAATATAATTAATTTATGAAAATATTAGTAAACAGACATTCATTTTTTCATAATTATGTAAATTATAATAATGAATTATTTTATTTGCGTGTTGAGAGTCTTAAAATATTAAAAATAACAACATGTATTAGTCATAAATGTAAATAATGATTATAATTTCAAATCACTTAATTAAATATTTACTTTAATAAGAATTTTTTATTCTGTATTAGCTATTATACAAGTTTATGCTTTCATAATTTAAATTGAGACAAAATATATTGTGATTTAATATACAGATTATAAAGAGAGGGGTGTTTCGGTCCGGGGCACTGACCTCACCAAAATAGGGGTCTTTTGGGTAGCAACTACAAAGCTAATGTATACAGAATAGATAAAACAAAAGTTATAATTGAATTTCGAAAGACGGAAAGGTTTATTCACAATTTAAGTGTTTTTTGTAATTGGTGTACAAGCTACGAGAATATTAACAGGGGAAAACGCTGGTCAATAACTAGCATTGCTACTAACTGTAAGTAAGTGTATATAATTATATAAATGCACAATTACATTATTTTGTCAGTTTTATTTTTAATGAAAATTTATTATTACATTTTTGAGTTTAGAAGGTAATAAATATATTTTACTATTGGAGACTATATTATTATTTACTAATACTATAGTCTCCAGTAGTACTAATAATGTACTAAAATTATATAATAATGTATAAAGTTTACGAATGTAGTTATTCTACAATCAATTATTTTTGTCTAAAAACAACACATTTTTCATAAAGTTCTAATATGTTGGTATGCTATGTATAATTTAATGTGTAATTTAAGAATCTATTAATTCTCCAAAAGAAAAACGTATCTGTAGAAAAACATAATATACATAAATATTTTATTTATTTTAATTGAATTTTAAATATTTGTTAATATTTTTATTAAGATACATGTAAATACTTAAATTTATATAAAAAATATAACAAATATATAACAAATCAATATAATTAGTAGTATTTAAGTTTCCTTGACATGTCTTTTTTTAGTGATTTTAGTATGTATAGATTATTTAAAACTAATTTTCAGAAATGAAAGTATCAAATGTTATATGATTCTGATACATGGTTTGCGATAGAAATGCGTTCTTAAATAGCCATAAACCACACGCTCGTTCTGCTATTTGTATTTTGTATTCGTTATTTTTTTGTTGTTGTTGTTGTTGTTGATTGCCGTACACAGCCGTTAAATATTGAAAAACAAGTGTAACTTTTATGATCGAACCGCAATGGACATGTAAAATCGTGGTTCCGTTTTTACGGTCGAACGGAATTGGAAATTATGTATTTTAGTGTCCAAAATTTTATGTTTATAACAAGCACCGTAATTACCGGGGACCCCTCATGAATATTACGAGCGGATTTTTGTCGGCCGCTTAAATCTCGCCATAATCGAGTTCACCGCTAATTTATTTTCCCAGGCTAATTTTGTCGGTTATATTTTTATTCGCTGTTCGAGGCGCATTTTTCCTCGTCGCAAAGTACTTTATGTTGATGCTACCTACGTGAACAAAAGGATTCGTTTATATTACCGAGTCACTTTCAAACAAATTAATATGAACATAAAATAAATTATTTAAACCGTTCCAAAGATAATTGCTTCATTGTGGGATGACGAATAAGAAAAAATAGACACGAACTAACAGCTTTAATGTGTGTTTAATCGTCGGGTAATTTAGTTTAATGAGGTTTTTCATTGTGTTATTAGAAAATTACAAGGATTCCTTACTAATGACGAAAAAATATGCTTTATCTTCGCTTGTTTTTTAAAAGTATAATAGTTCATTAAAACGTTATGTATAATACTTTGCTTAATTTATGAACTATTCACAATAAATTTTTGCAAAAAAGTATAATAAATAATATAGTGGATGATATAACAATATCTGATCAGATCCATTGAACTGGATGTATTCAGATGATGATGAAAATATGGAATAATAAATGTAAGAACACAATAATGAACTGACAAGAGTTACACAAACTGGATAACGGTGAGCATCAGACAAAAATGGATAGACTCTCTTCTGACTCAGAGGAGGAAGAGATATAAGAAACCCCTTGTTCTTAAATTGAAGACGTGATTTTTTTTGCAGAAAAATGCTACTGTTGCAAAGTTCATACGAATCAAAACAGCATGGCTCGGGAAGATCAGACAAAATTAAAATAAAAACTTCTTCATATCACACTTTGGAAACATCCTGGGGGGAAGATAGACATAAAGTTCTTTCGAGAGATTTTAATAAATGCTGTTGAACCTAGTGAAAAGCGTTTGAAGTTGGAAAAATGAAAAAAAACCTAGAATGTGACTCTCTTCTTCCGTGGATTAGAAAATATATT
This sequence comes from Nicrophorus orbicollis, assembly GCA_018845635.1. Taxonomy (NCBI): domain Eukaryota; kingdom Metazoa; phylum Arthropoda; class Insecta; order Coleoptera; family Silphidae; genus Nicrophorus; species Nicrophorus orbicollis. Next base: position 410,457 of record JAFMTC010000275.1, read on the forward strand.
ATTTATGTTTTCATATTTTAATAATAAGAAGAGACTGATTTAATTTAGATTTAATGATTTATATAATGTAATACAACTTTTAAAATCAGTATTAAAATGATTTGGTATACGTGCAGTTCGGTATAAGTCCAAACATTAGGAATGGATTGATGTCGTATACCGAGATTCCAATGTATCTGTTTTGAGTCTTTGACCAAACATCTATTTTGCGCCTCGATTAAGAAATGAAAGCGGCCAAAGGGGGACAAGATAACAATACTACTACCTATTACTGTGCCTATTGGCACCCCTTCACTTGATTCGCCTGAGGTCGTCACCCCTAGAGCTCCCCTTGCTGCGGTGCTGTTTTGACAAGATACTGAACTTTCCTAAACTTATTATTAATTTGATTCGTGTTCTATTTTTCCATATCAATTTCCTATTAAAAGGAATTCCCAAATGTTTGTATATCGCTGTTGCTGCAGTTAACTAATAGACAGGTGCGCATTGTCCCAAAATCCTTGTTTAACTGAGCTATCACTTTAACAATTCCTGGATTAAATCAAGCTTTCCTCCTCACTTGCACCGGATAATAGAATTGCAATGTCATCGTCTATTATGCTCTACTCCATCTGCTGTATACATTATGTACATAATAGATCCTGAAATATTATTGATCAACTGATTTCAACTGGATATTCGATGAAACTAATTTTTGAATATTTAATAAGTATACTCAACGTATCTTGTAACTTGTCCATCCACAAATCAATGTAATTACAAATGCAAACTGCGTTTGCAATAAAATTTAATTGCACCCGATAAGGAAGGTGTATGATATATGAGTAGTTCGGGATAAAGACTAATGGCTAACATTAGAACTGCGCTCGAAGAAATCACAGTAGTTCAAAAAAAAATGTAATCGAAAGGGAAGATTGATTTGTTCGTTAATTGTAATGAGGTTATCACACGCACAAAAGAAATCTAGTGAATCTATATCGTGCTGAAAAGCGATGGAGGCACAGTTTGAACAATAATTAAAAATGAATTAAAACGCAAATGGAATCGAGCCCGTGTGATATTATGGATTGACCGATATGACAAATATTTAACCGCTGAGTTTTGTGTGTGTGTGTGTGTTGTTTTTCCACCCTCGTTTTGTTTATTATTTCCGGCATTAATAACCAATCAGGACAACCGAAATTAAACAACCCAGACACGAGAGAACAACGGCTACAAAAAAATAAAATAAACGACAAGCCGTTCAGGATAATACGTTTCATCGATTTTTAATCGGACGCTAATGCGCCTTTTTTTTTCGTGTGGTTGGGAAGGGGTTTATTGTATGAATATAATAAAGCTTTGATTATTTATTCGGATGAGGGAATTTGTAAGTGCGGCATGGAATAGTTCCGAATTAAATTCCAGCCGTTTCCGGGAAACGCCGAGCAAAGACAGTTTTAATGTAATAATAGTAAAACAGCTGACAACGCTTTGAATAAATTCGGTAAATATCTTGACTAAATTCCACGGCGGCTATCTTTTCCACAGTCCTGAGCACTCGGCAGTATAATGTAATACAGTGTTGACTTGCAGATCTCCAGATTTATGAATGCAGAATTTGCAACCGAATGTACTACTACTCTGCATTCAGACTTATCAAAGAATAGAAAACACTGCCTCCCCCGTAACACGTTTCTTTCACGTTCCATACATTAGAACCACTCTGTATACAAAGCAGAAGTAATTTATATAAAACATTCTGTGAGTTATTCAAATTCGCCTCGTGCATCCCACGTTTATTGAACATTATTGATCGTATGATAAATTACATGAAACTTTACTTATGTTTTTAAATAGATATCTTTTAACATAGATTCTTGAATTTATTTAAGAGTAAAAAATCTGCTTTAACTTAAAATAATTTTTAAAAAAATATATCCATTACATCTTTTTAAATGGAATAAAATGATGATGCATTTTACTTGAAAACTCTAAAATAATAACTAAACTTTAAATCTGTAAATAATAAAAAATATATATGTATTCCAAAAAATAATGATACGAGGAATGAATTATATAAACCACAAAAATAGTTTCGATGTCTCACATATTTAAACAAAAATAAATCTATGTACTAATTATTTTCATTTGAATTTAAATATATTATAGTCAAGCGAAATTAGTTAAGCTAGGTACATGAAACTATTTAAACGTTATTTTTTGTACTTTTTATGAGTGTTATAACGTTCGTACGAACATAGAACATGTGCATTCCAAATGCATGCATTATATGACAATTTGTCATTCAATTAACGTACATTTGTTTACTTTACAACTGTTTACGTACGTGTAATGAATACAGACTATAATTTTTATTTATCTTTTTATATTTTCAAACGATAATGCATACTTAAAAATCAAACCTATAAATTATAGAAAATAGTTCACTTTTCAAGATTTTATTAACAGCAATTATTTAAAGTAATAACTTATTAATTTATTAAATAACTTAAAAATCAATAATCAATACTCGAAAATATGTAAAACTATTTGATAATCTTTGTGGATTCACAATTCTGGTGAATATTATGTAACGACCTTTATTGTATAATAAAGTATACTTACAAACTCTTAAATTTCAACAAATTTAATACTTTAATTTCAATTTATTTGTCTTGCTTAATAACCTTCCAATATCACTCCTTTAAACATATATTTTAATTTAATAACGCTGTTATATCGATTTTTCCTAAAAAATCTGTTTGGTAACATACCGCGGTTCGCTTGGTATCTTTGTCGGGTATTTCGACTGGAATCGTTGAATTGTTTCGAAGTTTGATTCACTTCATGTCACCATACATTAATGTCAAAGGTTCAAATATGTAATAGACCCACATATGTTGGATGTGTTACCATATTCACGCATAGTAGCAAGTAGTAATTTAGTTAATGAATTCTTTTGTCAAGATAAATTAGACAATATTCTCATTTTATGATAAAACTAACCCAAGTTTCAAATAAATTGAAATATTCTTGAAAATAATTATTACATTTTTTTATCAGTATTATGAAATTTTCATTAACTTCGTAATATTTATATGATAAAAGTGATCTTTCTTCGAATCCTACGTGTTTTCTTGTATAAATTTCCAATTTGGATGAAAACACGTAATTATTGATTTTATCTAATAAATACACTTAACATTGATCTAGTTTAATCGTGATATATAGGCAACTATTGTGTAGATTGTAATTAATTTTGATCTGAACGGTTTGATCGATTGCATTCCTTGCAAATATATGCCTAATATTATATATTCAGCCTTTGTCTTGAGAACTACGAGATTCTATTATCTATGACATTGAATATTAATTGCTTCTCCAGCTTAATTGTAATTTGAAAGCCCTACGACATGAAGAAAAACATCGACATTTCCCAATTTAGATTATTATTCGTGTTAATATACTAAAAAGTTATTCTAACTTCAATATGGTATAATTACGTAAAGTTAAAAAATGTTAATGTTTTATAATTTATTGTCTACTATTTTTTTAAATTACATCATTTTAAATATATTTTTAAATAATTTGATATCGAAAACGCGTCAGACATAGTTTGGAAAATTGCAGTTCAAAAGTTAAAAATATAGCCTTATTCATTAACAGTAATAAAATAAAATGTATTTAAAAAGACAGCAATACCTCTTATAGTGCGGTCCCATCAATATATTCGATTGATGGAAACCGTATTAATCGAATAAACAGCGTACATACATAAGTACATGAAATAAAATGAATTTATATTCATTCTGTTTGACTGTCTGAAGTTGCACTACAGAGGCATTGCCTTATTTGTAATTTGTTTATTTTATCTTTGTAATAAAAAACGTATTAATTTATCTTATTAGTCAATATTATTTCATGTACTTAATACTACCACAATAGAATGAATAATAGTTTATGTAATAAATCCTTATTGTATGAATAAAGATCCTCGTAGAGTTTTCAATTGGGTCAGTGTAGTTGAGAAAATATGAAAATGCGATTTTCACAAAGAGAGTAATAAAGATGAGACAGAAGTTTGCGGCATGACTGTACGTGATTCCCAGCGTATTATTTTAGTTGGGAGTCTAGTTTCAATACGACGGTCGGAAAAAATATATATGTACGTTTGCTATTCTTTTATCCTCGAAGTTTGCTTATATTAAATTGAGAAGTTCTGTAAGGTGTAAAGGAACTTTTACATGAAAAAATATATATAAATAATAAAATGCAATTTCATGCAATGTAAACTCCAACAATTGCATAAAATGAACACACAGTATTGTTTCATTGTCACATGTATCAGAAAAATGGAAATTTATTACCTACATTATTGCAGTATCAGGCAAATATTTGTAATTTCCAATTAATAACCGCAATTATTATTATATTACTGCAATATATTTTAAAGTAAATAATTGCTGTTAATTAATTTTCAGATAAACTAGAATGTTGAATAATTTTAATTTATTTGATTTTAAGTTCAAAAAGTAAATTAATGACGCACTTTGATATATAATCAATAGTATTTCTGTGTGTGTGTGTAATAATTTATTCTTTCATTAATAATTATGCAACTGAACTCACACGTATATAGTTAATTTATTGATATTATATAACAAATTCATAGATTTACTGTGATTCCAATCTATTATATATATATTCCCTTATATACAAAATGTTCGATAATTGATGATTCCATGTATGAACCTTGCATGTTTTTTATTCAATGTAAAGCCATACCTCGCTATACGGCCGCTCTTTATACGGCATTTCCCTATAACGGCCGTCATAAATTAAGACACGTTTTCGATTCACGGCCTAAAATGTTTCGCTATATCGGCAAAAGAACTTTCCATGTCGATATATCTACCAGTCTTGCGCAAGCGCAATAATTGATTCGTTATACGGCTTTTCGCTTTGCGGCCAAGTTTTGTATCTAGACCGTAAAGCGAGGTATGAGTGTATTATAATATGAATTGCATCCTTCTTGTTTTTAATTTATAAAATATAAACTTGACTTTCATGATAACATAACTTTATAATACTCAAGTTGTCATTTTATGAGTTAATATCTAGGATTGTATGAAAACGACCTTTTAGAAGAACTTAACGAAAAACAATTAACTGGAAAAATAATAATTTTGTGTAGTTTTTTTTAAACCGTGTCTTCAACATTTTATATAATAGAAACATAATTTTATGTAAAAATTTTCATTCAAAAATTTATATTTAATTTCTATTGTAATAATTGGTACAATTTGGATTTGTCATAAAATATCATAAATAAGTTTTGAAAATGATATTTAGCAACAATTGTTTAAAATATTGTGAAATTTGTTTTGTTTTCTGGAAAAGATGTATCATTCAAATTCACTTACTAGTTTTTTACTTGTATGTAACACTTATACACTGTTAATAATACACTAAAATCTATTATATAATGTTATTATTCAAGAAACAATTATTTCTTAAGAAACCTTACGAACTTTATAATATTGATATTGGTAAATGAATGATGAATGTTAATAAATACGGTTTGCGATTGATGGAATTCCAATCAATATGAAATAGAGGTGGAAGGTCGTTGATCTTAAGCGATGAACCTGGAAGGAAGGAAGAAGTGTGTTCGAAAGTAGGTTTTAGTTAAAATACAGTGTTTTTCGAAGTTCGAAGAGGTGAAACGGAACGGCTGTTCCCGTTGGTGTCCTGGTCGTTGTCAGGATAAATTTATTTTATTCCGTGGCCGTAAAACCATCCGGACGATGTGGGCGAGGAAATGTGTCCAAGTGCAAATTCGGCGCAATCAGAAACCGCTGACATACGGTATTAGATACGTGCCGGATTTCGGATTTCAAAATTCCCAAAGTGTATTCTCCTGCATTTTGTGCATTTATAACAAAATTTCGCATTTCACAGTTTATGATGGTCCAATTCGGACAGCCCGGAAGGCTTTAATCAAAATCCCATTAATACCATATTTTCATTCTGTCTAATCTGAACTTTAAGTACCTGTAATTATAAAAGCATTTTAATTTGATCATAGTCGAAAACACAATTTTAACACTAAAAAACATTACATCCAACATGAATTATTATTTGTCAATACAATAATTACGTTGCTACATCCAAAGTACGTCTAACATGTGACAATATTTAAATATATTCAATTTAAATGTAAATGTTGAATTGAGTTCCTTATTTCAATTAACCCTATTTCAAATAATTCATAAAATAAGGATAATTAATACTAATAAAACTAATATCTGATTATAATGTTTTATCAATGTTAATACCATTGAATAAAACAATCAATTTATTGATCATTCTACAATTAATCGTTCCATTCTCGATGTTTTTTTTCTATTTTAAAGTTTTTTTGGAAAAGGGATTTTTCTTTTTCTAAAGTATATTCAATATTGCAGAAAAAAATAATTCTTTATATTGAAAAGCTACTATAAAATAAATAATAAATTCATTATTAGTAAACAAAAAACAGAAATAAAAATTAATTAATTTTGTTAATCAAGAGAATAATTTGCATTGATAAAATACAATAAATATTAGTTACTACTACTTGAAAATATACATTAAAATGGAATTTTGATATTTGAAATAAGTATTAAAGATATATCACATCGATTGTGATAAAAATTAAGAAAGAAAAGTTAGTTAGCAATCTCTATTTTAATAATAATAACATTATTTAATATAATAAAATGAAGAAATACAAAAAAATGCTATTGCTGTAAGAGATCTTCATTCCCTCTCAATGTTATTATTGGTTATAATTCATATTGAGATTATCAGTCTCATTCCGAGATTTAAAAGTGAATCCCGATAGTCAGGATTATAATAAAAAGCTGCTAACTTCTCAGGAAGTTAGTTGAAATTGTTTATGTAATTTAATATTTACTAAATGTAAGAAATACTCATAAGTAAGTTGAGACTCAGTGTGGTTATATATAACCAAGACATCTAATAAAAAATTTACTACAATTTTACATTGTGTTTAGTGTTTTTTTTATTGTGCAACTAAATGTATTCCCTTTGTTCTAACTTCTTTTACACATAACGATTTCAGCGCTACATCCATTCAAAGATTCATAGTACAACGTGCTTTTCATGTACTCCCTTTCCTTCCCTTCTATACTTAATCGCATTTGTTCCAACATTGCTTCCACTTTCCATGGACCATCCACAAGTTACTGCTAGATGTTACTTAGCGATTGTTTCGATTTTGTAATGTTCTTTTATCATTTCATTACACACTTCAACAGCTTTTCAAATAAAATTATATACAATGCGCGTTTTGCTTTAATTAAATTTTATTCGATAATTTAAAATCTGCACTGTTTTTCGTTGTTCCATTTACACGTATAAATTAATAATAATAAACAAAATTTATCGCATGCTTCAAAGGGCCGTAGTTTTTCCGGCTCGTATAAATTAATTTTGCAATTACTGTAAAAAAAACATAATTTCATTTGGAGTTTTGCACTAATTGTAATTTAATTTATTTTTGTAACCTAGTTCAATGTATACGGCATGTTTCTAAAATTATATATATTTTACATTTTGAAATATAGGCGACTCATAACCGTATAGTTATGAATCGCCGGTCTACATACTAAAGGTTCTCAGTTTCAGACACAACCCTGGATTTTGTGGTTTGTTTCAGGGCATTTTCAGTGCTTCTGGACTGAGGTCATTGATTCCAAATAAAGACATTGAAAATCCTAAAAAAATATTGAAATATGTATCATTTTAACAATTTTAAGAAAAAAAAAATAGTTATTAATTATATAATTATAAAACAGTAAGTCTTCTAAAAGTTATTTTATTTTTATTTAAAAATCTTTTGATTGTTAAATTACAAAGTAATGACTAGATACAAATATATGAATTTCAATAAAAATACATATTGTAAATGGTTGAATATGTTCATTTCAACAAACAATTTAATTAAACTAAAAATAACACAGTTGATTTTGCTGTTATATTTCATAAAATATTTTTAAAACATCCTGGAATCATACACACATTAATATTTAAATTTCCATTGTTTAATTAGTGCTATTTATTTACAACCGTTATTGATAAATACTGCTACAGACAAATAAATATGTTTTAAAAATACCAATTTTATTCACAATTATTTGGAAAATAATTGTATAAAAACAAAAATAAAACTTTTTAAATAATGGAGCTTATATAATTTATTATAAACAATAAGTAGTTTATAATAAATAATAACTTTTCCACAGTCCTTTTGAACAATAATTACTTATATTAAACTTAATATTGAAAGTTTACAATTTAGAAATTAGAAATTAGCAAACATACAATAATACATCGCTTAATTCGGATTCACTATAGTCTGGCTTGAAAATTTCAAAATAAACTATTGAACAAAATATTTTTCTACATAAATTAACGCTTTTTTTAGCTAAGTTACTTTAGTTAAGACTTTTTTGTGCGGTATATTTTTTATGTACTATGTTTTTCTATAAGTTCGGTTACAAACATAATGAAACAATTACCTGCATTATACAAAGTATTATTATATTTCATATTTTATTACATATACAGTGGTATCTCGATATACGAGTGTTTTGAGATACGAGCCACCGAGCGAGGAATCGCACACTACACCGCTGCACACGACATCTACAGTTTGTCCCACCTCAGAATAGACCTCAATCTGTGTGCTTGTTTTGATTTGAGATACGAGCAAGGTTACGAAACGAATGAAACTCGTATGTTGAGGTACCACTGTATAATCATATTAGAAAATAAACATATCGGATCTAATATATATAATATAATTTGTTGGCCAGTTATAAACACAAAATATAATTCTAAATACATAACCAAACATAATAATAATAACAGAAGGCTGGGCAAAGGGCACTCGATCATTGGTCTTTCCGCCCATTAATATTAAATATAATGTGGAAACTTAATGAATACTATTATTTACATAAGAAAGAGAAAAAAATCATTATATAAAAAAGAAGGCCACCTCTGGGAAAGAACATCATTATCACTATAATAGATACTGGAATAGAGTAAGTCTGGGATACAAAATTTGGAGAGAGTGGATATATTTTACTCTTTTGAGATGCATTTAAGGGAAAGGGAGAGGTATCTATCGAGGACAGGAACAATTTAGGTTTTAGAACAGAGGAACGGGTTGTTTGGATGGCGGGTTTATTAGATTTAATCGGATTCGTTTGAAAAAGTATTCGGTTTATTCAAATTTCTTAAGTTGGATTATAAGTAATGGATTTCTTTTTAATTTCCATTAGCACAATTATAATTCACTGGGAAACGAGAAGAGGATTATACCCATAAAGCTAATTATCTTTTTCTTGTTTTGCGATGATATCATTGATCGTACTCGTACCGATTACGATTCGGTAATTTCTAAATTAAAATTGCTGTGTGATTGTTATATAATTTTACAATTTATTGGCACGGTATGATACTTGAGCACACGTTTGTTAGCATTATGTTTTCTTCGCAAATGGAGATCAATTAAAAATTAATTAAGTGAATGGCGATCGTTCCATCGCCATAATTGCACTTTATTTATTGTGCAGGATTTCATTAATATCAATTATGTACGTTCACTTCTGTGAGTCAGAAAATTGTGCAATGCAGTAATTAATTTCGTTTATTGCGCAGGGTTGGTTTGCAATATGGTTTCTTCATATCGAATACTTCCTTTATTAAGCATATTGCATGTAAAATGTTTGTAGTTTTTTATCTTATTGTTATTGAACATCTACATTAAGCAACAAAGATTCTCATAGAATGTTGATGGTATATGTACATTTTTACAAAATAATACATTAGAGAAATGTCCAAAAGGTATAGTACTTAACTTTGGTACATTAAAACATGAATTCTTTGATAGTATATTTAATATAACAAAATATGTTAGCTTTATTTATTTTTTATAATTAATTGGAAGAGAAACCAAATAAAATAATAATATATATATAAACTACATGCAAGTATTACTTTTAAAACATGTTTAATATTGATTTACAATCGTTATTGATAAATGTTGCTACAAATATTCTGTATGAATTGCTGTATTTACATATTATATTTAAAAAAAATAGTTTATGTACAAATTTTACAAGATACGTCAATAATATTATTATTTTTTTAATTAATAAGAATTCAAAGCTTTTATTATAAGTATAAAATAAAACTTTAATAAACTACATAGAATTTTATTATATATTTTATTTTTATTATCAAATTTATTACAAAAACTACATGAAAAAATACAAACCAAAATTACTATTGCTACAAATGGCTATAGACTGTAGGTCTTTCTGATATTAACTTTAAATTGCTTGGAGTTTTATTCAACAATCTATAAAATTCTTGCATGAATATTATTAAAATCTACATAATAAAATGATAAACTTTCCATATATTTTTTTTTATTCAAATCTGTATTTTTACAAAATAATTATATATAGAATTATTAACATTGTTTATGCTAAATAAATAACAGATTTTTTCAGTTATTTTCCAGACGCATATATCATTTTTGCGTTTAGCGTGTTCAACATCGCATTCAATAAACCAGGCATATCTTGATGTTACGCCGTATAAATCAGATTATTCATATTTAGTTTAGTTAGTATTCCTTTTAAAAAGAATATTAAAAATGGAGAGGAAAAAATCTCACCTTATTCAAACGTAAACAAATTTTGGAGAAATTATGAAAATCTTAAAATTTAAATTGTCCTCGCTCACTAGTCCTTAGGATTAGGCAATGTGAGATCAATAAATATGTTTAATAATAATAAATTATATTTATTGCAATAGTTACTAAGAAATAAACAAAAATCAACTGAATAAATAATTATTGCTTAATCTTTAATAATTGACAAAAAAAAATCAATAAGTCCTTTTCGTCAATTGTTAACTATTATTTGTTTATATGTACATTTTGTAATTTTTATAAATTAGAAGATTTCAATACATTTTTTTGCGTAAAATTGTCATAAAAATATAGTTTTAATTTTCGGTTGTGGTTTAGTAGTCTACTAAATATTCAGTGGCGTAACTTTAAATTTTTGATTTTTATGGTTTCGAAGCAGAAAAACACAGTTCTTTAAGTTTGACAGTGAATTACGTCTAAATAACAAACGATACAACTATACTAGTTTACACGTTAACAAGATTGTTTAGCTTTAAACATAACATTTTTATTGGTTCAATTTGGGCCTTTCTGCCAATCTCTTTTTAATTTTTTATTGTAATTAAAATATTACAAAAATAAGACATTTATGGAATTAGTTAATTATTAGAATAAAATAAATTTTGTTTATTATTGATATTATAAGTTAACTAATTCGATTTATTTCATCTACATTCGAATTTAAAATTTTAAAAACGAAATAGTTTAGTGTTTAAATTAGTTCAATATATATAAAAGTATGTTGTTGTTGTTATTAATATAATTTCAATATTATTATTATTACAATAGGGATAATTGGACTTGCATTGTTTTTTTTTAAATTAATTTACAATAATTAAAATACGTTTGAGATCACTATAAAAAAAACTATCTAATTAAGTTATATTCTATGATTTAATAAGGATATTTCTAAACAAATATTCTTTAATATTGAGTTATATAATATAATAGTAAACAATGTACAGTATAATTAAAAGTGTCTTGAATTTCCCAAAATATAAATACATGTAAAAGATTGTCTAGTTTAGTTATATTATATAATTCAATAAGGATATTTCTAAAGGAATATTCTTTAACAGTTATATAATGTTACAATAGTAAATTATAATGAAATGTATTTAGTTATATAATGTAACAATTGTAAACATTATATAATGATAATTACAACTATTAACAACTATTTCAAAGGGCTATTGACGATAGGTCTTTCCGCCCTTATATACGTATATACATAAAGAGATATATAAGCGTGTATGTATACATATATGATGTGGTGGAATGGAAGGAATCGCACGCATCATGTTTGTGTCACGCCACTGGTTTGAAGCACGCTCCAGAACCAAAACAGAGCAGTTCGTAGTTCGAGTGGGTCCCGGTAGGTGCGCCCGTAGTACTCTTAGCATATGGCGGCTGTGCTGTTGCAGCTCGAGTGAAGTGTTCTTGCGAAAAGGGAATTTCTGTGATTCTTGTATGAATTTATGTGCAAATCGTGTGCGGAAGTGATATTTGAGATGGCCAGCATCAATTGACCGGCCCACCGCATCGAAATACGCCCTTTGACCTTAGAATTTCGAGGTAAAGTGAACATGCTTATTGGTTATGTGTATAACAACATTTTTGTTGTTGTTTTGTGTCATGTGTTTTTCAACCTACTCTCACATTTTATTCTATTTCAAACCAATTCCTACCATAAGAGACAAGTAGAAATAGAAGAGAAAAAGACGAGGTACGACCATAAGACGCCCACGTCCTTACTTCACAGACCATAAAATGTGTGTCCTTATTTAAAAAAATAAACAATATCTGTTTGTTTATGTTTGATGTTATTATCTCTGTCTCTCTCACGTCACCTCTCAATTAGCGTTTTATATAATACCGGTTTGTTTATACTTTTTTTAAAGCGATTCTCGCTGAAAGTAATGCATGTTGCGGATAATTAATAGGGACTTGTGTGTGGGTGGCTAAGATTCTTGTAATTTATTTAGATTTCGTAATAGCCACCACCTACACTGCATAATTGGGTCTAATTAGAATTTGATGAGTGCAGCACGAACGTATCTCCAGTTTTATTTTCGTTTCGGGTAATTTATAAATATCACTTACTCCAGACACTGTCAAACACAAAGTTCATACTAATGACCCAAACGTGATTTATTAATAAAATATTTTCGAAGTGTCTGCTTTTCCAGATTTCCTAATCTGAATGAAGTTTTATCCTGGCTTTCAGCTCTTATTAATAGTTCTTCGAAACTAACTTTAATCTATTGAAAACAATACAAAATTGATCACATATGCAATTAATATTTCTCATTGGAACAGAAAAACTAAATGGATAAACTTATTCTCATTAACATCAAAATCTAATTGGAAATTCAAGTTTTGAATATTACCTATTTAGTCATTAGTTCATGCTAATGTTAATTTATTTAAAACAATATAAAACTACTTATGTGCAATTTAAGAATGATTATTTAAATATTTGTTTGCAGAAAAAAAATGAATGGATCCAATTAATTCCCATTGAAATCTAATTAGAAATTTAAATCATAAATATTTGGTAATTAGTTCTTACAAACTAAATTTTATTTATTGCCAACGTTGAATGCAGTGATGATTCCATTATTTCTTGATTGTAAACAGAAAAATTTAATGGATCCACTTCATTCCGTTACCTTAAAATTTGAAATATAATGCTAAATATTTTGTAATTGGTAATTAGTTCTTGGAAACTAAATTTAATTTATTGAAAACAATACAAAATTGATCACTTGTCTATTTTTAATTAGACAGTAAAAAATAATGAACCCAATTAATTCCCATTCAAATCTAATTGGAAATTTAAATGGTAAATATTTGGTAATTACGTTAATTTTGATAACACTATTAATTGAACGCAGTTTATATTAAAGGACTAATAAGTTGATTCCGAGGAAATTTAAGAAAATACACCCATCCATAGGTGTTTAACTGTTATAAAATATATAGGTTCGGGAGGCATAAAGAGTGCAATACACGTTGTTTATTATTAATAAGGTTCAGCTTAAGATTATTTTCACATAGAAGAAAGACTTATGGTCTATAACAGGGTGGGCCAACCTGCGGCTCGCGAGCCACATGCGGCTCTTTGAATGATTATTTGCGGCTCTCGATAATCCGAGTTCATTTTTCATTTTTGTGTTATTATTGTAATACCTTTTTTGCATATCTTTTAAATACGTATTTAATTGCGGCTCGCGAAAAATTTCAAATTTTAAAAAATGGCAATACATATTTTTATTATTATTAAATTGCCTTATGCCTCCAATTTAAATAAATCAATTAAAAATGATTAAGATTTCTAAATTTAACGTAAAGGATACCGCTTTTATTATTACATCATTTGCTTGCTTGATTAATGTTAACAGTTCTACGGATTTATTAAAACACGTTGCAACTTATTCGAAGTGAGACAGCAGCGACTATTATGCAATTACCCGAGCTAAAACTATGTGAGTCAATTTGTAAGAGACCAGTGCTAGTGCATTCCTGAACTATGCGTGGGATGGCAAAAGGGTTCAAGGCCGAGGTCGTGGAGCGAGGTGTTAAAATGCATTCGGATTTAAGTTGTTCCGTTGATGTGTGTAAGCTAAAGGGAAAGTCGTGTTATTAAAATAAATAATTTTAATCTTGCCTCGATTCCGCGTTTTTATTCAACGGGAATAAACTATTGCGAAATTATAATCTTTTTTATGCACCATCCGCACTTCATGACTAAACAAATGAATTGCAGATGTGTCAATAAATTAACAATGGAATGATGTGAATGTGAGAATTGCAGATTTTGAAACTTGAGATTTTCACAGTGATGTAATTTTTGTGCACGAAATGTTACTGTTTGTCTCATTTTCAGTTCCGGTTTTGATGCGTTTCAATTTGTTTCTTTTTAGTACAAAAGCAACAAAAAAGTTTAATTAATTTTATTGTACGCACACCTTAAATTCTATTGTTAATTATTCTATAGTTAGTAAAATATTATTGACTTTTTTCCTTTGTCGTTTCTAATAAAGATTGTTTTTGATCTTATTTGTATACAATTAGTATTAACGATTGTACAGAAATGTATGCATATAATCTTGGAAATTTCACAATGACGTAATTTTGCACGAAATGTTACTGTGCTTTGAAATATCTCATGTTTAGTTCCGGATTTGATGAGTATCTAATCATTTCGTTTTAAAAAAGCAGAAGATGGGTTTAGTTCAATTTTACTGATACCTTAGATCTCAATATAAACTAATTAGTATTTTATAGTTCTATAATTAGTAAAATAAAAATGATCTTCTTTTTTACATGATTTTATTACAGATTATGTAGAAAACAACATTTGTTGATCATATTTGTATTGAATTAGTATCAATTAGCGATTATACAAAAAAAGTATACATATATTCCATAAATATTTTAATACGTTAATTGACTTAGAATGTTGTTAATTATTTGACTTTAAAATTAGTTTTTTTTAAACAAATTGGTATTTATAATAGAATAGTTTTCGGTAAATAGTTAATTTTGTTCTGTTATTATTTTTGTTACATTGTGGAAGTAAAATATTGAGCATGAAGTATATATATTAAATATTTCGTAATCTTAAATAATTTTATCAAATGTTGTTAGGAGTCAAACTTTAATTATTAATATTTAATTAATGTTATTTATTGATTCCATTTTATTATTTAAAGTTCATATTAAAATAGGCGATCATCTCAAATTTACGTAATTTTTATGTCAAAATTGTATAAGGTCAAATTCGCTATTTAATATCGTTATTTAAAGAAACGTGACTTGATATTTTAACTTAATGAATGAATTAATGTATTAATAATTGATTTATTTGAATTATTTCTATATTATTATTGTTATTATTAACAAAAAAAGACAAGTAAAAGTTGATTAGTAGGAAATGAACGACGGAAATTGTGAACCAAGAGATAACACAGTATAATTGAATTTCGAAAATCATGTACACAGAGGTTTGCGTTTGGTATAATTCAATTGTTTTAACAGTGCGCACCAGGCAAAGGGCCATGCCTGGAGGGGTTCAAGGTTGTAGGCACGATGCGAGGTGTTAAAATGCAAATAGATTTACTTGTCCTTACGAGAGAAACCTACAACAGCCTGCGGAATTCGGCTGTACAAATGGAAATGTTATTACCTCTAATTATATTTGCTAAATACCGAGAGCGCGGCATCACGCGTTTCCACTTTTATTCCCGTCTGTTTGTATTTGCAACTGCAAATTTGCATACCGACACCATATTTTTTCTCAAGTTTCAACATCTTTGTTACCCAATGAGGTTGAAAGTTTTTTTTTTCAAGTTTCTATTTTTTGTTACAATCATATATCTTTTTTTTTGTATGATTGTAAGAAATATATAATTGTACAACTTCCTGTTTCCATTATGGTTTAATCATTTTCTTTGTTAGTTTGTCGAACGTGGGATTAATTGTAAAAACATTGATTTTGTATGAAAATAATTGTAAAATAAAAAATAAATATTTGTCATATTTCAAGTGTGTATTGAAATCACACTTATTTATATCAAGTGTGTCAAAATCTCACTCAACAATTAAACTAATTGTATGAGGAAATGGAACAATTGAAAAGTATAAAAGAATTGTTTCAATTAATGATAGATAATCGTTGAAGAAAGCTTTGGTCAATTAGATGGGAACGGCAAGGAAGTAGAATTTCAATAAATCACAATTATGTCATCGATTCTATGTGGTTTATTTATTGTTCGTAACATAATATCGTTATTAAAACTAAATATTTATGTTTCCCCGCTTCTGTCGGGAAACACATACGGTGATTTGTTTAGGAATCTTGAGTAAGAGGTTTGTTTATGCTGTTCAAATATTTTCATCTTTGCGGATTTATTTATACAAATTTTACCCGTTTGTTCTTTCGCCGCGCACCGTGTCTTTGCTTGGCATATGTTACATAGTACAATGAACTTCATATCTCGCCATTTGTTCATGATTATTTCCATGTATGGATTCATTTCTGCCTATTTCATTCACTTCTGCTATGATTTATGTTGTTATAGATCATTGTGTTTTCGCACACAAGTTCAATTATTTACAAGTATTATCAAATTGTTAATTATATATAATCCAAAATCGGTTAACGTACAAATTGGACAATGAACACTTTCATATAAGATTTGTGTATTCGGACAATAGACACATGATGGGTTGACGTACAAATAGAATAATGAACACTTTTAGAGAAGATTTGTGTATTCGTTATTCGGTTAACGAAATCTTGCATTACATTTTTTAAATTTCATTTTTAATGCAATTACAATAATATTTTATTTTTTTTGCCTTGAATTTTATCCTTTAATGTTAATTCATGTTGTTGAGCATTTATAATAAGTTGTAGACGATTATATTTAGAATAGTATATAAAAACAAAATAATAAAAAAATTGGGACGATTATTAGATTTTTATAACTTTATAACTTTCCACTTACTATGTAATTCCTTGTTTCGTATAATGAGAATTCATAAAATAATAATTTAATATCTAAAATTAATTAACAAAGCCATATGGTTCTTTAAAATTATGTTTACGTTGAATTAAAGCACATAAATTTGCATTTTTTCTTCAACAAAAACTATATGTTCATATAATGAGAATTTATAAAATCATACAAAAAAATAATGTTTTCACAATACTTTTGTGTTTAATTTGTAATTTAATTGTAAAAAATATATAATAAAAGTATTGTAAAATGTTGCACTCTAATAATTTTTTTTTCAAGAAAAATTTATTTATTTTATATTGAAAGTTCAAATGTTGGTTTCCTATTTTCTTTATAGATTTTCCATTAGATATAAACTATTTTTAAACTTTGCTCGTTTTCATCAAATGTTATATATTGGGATTTTAAATTTTCGGAAATAGTTCGTTAAGATCGTTACGAGAAAAAGGATTGAATGGAAGTTTCAGCAGCAATAACTTCTTCAACTTTCTATTGCTCTTTATATGTCCTTATTCGAGAGTTCTTCAAGAGGATCAGATTGTTCCAAACTAACAATCTCCTCTATGTTATCTTGAAGAAACTCAAAATCTAGTAATAATAATCATAGAAATTATTTGTGAAAGTTTATAATTTTCTATTTACTAGAGTTTTAAATGCGATTGAATTTATCAAGTGTTCGAGTGTTCGAGTGTTCGTCATTCAATGAATTGGAAACTTTATTGGATTATAATAGGATGATTTATGTGCACTTTTTATGACGCGTTTAGAATTTCTGAAAATGAATAATCTGTATGTAATTGCTGTTTGATTTCCCCTTTCAAGAATACCAGTCAATCCGATATATATAAAATGATAAGCTACATTGTATGAATCCAATGGTTAATCATGTGCGTATTGTGAAAAAATGATCGACATGGACATACATTGATGAATCCTCATGTTATTTTTAGACTAAATGGAAATATTCCTTGTTACGTAATCATAATGTATCATGTAGGTGTTAATCATTTTCTTGAAGTGAATTCAGTTGAGGTGATCCTCCACTCTTTTTCTAACTGAAAATCCTACTGTAATATTTTGTAGTTTGTGATGTATTTGGAGAATCGACGATCTTTCTGAAAATATATAAAATCAAATTAGTATTCTGAAAACGTACACACACAATTGGTTTTGTTAAAGTTAAATTTAAGTTGTGACTATTTTATAATGTACTTTAAATCATTGGTATATTCATATCATGCAAGAGGCGCTCTTTAGATATGTCTATTTAATACCATCTATGATGGTATTTTGAGAGGCAGGATTAGAGAGGATTTATGTTTACCTTTCTTGAGAATGTAAATATTATATAGAATTGTAGCTTATAATTTCTTCTTTAAATTACGAATATGTTTAATTTACAAGGATATTATTATTTTTTATTTAAAACTTAACTAATTGCTCTGCATGTCATGCACTAAATTACTTGTATTAATACTTAAGTAAGTCATAATAGGTCATCCCAAAAATACTGCTCGAAACTTTATAAGTTAACACAATTTAAGCGTACTGGAGTAAAATGATGAAAAAGTAAATAAATAATAATTCTATAAAATTACTGAATTGTTATTGTTATTTTTAGGTTTTAAGCAATTTTAATTGATTTATATTTTAAAAATACATAAACAAATTAGTTGTAATTAAATAATAATATTTGTTATATTTTTTTTATAATGGTTTTATAATTTCTGAAGTTGAGTCTGATAAGGATTCGAACCAGCACCATTTCACAGCAGTTTTTTGTGATGCAAGCTTAACCAGCATTATGATGTATATATATTGTTTTCAACACAAGAAATGTTGAGTTTGTTAATTACTATTTTTGTATCTATGTAGCAAACGTGTATTATGAAATATATGGAATCCAATTTGTATGTAACAAAATAAACCATAAGGATACAATGGAAGGATTAACGAGAATTCCAATAAATTGGATTGCATGTTTGTTTATATAAGTGATTAAGTCTAGCGAAACAATTTCGATAACCTATATGCAAGTTGGAATGCTGTAAATCATCTCTTCGAGTATAATTATTTCACAACATAAGAAAGTTTCCATCTTACGTCGTTTCTCCATTCTCATCCTCTCGCACTAATAGACTTGTATTATTCTTTCCAACCGAAATAGAAAGATTTTCACGCGATTTGCTGCCGTTGATAAAAATCCTCGCCCTGTGGAAACTGATGAGATCATTTGTGCTATTCCAACTTTGGTCATGTTTATTAATTCCCTTTGCACGCGATCCGATCATTGTGTGTGGTGTAATGTATATATATATACACATAACTAATACTCTTTTTCCGCTTGGAGAGGATATTTAAAAGATATTTCATAATCCGTTATTGAGGTGTGTTTACACATACATAGGCATGCATAGATATTGTAATCGTGCGACTCCATCCAGCCGGCCGGTGTCGATCTTATCTGGTCACCAACTACAAATTTCCAATCGGATATCGATCCTAAAAAATTACATGAGTAATAACTGTTACTTGGGCTTCGTGTACATGTTGCAATTAATTATCGTTTACTGCGGCCTTCTGCTGGCTAAACCGCATAAGACGTCTATTACGAACTGCCAGGATTCCGTAATTACTTGTGGCGTTTTAAAAGCGTCCCCAAAAACGATCGACGAAACCGTAATTACCACTTCCCGATGGATATTTTCAATAATAACACCCCACTTTTATCATAAATCTACTTAATGCATTTTACTTGTTTTTTAACAAAATGTTCTTAAAATCGTTTCATAAATGATTACATACATTCACTTAATTTTACAATTTGATATATAGTTTATCTCATTTGATGCATGAATTTGGATGCAACAGATTAGTTGTTTAAAACTGAAATTAAAGTTGTCAATTTTTAACAAATTGTTAGAAAAATATGTTGGATCCTGGGTAAAAGTAAATTCCCCTTGATACAAGGTTACTAATTTAAGCCTATAAGTTGGCTACATTTATGTCAAAGTACTACGCGATAATTGTAAAGTTACTTGACTTACTTTACTAAGTACCTAAAGTAAATTATGTAAAGTAAAGTAGGCTTAGTATGACAAAGTAATTTAAGTCACGTAAAGTAAATTTAGATATAAAAATGGCGTAAGAAGATCAGTACTTTATTTATAATTTGTTTCTCATCTGAAAATTTCATGTTTAAATTGAATTGAAAACTCGGAAAGGTTATTTGTCAATTGAGTTATTTATAAGCTGCGTGGAGAATACTGCTCATATGAATAATCTATAACTGTCTGAAAGACAATAAATTCAGCGGTCAATTTGTAATAACGCAAAGAAAGAGCTATCATATTTATTTATTTTTCAATGCCTTGAAATGAAATCAATGAAAATGTAGTGGTTTTTTTTAACGTGTCCTGAAAAGTAAATAGGTGAATATTTGATGCATCAGCTGCATATTTTATAACCGTCCGTCTGTTTTTTTTTGTTTTTCACCTTTTATCGAAGGGTTTACCTTCTTTATTTCACCGTTTTTTTTACCGCCTTGTAGAATCCCGAATCATCGGAGTTTTATTTTACGTTCCATTTTATTTTCATTTTACTGTTTTTCGTGGCCCTATTCATGCATCTTCTATTGCACGCTAAATTATATATTTGTCTGTTTCTGATTTATATGCGAGGTCGCACACCCAACGTAAAGGTTTTACGCATTTTCCAGTTATGCTTTAAGATGGAAATAACATTGTCTCCGATGCAGTAAACATGGAGAAACAATATTATTTCTTAATGATTCCTTTCTATGGAAGTCTTCAAGGTTCAGTGACTCGAACAGAGACTATAGCGGAATTGATCCAATTAGAATATTGACTTTGGAGAAACAGTCCAATTTGTGGAGACACGAATAGTCTGTGGAATACATAAATGAAAAGCCTGTGTTGTAGTATTCCATGGATGAAAAAGCATATCGAGGAAGATAGATAAAGAGATTCGAGGTCAATTTGAAAATCTGTTATTGATCTCGAGACTTGACTCCCATATTCGGATAAGTTATTAGTTTTGTTTCCGTTTTGGTTGTATGGAAATCTAAGTGGAAATACATATATGCATATAATGTCATAACTGTTCCTCTGCGGTGTGTTTTATTTTTGGTTTAAGATGAGGATGCGAAATATCCTCTCTTCTTTAGCTGGTTAAAGGCATGCGGTTGACCTCTCTTGCTTTACGGCTGATAACGAACGTATTTATTTATGTTTGCCGCATGCGTATTTATTTTCTATTGGCCATTCACGATAAGTAGTTAAGCATACTCACGTTTTGAAGCTACTTTACAGCATGCATCTCGTATTATACTCAAAGAAAGTTCTCAATTACAATAATAATATATTTAAAAGTTTAACTTCTGTTCAATGTTTAATGGTTGAAATCTATACTTACTTAAAAATGCAATTATATTAAATAAGTATGTAATTGTATTAGATAATTCAATTTATAATTTTTAATTAATTCTTCACGAAATATCGTTGAACATTACAAAACTATCGTAACTTCAAATCATTAGATTTTTTCCACCATAGTTATATTAACTACATTTTTATTACAAACTTAAATAGTTTTCATTAGCAAATAATATGGTCAGATTGTAATTTGATCTACTTTCTAAAGAGATTTCAATTCCAATGATATTAAAGGTTTATTGCTACTAAAATTTCATCTTCCTTGTAATTTCCAATTTAATTTTAACTCGAAATTATGGTCACTTATGTAATGTTGTAATGCATGATGTTTGCGAAAGAATGCTGAAGGTGTTCAACAGAAAGCCGGTTAATTCCTAATATGAATACCACCTGCTGATCTATATGAGACTCATATTTATTGAAGAAGAAAAGTTTCCATTTCGTGAGTCATTTATATACACATCAATTCTTTTATTACTATTACTGTTGCATCAATCATTCCACTTGTCAGTACAGAAAGCAGTACTCAATTATTATCGAGTTTATTCTTCTTATTATGCCGCATATCGATTCCTTTTTTTTCTTCTGATTTGTACACTATTTTATACACGACATTCATAAGGTTAAAGTGAATACTAAACCTTACTGTTACAGCATTTCGTTGCAACACAAAAGTGGAAATAACTTTCGTGATTTAAATCCAGAAACACCACTTTAGTATTTTTTGTTCACAAGAATGAAAAAGGATTATGTTATTAAATTAAATAATTTTATTAAAAAAAAAATAGTCATAAATAGATTTGTTACTAGTTATGGATATTTCATCCATCCATTTTTTTTACAACAAATACATAATTGAAATTTATTCACGGTCCATATACAATAGAGAAGGAGATCAGATATGCCATAGATCGACAGTTTGAGACTTACAATTTAAATATCAAAAATAATATTAAAATACATAAGTTAGGTACTTATTGACTATGATATTTTTTGCACGTGATTCAAGAAATATTACTGTAACATATACATGAGTAAATATAATCCATGAAAGCGAATCCAGAGCACATTTTGCTGAACTTTTCAAAGTTGTCAAATTAAAAAAATGGTGAATTTTAATTAAAGTTAATAATTATAATCATGAACAAAGTATAATTAGTAATTAACGTTGTTCAATAATACTAATAATTTAGTTAATTAACTTAATTCAAGCGTTCTTCATATTAAGGATAATTAAGTTTATCAAAGACCAACGTATATATTTTTTAATTATTTTTGCGGATCAACGGAAAACTGTATCCTCGAATTAGTAACCATTCTGTGGTCGAAACAAATAATTGCATTGTGTATAAGCCGGAGAGCTTAACGTTCAGAAGTTGTGTGTTAGTTTTGTTTTGTGTATATATATTTTTTGTTCGTCCTGTATTCCTCATCCGGAGTTACCTCGGAATCAACCCACAGTCTGATAATACTTGAAGGGGTTTATCGGGATCAGAGCAGACTAATAACTTCGGGAGGTCAGCCATTGATTACTTTCGTATCGGGGGGATTCGTGCCATCTGGATATTAAATTTCAATATTGCTGTCCAATTCGATTATTATTCTTAGTGCACTATAAAGTCGATCGCAATCTACAGGTCAATCGTGTAGTTTCCTCTAATCAATTTTTAACAAGTGCATCTCAGCACAGCGAAATTTCGTTACCTCATTCTTGACGACCCGGCGTAATAGGGAAAAGATTAAATTCTGATTACCTGTTTCAGTCTTGAACATTTCGTTTATGGCATCATCTGCTGTTCTATAAATAGTTACTAGTTATTAGTATTTCATCGATCTAATAGATATTTTGAAAGAAGTTGACTTGTATTTCAGGTTGTTACAATTATATTGTATACCTTAAATCATTGGCCTCAAATTCAAATTACATTCGAGCCGAATGCTCTATCTGATGTACTGGTCTTTTTTTACCAAATGAGTTGAAAATTTATTTCAAAAATAATAATATCTTTATTAATCATAAATAAAGTAACTAAAAGGCTATCGACCTAAGTCTTTCGGCCCAAAGACACAATAAAGCAAATACATTTTCACAATAATTTATAAAAAAGCATTCTGTACATAGAAAAAAAGAGGAAATTAAAAATACAGCCAAATAAAAGTAAACATTCTGAAAATGAACAAATAATAATAATGAATTCTGTGTCATACGACTGGAGGATGACAACATTAATATTTGTTTCTATAAAATTCAAGGTTTTTTTTCTATTTTTATCTATACTTAATTATTTGAAATTATAATAAAAAATCAAATGATACAATAGGTTATTGATCGTTGGTTTTTTCGCC
Organism: Nicrophorus orbicollis; assembly: GCA_018845635.1. Classification (NCBI taxonomy): domain Eukaryota; kingdom Metazoa; phylum Arthropoda; class Insecta; order Coleoptera; family Silphidae; genus Nicrophorus; species Nicrophorus orbicollis. The sequence continues at coordinate 434,537 of JAFMTC010000275.1, forward strand.
CAAATTAGTATTACTAATTTATTTATTTTTCGTATAAATATTACATAATTTATGAACGTTGCAATTAAAATATAGAGAGATTCTCTAGAATATTGTAAGCAGCTTTCAGATTTGTCAAACATTTAATTGTTTTGTTAATAGTATTTCATGCAGAAATATATAGAATATTGTCGTAAAACAGTAATGCACAAATAACTAACAACTTTATTTTTAATTTTGTTTTATCTTTATTAAATAAGTATAAGTCGTATAGTGAAAGTATACGTTTGTCGTTTTTTGATTGTGAGTCTTCCTTTTTTTCTGGAAAATAAAATCTTTAAAAGTCTTGTGAAAACAAAACTTAAATATTCTCTGGAATTCTATAACCAGTATTAAATTTAATAGAAATATGATTCATTTGAAGAAAAAAAAACGTGGAATTTACATTAAAAAAATATTCTTAACAATGCGGTCTAATTATGTAATTGATATGTGTTTTTTTTCCTGCGACGACCAAGGACATGCCTCAGCTGGTGTAGCTAACACTGTTTTAATCGTTAAATCCTTTTTGTCATCAACAGTAGACATGATTTCGTAATATAATTTTAAATGTTTCATAAGTAAAACCAACTGAAAAAAATAAAACTATTCGATTTATTGACTATTATTTTTATATAGAAAAAAATAACATAAAAAAGGAGATTAACAAATCGTTAATTAAATGGCTGTTTAATAGCCAGATAGTGAGTGTTAATTGATTTGAGTCCCGGTAAATACACCACTAATGAACGTGATTATTTTTTATTTCCTATCAATTTACATTTCGCTGCTTGATCATTGATAATTCTGTTTTTTTTTTAAATATTTTTATATTAATTTGTTATATAAAAGGATAAACTATTAATTGTTAATTACGGAAATAATTTATTGCATTTATTGCCATTTTTCGTTAAAAAATATATAAAAAATATCAATCATATTATAATTTTAAAATAAAATGATACTAAATAATAAATAGATAATAATTATGACATTTATTGCAATAACAATTACAAAACATAAACTTAATACAATAAAAAATAAAGAAAACCAAAGAAAATTCTATTGCTATTATTCTATTGACTATAGGTATTTTTACCCCAATAAATAGGTATTCTATATATTAGCTATGAAAATATTTATTAATAATTGTAAAGATTACAATAAAGATTGAATTTGAGTGGTTTTCTGAACTTTGTCTATTTATTCCATCTAATACTTTGATAAGTGTATGTAGGTGTAGGTTTTTCTATATAATTTTCACAAATTGTGTTCGAAAAATGTTCCGCAAAAATTTCAGGCTTTTCATTGTAGTTATACAACGGAACATAATGATATTATTTTATATAATATGTAGGCAATATGGAGAATAGCTTATAAGCAGCTAATGAAAACATTTTAATTAATAATACATTCATTTTTGTTTATTATTAACTGATCAAGTATTTCAAGAATCTTTAATGTCAATGTTAATTTTAACTGTAACGTTTGTGCGTCTGTTGACTGATTCATCTTTCTACATTTCTTAAAAGCATTTTACTCGAAACTTTTTGAAGCTATTACATTAGCTATATTCAATTCACATATAACCAAAAATACATCATGCATTTGCATTGGACGTGGTGTGCATTTCCGAATTATGTATTAGAATGGGTGGGAGTTCTTACGATTGATTAATGGTTCCGGAGCGTTAGGGTTTCGCAGATGAATTACTTCGTATGTGTGAACTCATATGAGAATATATTACATATTGCGGCAGATATTTTGCACGTGCAATACCCACCACCGGCGGCAGAGTAGATTTCCAACACTAAAATGCTTTTGTTGCAATATATATCCCGTGATTCACTGCCTCTAGATTTACCTCGGTTGCTGCCAGATTTGATTCTAACAAGGGCAAAGCGAATTACCTGAATGGCTCTTAAAAAAATATATATTTATGTGATGTAATGGATTCTTTTATAATAAATGCGTTGCTGTTCAAGCGTTTATTGGGATACTCGTAATATCATTTTAATTACGTGTACGCCCCTTGCAGGATAAGTACTAATAGGTAATAAATTATCGCACCTTTCTAACAGCGTTTAACATTGTTTTACCGAAGCGATTATGTTCAAAGTACTGCTGGATACTTTTTTTTTTTTTTTTTT
>JAFMTC010000275.1:439933-463275 GCA_018845635.1 Nicrophorus orbicollis
GCTGATGGCGATTGCGTAATGTCCATCGCTACCGGAGTTACAGAATTCATTGTCACTTGTCACTTTCACTATATTTCACTGTGTTTTTTTTGACTGCTGGATACTTGCTGTATACATTGTGCAATGTAATTGATTCGATTATGACGGATACAATGGAAGATACTCTTCACGAAGTAGTAAATATCTTAAGTAAGATAACATCATCGACATTTATAAAAATGATGAATAATTTTTGAATACAAAATATACTAAAATTATTTTTTTACATTAATAATGCATTTACATTTTTAAATATATTTTTGTAACTCTCTCTTTTGCTCTCTCACATACAAACAAAAGGAGAGTATTTTATTTGTGTATTTTATTTCTTACGTTTGTATATTTGGTATAGTTTACATTTTCAATATTGCTAATTGTAAATTTTTAATACAATAACTAAATTTATTAAATAACAAATAATATATTGTTGCTAAAATATAAAATGTACATAACGATTTTTTGTATATTTATATAATCATTGGTCGTTCATATTTCAGAATTTCATAAAAAATGTTATTTTGAAATGCATTTTTTATTATTGGAATTATATATATATATATATATATACTTCTGATGAAATTGATTCCTCTAATATTCTGGAATATTTGAAACCGGACAAATCGAAGACTTTAAAACAGCATACAAATAAACTAACCAAAATTAGACTTGACTTAATTATGAGAACAAATGTTAATTTATGTATGAAATGAATATATTTTTTGTTTAGTTTGCTTAATTATAATTGGAAAATAAACATATTCATCAATATCTCGGGTGCCATTCATTCCTCTAATATTCTGGACTGTTTGAAACCGGACAAATCGTAGACTTTAAAATAGAATATAAAAAAACTGACCAAAATTAGACTTGGCACTATTAAGAGAACAAAGTGTTAATTTATGTATGAAATGAATATAATTTATGTTTATTTTGCTTAATTATAATTTATGGACTTACGGTTAATAACCTTTTGTAAAAGTTTATATACGTAGGTTGATGCATAGTTAAGTATTTGAATAATTTATTTTTTATGTTCAAACAACGAACACTTATTCAGATAACGAACACCTTTTGACGTTTCTTGAGAGAACTATTGATAGTGGTTCGGTTAACGTACAATTTGTGGATGATCTAGACGGATTATGTTTGTTCACTGTATTTTAATTTTAATTATATTTTATTCATGTGTTTATTTTATGTAACTGTTGTTCAGGTATTGGTGTATTTATTTGAATTATTTTTTATTATTGTATAAAAGCTATAATAAACTTTATAATTATTGTTAAAATATAATTTATTATTAAATTAGTATAGATATTTCTAAAAATTATAAAATAAGAGTTGTTATATAATAAAAAACGTACATATACAATTAAAATTAAACAATATAGCTCACGCAATTCTAATATTCATTAATTAATACAAATGTGGTTTATTGTGAACATTATAGTATGTTATTATTGTATTTTGTGCACCGATATATCAATTTAATTACAAACTGAATTCAGTTTCAATAAAAAGAATCCATGAATAGGCATATATTATTTGCAACATAAATGAACAGACCGTACAAAAGCACAACAATCCTTTTGTTTATTCGTTTTTTTTTTCGTCGTGCTCCATTTTTTTTTAATTGATTTTTATACACTGTGTGCAAATAATTAATGAACGAGAGTGTATGCATTTATGTCATTGAATGCATTTCCGTTCGTAAATAAACAGACTGCTGACATTTCTCGATCCATACTAACTCATTGTTTATTTACTTATTTACCTTTTTTATTTAATATTCATGAATGCTTGTTATTTTCTGTAATATGGAATTAGGTTACATAAAGTCACTTTGTTTTAAATAATAGTTATAACAGTTATTTGTATATATTATCTTAATTGATTATTTTTTTTTATATTTTTTACTTCTTTAAATTTGAAAACATTAATTTATATTTATTTAATGCATTATATACTTGATGATTTTAATATAATGCGCTTTATTCAAAGCTTAAAATGCTCTAAATTTACTTATTTTTTTGCGTTTGCCTCTGGAACTAAATATTTTCTTATTATAGTTGTTTAATTAATTGAAGTAAATTATTAATTATATTCCCGAAGTTTGTTTCCAACGGTTCTATTAAATAACAACTTGTTATATCCTTTGGTAAATTAACCTAAACTTGAACATCGCGATTTTCATTTGATGTTTCGATGCTGCTCTCATTTCACAAAGATACATTTTTCATTATATCTCCAGTATTTCTCGAACATAGTTTACTGTATCTAAGTGGAATCCACTTCTGAATAACTGTTAGATTATAGTAATTCCACTTCTAAGTTAAGCTCATCTTAAATGTCTTCATTTGATACTTCGATTAACTCTCTCCATCTTTAATAGTCGAGAGATCATCAAACATAGTTTCGGGTAACAAAGTAGCTAATCTACTTGGTAAGAGATTTATTCTGGAGATTATGTATTATGAAGGATTACATTACTTCTAATTTACACTGTTAAATAAAATTACGATTTTTTTAAGTGAAGATTAAAGTTTTGTCTTTAATATTTACTTTACAGCAATATGATTAATGTAGGGTTTCCTGTAATAGAAATCCTGTAATCTTCGCAGAACGCTTTGTTTAATAAACATAACACATAATCAATAAAATATAAAATAATGAAAACATTAATTATTTATTTAAATAGTCATTACTATCATTCTGTAGAACATAGTTTGGGAAACACTGTATTAGTTTCTATTTCGATATTTTCATTTAGTTAAGCATCAAAATGCAATGTAGTTATATTTAAATAAAGTAATTCTAAATATTACATTAAAATGTTAAGCACTCTCAAATCCATTTCACCTAACACGGTATTACCAGATGCAAGTAAATTGTTGTTTTCTACGTCAGTTAATGAAATCCAATATGCGTTCATCACGACGACATCATAGCATATTTAGATTATACCAACTTTTTAATTAAAACGTCCCGAACTGCATTCGCGTCTGACGTGTATATATGTTCCAATAATTATTCCATATTTCGTTATTAACATATTTATGGGAATATTACTGCATAATAGCACACTCGCAGTCATCTACCTCCATAATCTTTTATGAAGTGCCGAAGCACACAAACCATTATAATGGCGATAATTATTTTCCCACTTTTTATTACATACTCGTTAACATTTCATACAAACTAAATATGTATATATAAAACATTAGGTATTGCCTTATTTTCCATCCGCTCTTCCTTGTATATTAACATAATATGCATTTTGCCTATTCAGTTCAAATTGAGTTGTTCGGTATTGATGTGTTTTTGATGCAAAATATTTTCGTGTACTTCGCTCAGTTGGAAGCCAAATATTTGATCGCGAAACACTGAATTTGATCCAATTAGGAATAATTTGTTTTGCACACGAATCCGACATGGTTAGTGACTCTAATTCTCGCCGGATTATTTATCGAATTCTCAATTAATTCATTTAACCGGCGCAATTGTTTTATGCAATTCCGGCAATTGAGTTTCGCACGATTCGATTCATTTATTAGACACCATTTGCAATATCTTTTGTTTCCATTTTTACCCAGTTTGCTCTAAATTGATATCAATTGTTATGTAATTTACTGAATTGTAGCGCCATGCAAGTATAAGGAAGAATGATATTTTTCATTTTATTGTACATTTTCAGTTTATCTAATAATCTAGAACATATCAGACCATAACAACAAAAAACAGAATTGTGTTAAAACAGAACAAGTTTATAGCCATTTGTAATAGTTTATCATTTTTAATTAAATATTTATTTTGATTATTATGCAAAACTTGGTTTTAAGTCTTCATTTTCCCCCTGTTGTTCTGTCTTTTCAATATTCTATTATGTAATATTTCATCAAGGAACATAACTTCCATTAATGTTAAAAAATGCGAATGACTATATTATTGTGCCAATATGAGATAAAACTAATGGTATTCTAGTAGTAATCAATCTTGCAAATTTGAAATCATTACTACTAAATATATTTTATGAAATTTCAGAAACATATTACATTGTATATATATAGTATTGTGAAATGCGTTGCTTGAAGAGAAAACTGATGAAATACCTTTAGTCTAAAGCAGTGGTACGCAAACTGTATCACTTTTTGATGAAATAAAACAGTATTTTTTAACTTCTTTATTTCTTTGTAAAAGCTTTTTAAATTGTAATCATGGGTAAAAGATTGGCTCTTTGGTCTTTAAAGTTATTTAAATAACGGTTATCGAATAATTTGCTAATCAATAGATTTTTTTGTTTGAAAGAATAGAAAGTAAATTGGGTAATGTGATTTAATTTCAATAAAATAGAAGATAGGTCGAGTGTGATTCAAAGGGGATAGGTAAAGAGACTAATGGATTTCGATTTGGGATGTTGAGCATTCCGAAAATGGAATTAATTCCAGAACACTGGAACTTATTCCATTTCCCTTGATCATAATTCTTCGCTAACTCGATAATTATTTTGGTACATGATACACCGTTCCTATTCCCAAAACATATCATACGGCATTAATTCACTTAACCCATTTCCATTTATCGGTCGCAATGGACGAGCATTTACAAAATTCATTACGTTTTAACTGCACGCGAGTGCCACGTGCGCACCACCTCAGCATTACCCTACCAGGTAGTCTAATATTTGCAATGCTTTGTTTTCGTTGCATAATCAACTGCGTGAAGTTAGCGGGTTTCTGCATGTTTCAAAGTTGGCTACATATTACAGCACCCGGACTCTGTTTTCATGGTTTATATGTATGTACATGCAGAGCGCTGGTTGGAAACCGGCTTTTTGTAGCGTTCCACATGTTCACGGTTTATTTGGGTATTCACAAAGTGCCTCCGGATGCGGAAAATATATTCTAATTCTTTTGCAAAACGGGCTCCTATATAGATGTTAGTTCATGTTTCCTCCTCATCCAACTTCTCCTCCCGCTCCCTCATTCCATCTCTTCATCATGCATAAAGAAACCGTGAAATTGAAAATATTGTAATGATTTTCTTGCTGCACGTATGCATTTGTTCTGATTCCCAGAACGCTATTCCGTTCAGGCCTTTCTTGAGATGCTGTAATTGTTATATTTCATTTAGTCCGGCTTCGGGCTTGTTCCTATTTTCGCAATTCTTAGCGGGAAGAAGTGGCCCACTTTAAAATTCCGCAACGCTCTTCACGCCCTTACAATTGCTTGTCTGCAATTAAGACTTTTCGATTGGTGTGCTTTCAATTGTCCCGGCTGCAGGCTTCTTCTCTTCTGGCAGCAATAACTAATTTAATACGACTGCGTCCATTTTCCAGGAGCCAGCATCTTTCTTTTCCCTTCTATCCTTCCTTCACGAAACTTCTAATGGCCTTTTACCCACTTCATTAAGTGCTAACTGCACTTTGCTGGTACACATTTCATCCTCGACGCCGTTCTTTCTCTGTCTCCCCTTCACTTCTCGCATCGACAAATGACTTCTCTTAATCAATTTTTATTATAGTCCGCTTTAAAAATAGAACGTTTAATGAATATTACGACATTATACTTTGTTTCTTTTTTTGTCGTGATATCTAACGCGTCTCATTAAGACCAATTTGACGTAATTTCTTTGTACGCATTAATTCATCAAAGTCGTTTTTTTTTTCGTGTTGTTAATTACATAAACAATTAATGTTATGCATGCAGTTTTTCCTGTCTAGTACTAGTGCGACTTCAATCTGTTGATAACATAATTAATACATACTATGATTCAAAACCACACTAATAAGATGTGAATAATAATCATCTTTGTTTTTTGTATGATTCATTCTTATTTATAAATGTAACACTGTTAATCGCGCTTTTCAACATATTTGTTTGTAGTTTCAATTGGATATGATTGGTGATTATTTCAGGCTTCTGTTCTATTTTTTTTAAAATAAAATATAGTATTTTTGTTTATAGAAAGTAGTACATACTACTATCAATTGCATAAAATAATGAATAACGTTGTTTATATTTATAGGAGATTATTTAATAAATCTGTGAGTAGGAAATCATACATATTTATGAATTATGGGTGAATTATAATGATGCGGTGATTAATGTCTGTTTAAGAATCTGTTCTAAACATGTGATGATTAATGAGGCTCGTATGCAGTTTGATGAGCGCTTAGCAAAATCAATTTTGTGGAAAGAGGGTTTCAAACAACTCCTCGACGAAACTTTGATTGTACTAGGTTTCAGGTTTCAGTATTAATCAAATTCTAAATTAATAAATAATAATTTTGTAATTATATACCCGATATTGTTTATAATATAAGTTTATATAGTTATATAGGACAACACATGATTTTCTGGTCTCTTTGAGGACATTTTTCAGTGTTTTGGACTGAGGCAATGGATTCATAATAAAAACAGTCTTCAAGGGTTTTGTTATTAATGGGCAAGAGATTATACTAAAATTCGGTTTTAATTGTTAATTTAAATCTTATTTTTTTTGTAAGAAAAATCCTCTTAATAAAACCAATTTAAGAGGTGTTTTTTTCCTAGTTCATATCGCCTATTCCTGGAAGGATAATAACGTGTTATTTTGTACTAGTACTTGTATGAATATAACTTATTTATGGTCGACTTTGCATTAATATGTATTGTAATACGGTTAATTTGTGGGTTTTCCTTTAATGATGTGCGAAGTTGCAAGTAAGCAAATCGTTTAAGTAACATATACTTTTCCGAGTTGTACTATTAATCAATTTTCCAGAAGTAAGTTTGTTTCAGAAGTAGTGTTTATTTCCTTCACATTAAACTAATGAATTTCCGCCAGTTTAGCTGAACAAACTATTTATTAGGGGGTCCTGACTGCCCTGTAAGAGTTTCCATGCGAGAGGAAAAAGTAGACAGCGAAATAAGTATAAGGGGGGCGGAAATAGTTAATGTCTCCCGACCGAGTTTCCTCTGAAAATTGTGTAAGCTGACAAGTGAAATGGGAGCAACGCACCTCATGGCACGTGGGTAGTTGTGGCCGTAGATAGGGATGAATATCGAAGATGAAGGACACGGCGTTAATCCTCCAAAAATTGTAAGCGTCACAAGGAATACGAATTTCGTCCTGTCCCTCAGCTAGCAACTACACACGGCGCATGGGATAATTATGTGTAGAGAGACTAAAACGAGGTAAACAGAGTAAATCCTTTAATTAAATCCGGGCTGCACGCGGGATATTTTATTTTGCTCCTGTTGCCACGAGATACGGCCCCGGTGGATGTAGTAGCACTGAACCAGGCAAAGATAAGTGTGTATGAAATATATATGCCAACGCTAATTTATCCGTCGGTTTTTGCAACCCCCCGGTAAACATCATTAATTACAAAAGGGAGGAAATAAGTGCTGGAAGAGGGTACCTCTCTTCTCTCTCACTTTGCATTCTGAGCTGCTGCAAAATTGAAATCTCCAAACCCGAAAAAAGGATAGGAGAAGAAACGAGGGCATATAAAACCTTATCGTTTATAGATCGGATGGTTTTTAAATGAGTATACCGCAAGGGCTGGAGTTCGAAAAAAAAACGAGAGGTTGCTTTTTAAATTGAGTCAATTTTTGCCGCATATAAATCAGCGTAAAGGAGAGCTTTTTTCTGCATCCCCCCTATTTCGCGTTTTTCAACCCTCGGCCAACGATGAATTACCGTACTAATGCGGAATCGCGGTTCTGTCGGATGAAAAAGTATGTGTGTGTGTGCTAGAGGGAAAGAGAGTGGACTGACGGTGATCCTGAAAAACCTAATCCTAGCCGTGAAGGAGACACGCATGGACTCTAGCCCCGGCGTGTGTTTTTATTCAACCCCTTTCCAGAAGGGGGTTTTCGGTATGTCAATAAATTGGCCGGTGCCGGTGATATATGTCAGCCGATCGATACTTTTTCCATTGTCCTTTTCAATTAGAGGAAAGGAATTTCCAATATAAATAGACCGCTGTCGAATAAAACCCCTTTTTTCACTGCTGCAATCCCGACACCATCCAAATTACGTACGCGACACGAAAACTCACTGACGCTCATTCCCGTCCATCCGCAACTCTCGACAAGAGATATTGGAAACACTTGTTACCGCTCTTATACACTTCCTTTTTCATCCCCGTCTCCCTTTTATATGTACATGTATACCACCTATCTTTCCACTTGCGATCGCTGCGGAGGAAATTGCTTTCGCGGAAAATCTCGGCGCACGTTCGATTCACATAATTGCTGCACATTGCATAGGAGACAACAAGACTACGACCCGTTCGATCTAATATTATATGCACCAACATCAATTCCGTTTATTGAATTCCCGTCAACTGATTTGCCTGTCAATGGGGCGGGAAATTTTCCGCAAAAATTTTACCTCGCACTATAATACTATTACGGGAATATATTATATTTACGACGGAAAACGTTGAGAAATATCCCACTTTTATATATGCCAACTGTATGAAAATCGGAGCTTTTCGTCATCGAGCAAAATCAATTTTCTTATTAATTTTATATTTATGTGATATACCTATTATGTGAAGTACGGAATCTTTCCATTTTTTTATTACATCAATTATTATCAACGTCAATTTATACGAACCTTTTTATTATACTCGTATTAGTCGGACGCATTTTCTATATAGAGAAATGAGCTTACCACGAGAGTGCATTTTTTGTGTTGTTGTTTACGTAATGCAAAAACAAAAAGACTAGGTAAAAATATACGGTATTTTCATTTAAAATGTATATTTTATAATCATTCCATTTTCTTTTATTATGTCAATTTGTATGAATCTTTTTGTATATTATTGGGACTATAAGACTCCTTTTTTATGTAGAGAAATTGCCTTGCAGTTAGATTAATATATAATATTTATATTTAATATTTTGTTAATTCGATGACTTTTGCTCATAAGAAATCTTAGCAATAAAATTATGTAATTGAATAGTTATTTGTAACACACAATAATCAATCAATATAATATATCAGTTATGAGTATATGTGATTTATATTGGAAAATGTTCCACTTTTCTATGTCAAGAAAGTGAACGGTTTCAAAAAAAACAATTTTCATATTAATTTATATAGTCATGAAACATTTCAAGTACATTTCTTTACTTTCTAGTGTCAAATATATAACTTTGATTCGTCATAGACGACTCTTATTGATTATTACTTTTATTAATACTTATAGCAAAATCATAACTGTTTCAATCATTATTACTATAAAATTATACAAATTATTACTAAAAACTGTATTGAAACTGAAACTGTAATTTCATTCAATATGTTTTTCTTTTGATAAATATTTTACTAACAGGAATTTATGAAAATATAATTATTGCTTAAACATATTTATTTGAGTCTAAGGGCTATCGACTGAATTTTTCTATTCCAATATAATTGAAAAGTTATTTGTAGCGCCTAATAATCAATTCATATGTTAGTATATATACACATAATATTATATTTACATCGAAAAAGTTTGGGAAATGTTCCATTTCTATATACTTAGAAATTAAATGTTCTTATTACATTTATATTAAAAAAATGTTTCAATTATAAAATAAAATTTTCTTGCTTTGATTATTTAAATATAATTAACTTCGATATAATCCTTTTGGAATATTACAAATTAAATTATTCATTTTCATTATAAATTCTAGCAATTTCACAAATGTTTTAGTCATATTATTATTAAGTTAAAATAATACAAATTATTGCTGAAATTGAACTATAAATAATAAATTATATTACAATTTACGTTTAAAATATATTTATTGTCGTAAATCAATTATTTTTCCTAAATTATCAATAACATATTACATCATGCATATGTATGATTCTAGGAAGTATGCTTAAATGAAACAAGTTGTTACGGTCCACAGTAAATCATTAGTTAACTTCATCAGCAACAATAGCAGAACAAATGTAAATAAATCAATAATCTAAATATAGATTTAGTTCAAGTTCTGCTGCATTGTTATTTGCAAGTTGACTATTTAAAAGTAAGTCGTCTTGTCCTTCGGTCGATTGGAGATCATCAATTTATTGGATCTTAAACAAAATACGAGCCAATTAATGTCAATCTATTAAACGCTATTCCCATCAATTAGATCCAATCCATTCATATTTATTCGTGTCTATTTTCTTTGAATGTCAGTAAACAATATTTTTATAATAATAATAATGCTACGATTAATACAATTGTATGAATCTGAATGTATTTTAACAACTAGTAAATGTAATTCTATAAAACCAAGAAGAGAAAACAATTGACTATAAGGAGATTACACTGTATCAAAGTGGTATTATCTAGTTTAGATGTACCACAGAAGTTGACTTTAAGCTGATTTATACGTTGTGTAAAACGGAGGACATTGTAATTAAAACAGGATAAACATTTCCAGAGAAGCGGAATAAAACGCAAGGTTTTACTCTAACTAAGGATGTCAACTATTGTTCGCTCCAACATAAAAAAGAAATACAAGAACTGAGACGTGAATAGTAATTACTCAACACTTGAGGGAATATCTTTTCGCTCGAAAGAATGAAACAAAACGCGCATAGAACGAACGAGCGGGACAAAGAAAAACCGCATGTCACATTTGAAAAAAAAAAAAACGAAGTAGAATGTGCACGGGAGGTTTTCGTGCAAATAAACTCTTAAATTTTAGACAAGACAAATTACTTTGTACGAACTTATTCAAAGGTCACGTTATTAATTACGGCTCGTGTCTCTACGGTTATATTTATTTATTTATTGATTGCCATCTAGGAAGTAATAGATTTATACTGACTCGATGGAAGAAAAAATCAATTGCATGAGGTATAGTTTTGTATCTTGTTTCTGAGGTTAAGCATTCGTTTCTTGGAGTCGCGGTCGATACCACCTTGTGTTTGTCCTTTTTATTTTTTCAAGGGATACTTCTGAAATCTACTCGAGTCGCTTTAGCTGAGGTCTTACATTATGTAGAATGTAATCCGAAAAAGTGGGGATGTAAATTAGGGTGGCCTGGAAGCAGAACAATTGATTTTACGGAAATGAAAGGAATGAATATAAAAGATGAAGTGCGTGGCTCAAACCCTTGTATAAATTTGATGATGACCTATATACATTTTTAATATAGTATAATAAGGTGTATGAACCAATAAATATTATTTCAATAGTATACCAGAAATATACTGGTACGTGCACTTTACTCAGAATATACTTTCTTCTATTTGACAACATATACATGCATATTTAGCAAGATTAATACATGTTATTTTTATTTCCTTTGCTTTTAATAATATTTTTATTGAATTGAATTTTTTATAATTATTTTTTATATAAATGTAATTATTATAAATATTTGTACTTCGAAATCCTTCCACCCTTGAATAACCAAATTTTCAGAAGACTTTATCCTTCATACTATCGAAGATCTTTGGAATTTAATATTCATTTTGTTAAGTTTTGTTAATGTAATTATCTTTGGTTATTTTATAATATTTTAAAAGAAATAAATAAAAAATACTTAATTCTCTAAATAAACAAAATAGCAATAATAAAAATAACAAAAAGCTGGCCAAATGGTCTAACGACCATTGCCTTTTCCGCCCATAACATTGAAAGAAGTACAAACAATTTACTGTATACAACCAATGGAGAAACTAAATGAACAATACTGTATTAATTACATAAGAGGAAAAATGCATTATATATAGAAAAAAGAGCAGCCTCTGGGGTTCCTTATAGGAACAATAGATATTGGTATTGGAAAGATGTGGGATTCTTATATTTGGGAGGGGTTGATGGATTTCGCGAAATAAAAAAATTGGACCTCTCTCGATAAATTTGAGTCTTTTGCAATGAATTTAAGGGACAGGAAGAGGTATCTATCGAGGATTGGAACAATTTTGGCTTTGAATCTTGTCTTTATTTTTGACTTGAGTTCTTTTGAATAGAAGTCAAGATTGAGTTTTGGATCTAACAGGATTTCTTGGTGACCGGTCTATATTTCAATTTAGGTATTCACTTTCTTAATAAACTCATTTGTCTTCTGATATTTTTAATCATGTTTTTAACTCAATTTTTGAAAGATTTTCAATATTCTTATTATTTAACAAGTTTGCAAGTCTCGCGGTTTGTAATCAGAATGTTGTTATATAAAACTGTAAAAAATGGTTAGGTTTTTAAAGTGAATACCACGAAAACCATGAACTACTACTTTTTACTGAAAGAATCAAAGGTTCTGAAAAATGCTGCACTGAATGCTTCCAATCAAATGAGTTTGTGAAGATATTTGTAGTGCTTGTTTGCAATTCCATTTTAGTATGATTTCGATTTGTCCTCATATGTATTATGATCATGATGTTAGCTATTTCATTAATGATATAACGTGCATTCAAAATATTCGATCTGGAAATTTATTAATAATAGTGGCCGAGAGTAAGGAATTTAATTAGTGCGCATAATAAGTGTTGCGGTTTTTAGTGTATAACACTGTGGTATGCCATCAACGCGGTCTTCGGGGTTCGACGAGACCTTCAAAATACAGGCAGTTATGCGTTCGGTGTAAGCCGCCCCTGATCCGTGCCGATTTGAGTAATGGCCTCTCAAATTGTTGATCGGTAATTTTGGTCCATGGACGCATCTAAGCCGGTGACGCATCATCGAATTAATTATGTAACCCCCTGTGCTGTGGCAATATTGTTCGCAACGGTGGACCTAAAACCGTGAGAGTTTTAACAAAGCCCGGAAGCTGTATGTAACAGCATGTATCGCAACACAGATTTAAGAGTGAAAGTGTAAATCTATTTTTACATTAAAATTAACGTTCACTTATTATTGTGAACATATCGAATGTGTAGATATTATATTTATTGATTCTGTTATATATATTTATTTAATTCAGTATTTAATTACGTATTGTTCATTTACTGTTTTTTGCCTTTGGTTGTATGCTATTTATTGCGAGCGTTTAAATGGACTACTTTCATTACATTTACATGAATTAATTGTAATAAATTTATAATTTAATAAATATTACATGTCGAAATAATTGATTGCAATTGCGAACAGGAAACTGACGTTTTCTTTGTTCAGAAATATCTTCAAGTTATTTTCAATAATTCATATTTTTTTTACTTTCAGCAGGTTAGCTAATATTTTTGCATATATTTCCGTTTGTTTATTATAGAAGTAATGATAACTATATATATAATGCAATAATTACATAAACAGGAAACAGCAAAAAAAATACGTAAATGAACATACAATTTACCTATTCATTACACATATTATATGTTAAGTATTTTCTCAAGTATTAGTAGACACATAATGTGGATATGCTGCATAACAACCATAGGTTATTTCTTCTGATGTAAGTTGAGGTATGTGTTGTGAAGATACACCCATGCCTCGCTATACGGCCGCTCTTTATTTGACATTTCGCTATAACGGCCCTCTTTAATTAAGGTACGTTTTCGATTTACGGCCTAAAATGTTTCGCTATAACGGCAAAAAAACTTTTTTTCGATGTCGATATATCTACAAGTTGCTAATCTTGCGCAAGCACAATCTTTGATTCCTTATACGGCTTTTCGCTTTGCGGCCAAGAATGTATCTAGGCCGTAAAGCGAGGTATGGGTGTACTGCATAAATGATCCTATGAAGTATGATACTACCACGGCATCTAAGTACTTATACAATTATTATATATATAATTGATATATATGTGTTTAATTTTAATAATTAAATTATTATCAAGGTACTCTTAAAATATTTCAAATAAAGTCTAAAAGAATTATTTTTTAATTAAATTTAATATTAATGATGCAATTACTGATATGAATAAAGTCTAATAGTTATAATATTTATTAATTGATGTATATTTTAATACTTAGCTATATTAAAAATACATTTATTGCATTAGATTGAAGGTAACAAAGTTATGCAAAACTTTGTTTTGTACGTTCTTTTACATATAGAAATTGGAAGACTTTTTCGGTTTTCGTTATAACGAATTGTCTTCATGGTTACATGCTTACAAATGATCTATAGATCTCTCTCATTTTATTAGTAATTATTTTTCTATACTATCGATTTATAGTAATTTTGTAACAATTAACATATATATCATTTTAATTACGGATTTTAATAAAGTCATAAATATCTGCAATTTGTAATTGAAATCAATGTAATTAGTGCGAATATTTCATGTATGATAACTAATTGTGTTTTTATTTATTTTTCAGGTAAGCTTCCATCGCGTATATTCACTTTTAAGGTCACGTAAGTTATGAATTTTATTTATGTTGATACATTGTAATCGTTATTCGACTGAAGAAAATTTCGAATAGATTATCGATCGACCGAAATTTTCGGGTTTTCCCGATTTTTTTTTTTGGGATACGTACGGGAATGGAATTCGAGTGGCGGCTTATTTGAAAAGTTTTTCGATCTCCATAAAATTTCCACGGGTGTGGGCACGTGAGGCACCGTTGATTTCACCGCGAAGTCGAAAAGTTCGGGCTTCACATTTTTAATAACCGCAAGTGGAATGCCTCTGTTTATCGTTTCGCTTTCGCGTAATATGGTAGATAGTTTAAATCTTATTATCTTATACCCGTTGTAAGCGGATTATGCAAAGTGTGTTTATAAGAAAAATATATCCGCACAACAAAGTTGCCCGTAATTTCGTTCCCTTCGTTCGTGAGAGTAAAGTATTTACCCCTCTTTCATTCTCTGTTGGAGAGAACGGAAACAGCCGATGGGTGTCTTTGAAGTTAAAGGCGGTAGGCTTCGATAATTTGCTTAAATGATATATGCGTGGGATGAAAAATTGGACGTTTTGATGGGGTCCCGGGATTTGATTGATTGCGATAATCACGATGAATATTCTGTCGGTCGTGTTTGGCGGGGATCCGGGAATTAATGGTGCTCACATAATATTTGACTTCCCATACAAAACGCTTCCACTTTTCCGAACAAACGATGTGAAAAAAAAACACAGCAATATGCTAAAAACACATCAGACCATTAAATCGGATCTATACTAATTTCAAATGCGATTCCTCCATAACATACAAATAAAGGAGTCTTTTACCATATTTACAATTTAGTTGTAGTAGGTATTTAAATATTGATGTATTAATATTCATTTTACTATGCGAAAGCAATACAACAAGTGACATAGAAGGTATATATTTCTTCTTTTATTGTAAGTATTACATATGTTAATAATAAAATTAACATATAATTCCACTTAGGAACTATCAACTGTGAATTTAAGAATTATTATAAATAAATTTGAGTTTAATACTGCATCAATTTTTCATCATTAAATATTGGTTTGTTAAATATGTACCGCTTATTTCGGACTATAATATTAACTGAATTATAAAAACTAATTTAAAAAAATGCAGAATTGATCTTTTTTTCTATGTACTATCGAGATTGTAAGTATTTAGTTCCTTGGCCAGTTATAAAAAAAATAATTCTAAACATAATAATAATAATAAAAAGAAAAGCTGGCCAAAGGGCTATCGACCATTGGTCTTTCCGCCTTAGTTCCTTCATTAGTCCGGTTTTAAACATACAATTATTAGAACTCTTTCATTTCATCTGTACATGAGGATTGGAGAACTTATTAAGAATATGTAAATATTGAAAATAATATGTTTTATAATATGACAAACTAGTCATATATGCATTAACGAATAGGATTAATTAAATTACTTCGTAAAGCGAAACTTTGTTTTTAGTGCTAAAAATAGTATGACAAGAGGAAACGTTCGTTCCTAAAAATATCGAAAAACTATTCCGGTCTTTGTTATATCAAATATTCGTAAACTAAGGTTTAACTACGACGATTATATATAGACACACGAGAATCGTGTTCCTTTGCTAGACTAATTTTCCATTCATTGTTGACATATTTATATGTAGATTCGTTTTACGTTGATTCGATTTACACCGGTTTTTATAGAAAAAAACTGCGGCGTAAACCGATAGCTACCTGTACTTATTAGTAGTATTTTGTTTCTCGATTAGTACGGTTTTAAAATAAGATATTGGCGAAATCCGAATTGTGCGCGATATTTATGTATATAGATCAATTTATAAACAATACTCTGTGAAACGTTGTCATACATGATATTATATTTAATCTTAATTGTAAAAGCTAAAAACTACATTTTGTTCTTGAAAATCTTTTAAAAAAATGATAATGATATGAAAAGCAGTTTGACCTAATTTGCTAAGTAGGCTGTAGCAGGTATAGTGCTAATAAAAGGTAATCACGAAATTATTATGATCGTGTTAATAACGTTAGATTTTGTAATTTTATAATTTTATCGCCGCTTCAAGACCCAAGCTTATTAAAGGAGCGTTTTAATAAACGTGAAGATAGCAGCAACTTCATATCGATCGCATACTAAAATTAGTCCAATTTTCTTGTTTTCATATGATACTTGCCGCAGAAAATGCAAAGACGCCAACTTTCCATAATAGTCATACCATTATAAAGACTTGGATCAATTATGCAAAATATACTTGAAGGTTATTATTACTTTTAAGTGCTCATTTATATTGTTTACTTTACTTTATATAATTAATTAAATCTATTTTGAGTTAAGGATTCATTAAAATTACTACAAAATGTATTGTTATTGACGAAATTGTACTTGGCACACTGGATAAGAAGATTTGTTCAAATTAAAATTTACATAAATTGACGCTGTACAATACATAATAAATAAGTGGATGAATAATTCTTAAACGGAAATGTCTTGGATGTCCAGGAAGTGTCGATGAGGGTGAGCGAGGAAAAGGGGATATAACGATCCCTTCGAACAGATGAAATGGCATGTAGCGGGAAATTCAAATGCACGGTTGACTGGGAAATCTATCGAATAATTTTGACGATGGTCCGAGTTTGTATGGTTGAGAGTGCTTAAATTGTGAAGGGAAATGTCAGTCCTTGACAAGGGCTGAAGATGGTTTTCGTAGAACTTGATAAATGTACTTGGAAGCAATGCTACAACGCTTGTACTGAAAATGTTTTAAATCGTGTTATAAAAGTTACATTATATCTACTAATATCTTTAGTATTCGAAACCGCAAATTTGATATCGAGGACTTTAAAACCTTATAAATATAAATTGTATATACAGAATCTTCACATAGCTTTCAAATTATCTGTTTGTACTAACAAATCCGCATACATTAAAGACGTCTTTTGTGATACATTGTTATATTAAAAATTACAAATATCATAAAATGCATTTTGTCTCAATTATTTATAAAAATTAGGAACCTATTTAAAATACTCAAATATTGACCACACTTTTTCTTCACTATTGAAAACAATTATATTAAGTGTTTTTAAATTATTAAGAAATTGCAAAATATTTATCCTACATATAATATTTTATTCTAGTTTAAATATACTTAATATAAATTTGTAGAACGTAATAAGTGCAGGGTGTACTATATCTGCTCCATTATTCGTACTTTGTATTTTTAGATGCGAATGATTCACTTATCCTCTTTCGTTTCAAGCGCAGTAGTGTTCACTTATGAAGAGACATCGTACAATCCGAGACGAGATTAAACTTTGAAAACGTCGCAATTGGTTGCCATTAATAGAAGGCCAATATCGTAAGTTGCAAACTAAATAACAAGGCAATAATGTTGCAAATGCAAGTAATCTTATCGCTCTTCTTTACAAATGAGATACGTTATTTCCTTTTGCAATGTATTTGTAAGAAATTTAACACAAATTTGTTTAATAATATTTATTGTGTGTTCGAATATTTGCATCGGATTTACTTAATGTATTAAACACCTTATGTATTTAAAAAACTGATACTTTAAAGTCGTAAAGTTCAAATCTTTTTCTTGGGTCAATTGGCTCTTGTTAGCATGTACATCTATTTTCAGCAAACATTTTTAGATCTGTCAAGCTTTTACAAGAAAAAAATGACGCCAAATATTAATTCGGTACTTATTCAGAAATCCTATATATATATACAGTTAAAAAATATTGAAATTATTTCTTTGCATTGTTTATAATAAGTTTTATGAATATTTCATGAAATATCCATTTACATATAATAAGAATATTTGTATTATTTAATATATTGCTTAGTTTTGCTATTCACGACCTAGTTAATACACTTTACAGTCAATAAAAATAACATTTATTGCAACAATTATAAAAAAATAAATTCAACACAATAAAATAAAGAAATACAAAAGATAAGTTTAAAAAAAATGCTATTACTTAAAGGGCTATAGACGGCCTATTGTTTAACGTCATTATATTACTTTGAAACAAATATATTCAAACGATATAACTTAAGAAATATGAAGAATAATAACTTTAGTTTAGTATTGTTCAATTATATAAAGGTTCTTTTTTACTTAGAAATTTATTATATTTATATTAATAAATGTAGGCAGAAAGACCTCGGTTGTTAGTACTTTGACCCAATAAAGATGTTGAAATAAAATAAATTGAAAAAAAGCAAAAAATTGGGCAATATTAAGTAATTTAACTTTTTTCAATTGATATTCTTTATTTCATAGAATAACGGATTATACATTGAATTAGTTACATTTATTTATTTTAGATATCATAAATAATGTTATAAATTATTTATTGAAAATTTATTATAGTGATGATGTATTACTATTAAAGATGGTATATTAAATGGAACTCTATTGGATATTGCACTCAAATTTACTCATTTTTTCTGAAACTGTAATGAGTAGGTATTCTAATTTTAATTAAAAACTGCAAAATTTTATCATAAAATAACTTTTTTTAAATGAGATATGTATTTCAATAGTAATTGTAAACTGTAGTAATGTAGGTATTAAAACATTGAAAGATTATCCTAACGATGGCTTAAGAAGTTTAAACGTCTGATATTTATTTTAAAAGCCTTTGGAAACTCCTTCTGAACCATTAGTCTGAATTAATGTATTTCACAATAGGGTCTTTAATCTTGGCGAGTGCTTCCACGAAATTAGATAGTTACGTAATATTTTTTCCTCTTCATATATTTCTCGCGTAGAAGGTTATTGGGGACCAGCACTTCATTTGATTCGTTACACGTCGTGCTTGAAATGTACCGGAAAGATCGCGCAATAAAAAGAAGTGTGTGCGTGCGCGATGCATTACCACAAATACACAAGTTTCTCGGAACTACCACCACCACCACCAGAACTGCTGCCCCATTCCCGAGACCCTTCAGGATATATTATAATAATCCCAGACCTATAATATACAGTGAGAGGCGTCAGCTTGCTAACATCTATACATATTAGGAAAGGGCCGCAGCTGTACTACGAAATGCTCAATTCCATATCAGCACATTTCAACGTTATATGCGAGGGCCCTGCAATGCTCACAACAGCAAGGATAATTGGCCGCCCATCGTCGAGGAATATCATCGGGGAAGGACCTCATGCAAATATTACGTAACGGACTGGTTAACCGTCCGACTAGTCCATAATACGGTATTACCAACGTTCTATTTAAATATCGGACACGATTGTACATCCTGTTTTGTTTGCTTCTGCTTCTGCAAAACGCTTTTGTTTTGTTTTTAGCTCGTCGTCGTCGTCCATCCGAAAATAAATTAAAATAAAATATATGTAAATTGGACGATCCGGGTATATCCATGTGGAACCGGCGTTTTCGAATTTTATTGCGAAATCATTTGCGGGAAAAATTATGAAATAACGCGGTTTAATGGGCCAGCGTGTTTTTGGACGTATTGTTCGTTATTGTTTTTGTACTATTCGTTGAAAAAACTGGAGCTGTATTTTTTTCACGGAAGTTAAATATTTTGCGGAAAATGTACCAGTGGATTTTTATCTATGAACATTAGTGCTTTCCAAAATACAATGTAACATTATAGTTGTTTTTTTTTACTTTTTCATATCTGATTTATAATTAATTCCTTTTAGGTATCTTGCCAAATAACTTAATTTGTTTTGTGTGTAAAAACTAAATATTTACCGTTATACATGTAAATATAAACTACGAAGCGTTCAATACTTCAACATCTTGAAACTCAAAGAAAATATTCGATATAAGTTCGATTTTCTCCAACAAAAACTTGGAACTCTATTTGTTCAAGCCCTTTCTACTTCTTTTAACTTTTACCTCTATTCATTTTCTACTTCTTTTAACTTTTTCCTGGATTTTTAATAATCGGTTTAATTTAGGTGTTGATAATTTCATTTTTGTTTTATTTTTTTAAAACGAATATAATTTTAATTTTTATACAACTCCCCCCTCCCAAATAACTAATTTTTTTTGGTGTAAAGATTAAAGAAATACTATGAAATATGTGAATAAAAACTTTCGATATTGCAACAACATGAAACATTCAATGTAGGTGTTAATATTCCCAAATAAATTATCTTATTTTTGATATAAAGATTAAACAAATACTGTGAAATATGTCTATTTGAAGGGTTCAATATTGTAACATCATGAAATTTTAAAAAATCTAAGAAATCTGATTTTGAAATTTGAATAATCTTTTTTCTTTTACTTTTTCTAATATGATTTCTAATAATCGGTTTACTTTTAATTATTATTAATATTACCAAATTAATTGTAATTACTTGTTTTCGTGTAAAGAATTAATATTTACTATGAAATATTTAAACCTGAAGTTCGGTATTCTGATATGACAACGCAAATAAAAATTCAAAGCAAGTTCGATTTTGAATCTCCAACAAAATTTTGAAATTGAAACAAGATACATCAATTGAAACAAAATGCTTAAAATTAATTAATTGCTGATTTATTATTATACAATAATACACGCAAACACTATAGAAAGAAATAGCTAACATGCATTTAATACAAAGATTTTCCACAGCAATCTTTCAGTCAGTAAGAAATAATTTAACAAAAAAAATAACATAACATAATATATTTAGAAATATGCGTTACCTTTTTCTGTTTTTTTATTATTATTATTTGATATTTATTAATATATACCATGCAAGAAAACAATTAAAGAAATACTTGCACTTCAAATAAAATGTATTTCTGAATTATATATTTTTTTATAAAACAGCTTAATATAGTTTACATTTCACTTATTTAAACGATATAATATTCACTTTTGTAACTAGTACATAACTTTTACATATATTTTACTTCACATAAAGACTCTTAGATATTTATTATAATTTAATTTAATGTAGCATATCTACTATAATAAATCACAACAATATTGTATGTAATTAATTACATTATTACTTAATGCCATTACTCGACGACAATTAGCCTTACTTACGTAATGGTTATATAAATCATTATGTTAATATACTACCAATGGTAGATTAAGTGGTTCCATAAATAATTGTATAGTTTAGCTTTAATAAAGAAATATATTATTATTTAATATATTTTTATTGATGTTATTTAGTGGTCAACTTATATCTTTTAGATATACACATTTATTCTTATAAAACCACTTATTATTTTTTGTCCAAGATATCATGTTTATTTACAATTTATTTTATTTCGATACTTATTGCTAGTGTATTGCCTTTTGATACAAATATTATTATTTACTCTTTTGACTATAGCCTTAATAGTTCTAAAATTATACTTATATAAAAAGAGTAAGTGCGAAATGTGTATAATTTAGACAATATTGATTGTGTTTATAAAAATGTAGATTAATTTGTTCAGCAATAAATATTGTTATCTATTGATAACATTTGTTTATCTTTTGATGCGATTTCCACGTATAGCGTTACTTATTTGATACAGTGTGGACGCACCAGAGGAAAATATTAATCGTATGTTATTGTCCATGTTTTTCGCAATGAATGGATAACGTGATCAATCACCAGTTGCCAGTGAACATATGCAGATACTTAATCAAAAATAACGAACAGAAAAAAAATATTGTCCGATGAACACGATGTCGTAAATGGAAAATTGAAAATTTCTATATTCGCAAAAAGTCGTGACAAGTGCATAAACCGTTTCGAACGACGTCCATTATTAATAACGCAGATAAATTCAATTCCTGAATGTGCCATGCACGTTTCCATTCCCTGCCGTGCATTATCCACAATTATCTCCAGCCGAATCGGCCTACATGCATAACCAGAGATATACAACTATTTACTTTATCTGGTACATATCAATTGTTGTAGTTTGACGGGGATTATAAACAACACAAAGGCCACCCCAGTTACGCCGCTGCCCGAGCCACCATCCGACACTGCTCTACAACGTGTTCACACGCATGCATCCATCTATCTATATACCACTACTATTACTAGGTGTGTGTTATTTATGTGTGTGTGTGTGCAAAATTCGATTCCAATTAAATTTGGGACCAAATAAAACGGAACCTGTATGAAATTAAACTGGGTAAATGATTTCGTATGAAATTTTTGAAACTGTTGCTAGTAGAAACAACTGTGCACCAAAATCGACATGTCCTTTTTGTGTGTATGTTATTTTTATACCATCCTATTTTATTTATTTTTTTATATTGATGCGCGTCGATATGTACTTTTTGATTTTCAATTTAAACAATTTGTTGAAAAATAAAGCTCACTCGTTTTATGTATTCGTACGTGTAAGTCAATTATAACTAATATTAAATGAATGAATTTCAATTTTAAACAAACAATTCAATTAATTAAATCTGTTATTTGTTTATTATTTTTTTAAACAATCTATTCTCTAATTAATCTAAATTTATTTTGCATTAAAAAATATAATTTCCGGGTGCTTGGGTCAATCGGAACTCTTGACCTTTCTTGTTTATTATTAATATTATACGAATATAGATTTTTGTCTGTTCATGTGGTTCTTACAATTTGTACGGTTATTGTTCATTATATAATTTCTTACATTATCCTATGTTATTTTGTCAATAATTTTTAATGATGAAAAATGGACTAATTTTTGTTTTGTTTCAATCTATAAATTAAATATAAATACAAATGGTAGTAAGGATAAAACGTTTAATTGTCACTAGTCAATTAAATTAATGATACTATTTTTAGGCCTGAAATGCCATTAGATTATTTTTGTATTTTGGGACTAAAAGTAACATGTGTTTTGCATTAAGAAAATAACGTTCAATTAATTGAATTTACTAAATTTTAAATTTGTTATTGATATTTATAATACTTACAATTTTGTAATACTAACAAATGTTATTTATTACTAACATCGAAAGAATTTTTCTTCCAAATTTTTTAATATTTTTATATTTGATTATATATTTTTTTTTTTTTTAAATTT
>JAFMTC010000275.1:467006-590914 GCA_018845635.1 Nicrophorus orbicollis
AAAAAAAATCAAAGTGTGAAAAATCAAAATTTTCAGTAAAAATTATTAACCTAACCATACAAAATTTCTAACCTAACCATACAAAAAAAATCAAAATGTGGAAAATCGAAATTTTCGGTAAATATTATTAACCTAACCATACAAAAAAAAATCAAAATCGACATTTTCGGTAAAAATTATTAATTTTATTCAATTTTATAGTATACACTTACTATAATAAAATTGAAGAAAAAGAAATATAAAGAAAAAATAAAATAATGTTGCTGTTAAAACTGTAGGTCTTTCTACCCTCTGTGAAATAGTTTTTCATATGTGAAATTTGAAAACTGTACTTTAGAACATATGCAATGATTGAAGTCGCATTATGTTAAGTAAGGATACTTGTTTCTGTTTCAAAAGAAACTAAATTTTGAGTAAATTAACAATCAATTCTAACAAGTTTGTACGAAAACTTTTCTAAACGTATACAGTGGATAACATATGATGTTTTTTTTTAGAACTAGAAAATTACATTTGAAAGGATTATATTTGTTAAATGATCATTCGCTGTAAAATATAGACTCTTTTTACTATTTAACTATTACTTATATGTGTAAAACTCTTCTATAAGACACACCTACATTTTGAGGTTCTACATCAAGTTAAATCTACAACCACGCTATAAGAGGCACTAAGTTTGTAGATCCCAAATTTCTGGAAAACGCATATATTTTATATTTGGGAAAATCCGATAGTTTTATGAAATATTAAAGTCGTCAATTAGTCCTATTTTATAACAGTCCAGGATGTTGGACGAACCGATTACCCAGATTATGCAAGGTTTTACTGTTTATTGCATAATATAACTAATTTAACATTGAAAATTAGTGTGTTAATTTTATAGTAATTATAAGGAATTCAATATAAAGTAATTATTTAAGTTGATGTGACAACTGTTCCTATTTTTTTAATAAAATAAACAAAATTTTCAATACAAAATATATTGAATTCATTGACCTTTTAACTATATATTGCTTTGCTATTTTGAATTGAATTATTCTCTGCCCATCAAACTGTCAATTCTATTTTGCTGTCATCAAATTGCATAATTGCTAACTACATATATTAACAGTAATATTATAGTTCATCTGATAGCAGCGTTCTAGCCATTGTTGTACACAGAAACGTTTCATGCAATAATTGCACGTACTTAATGCATATGTTAATATTTGTGAAACAAAATAATTAATAATATAAATTTCATATTTATTATATGAAACTGTTATCCTCTGTCTGTATACCACATTTCTTTATAATGATGATAACTATTCAAGTATTATACTCATGTCAAATGTTTGTAAAGAATATATAATAAATCAATATAAATTATGAGAATATTAACTACTGTCTGTACCTATTTGGGAACTTAAACACAGCGCTGCAAATGACTATTTGATGGGTAGAAGCATTACTAAAGAGCATATTTAATGCTTCGCATAAAGTAAAGGATGGTGGGTCTGTCATAAAACGAAAGAAATAAATCCATTGGAGCTTGGCATATTCTTGCTCAGTTTCCTTACAATCATATCATCCTTTGTCTCATACTTTAATATTTCTTACGTATAATTATGTGTAATTAACAGGAGATACTTAGGTATTCACAAAATTTACTAACCAAATAACATTATGTTTTTTTAAATATAAGTTTCTGATTAGATAATTATGCTTCATTTAATGTTGATACACACGTTGTAAATGTAAGCTTACTATGATAATCTCTGTCATCAAACTAAATGTCTGTCGTTTAGAGTAGTTAATACTTATTTAGAATTTATTTAAATATATTCACAACGTGATGTCTATTCAGACATTATTAACAACATTTGTTTTACTGTATTTATTTTCTTGTTTATTTATAAATATTTATTATTTTGATGGCATAAAGACCTATGGTATATAGCCCTTTGCAGTGATGGTAATAATTGTGCTTTCTTTTTTTATGTAATTATATAAATGTTTTATTATTTTCTTCACTGTTACAATAAAAAATAATACTATTATTTATTTAAACATATTTATTGAGCCAAAGGGCTATTGATGTGTTTAAAACTATATATTATAAAATAACGCATCATATTTGTATATTTGTATAATAATTACATTTATTGCAACAACAATTACAATACAAATATAAACTCTATTCAATAAAAATAAAGTACAAAAAATATAATAAAATTCTATTGGCTTTGCACCTATTGATTATAGGTATTTTTACCCGGTTTGTATAGAATTGCCAGTAATTTATAGGCGGAAAAACAACTTTTTCTATATGTTTTATTTTAGTATACATAAAATAAATCTTACTTAACTTGCTACTTTGTGATATATAATGCAATTAACTTAACACTGAAGTAAATAAAACTGAACTATTTCCCACTTTTCATGAATATATAGTACATTCAATTATTTATTTTATAATGCTGCTGAAAACAGCATTTTAATATATTGTACCACAGACAAACATAAACCCTCGCAACTATTTTATACCAGGCAACCCCTGATTTGGTGCTGTATGGTTTCGGGACAGTATGATATACTTCTGTTGGCTCTAACCCAGCTGCAATTTCATGACCACCCAGATTTATAGGTCTGCCTTTAATATCCTAATGCCCATACCCATGTACATTAAATTTACTTTATTATTTTAATTTTATTATTCTATAGTATTTCATATCATTTTTAAGTAGAAATGTGATTATTTAATTATTACTTTTATTCTTAAGTTGAAATAATTTATGCTTTTTGTTTGTTATTAGTACCATAAGATTGATTCAATTCAATTCAACAATTTTAAAATATTGGATATTAATACAGCAATACTTCATACAATACAAGTAATTCAGTCATTATTTTGAATGTATAAAACAGGGCAAATCAAGTATATTCAAAGTAGATTCAATAGATTTTAATGCACATTAATATCATTTATGTGTAAAAAAAAGTTTGTTTTGAAAATTTCAAAGCAGTTTGTAGTGAATCCATAACTAATCGATGCGTTTTCCATTATTTTATATTGATTGCTGTACCATGAAGGACAAAGGACGTTATGGTCTGTTACAAAAATAAATTCTGCTATTATAAATGTACTACTAATTCAATTTTATTGCAACAATCTTGATATTCATTGTATTAAATTATAATTTTTTTGTTGTAATTTAGATTTTACACGAATATATCAAGCACGAATAGCCTTGGGGTGAGTTGCAAAGAGAACTGTTGAAATCTCAATTTATAAAAATACAACCGTCGGACATATGAAATTACATTTCCAAGTAGTGCAAATTAAAAATAAGATCTCCCTCCCTCAGAAATTCTAAAAATAATTTTCGTTTGTCGTTCGTGCGTAGGTGGTGTTATTTTTGCAATGTACTTCTTTTTTTTGTATCGTGCTGAGGGGAGCTGTGGGTGGAAATGCAGCAAAATTTTAATGGCGCATTTCGTGATTTATGGACCCGAACGTCTTTCGTAGAAATATGGGGAAAATCAGTACAGGAAAATTGCATCACTCAGCATATGCGATTTTTCCGCGTTTTCTCGTACTTTCCATTCCACTCGTTTTGGGTTACTCCTTAGAGGTCGTCTCCCAAGAAATTTGATATGCTAACATCAGAGTTATGCACTTTTTTTTCATTAAATAATTATTATTTTTAATTAGGTAATCAGGCTAATATCATTAGAGATTCATTGTTATTATAAAATGGAGTCCGTTGTTTATCAGCTCTTGCGGGAAAGCCGTTGGACGCACGTTTTTGGTTCAATTTACCTTTTTCTTTGTGCCAGTAATTAGAAGAAGAAGTAGTAGAATGAGGGCATACTTTTAATTTGCGTTTTGGTAAAACTTTTGTATTACAGGGCCCAAAGTTTGCCGCCGCTCCAAATAATACGCCTAATATATTAATCCCTTTGTATCGTCTGACA
Source organism: Nicrophorus orbicollis (assembly GCA_018845635.1). Classification (NCBI taxonomy): domain Eukaryota; kingdom Metazoa; phylum Arthropoda; class Insecta; order Coleoptera; family Silphidae; genus Nicrophorus; species Nicrophorus orbicollis. Next base: position 470,964 of record JAFMTC010000275.1, read on the forward strand.
TACTAGCATTAAACGCGGCGAAAGGGCGGAGGGCGCGTGGTTCCCCCCTTCGTTTCATCCACCCAACTTGTTTATGTCTCTCGGAATTGCTGTTTCCAATGTATCCCTAATTATCATCCTGCCTTCCTCTTACTGTAACTTTATGCTTCCTGTCATGCTCATTGCATATGCGAGGCGTCTCCTATTTCTTACTGAAGTCAAATTGCTTTTAAATTTAAAATATCCACGTTTAGTCTAGCTATATCAAGTTAACTTACTCTCTTCCTGGATGCAACTTTACATCCGACATTTAATTTATTTTCCTATAATGGCTTTGCAAATATATTTCAATTCGAAACACATCAATACGTGCTTACATCCACCCTGAAAATTACATCTAAAAGATCACATCGTATAATATTACAAAAATTTAGTTGTTCTCATTACTTCTTATTGAACAATATAATCTAATTATACTTCAAAGTTACATTAATATAATTTACTATTATTAATACTTATTCCATTTATCAAACAAAATAATAAATTAAATTATCTTTATAATTATTACAAAACAGCAGTTATCATTTATTTAAGTGCTAGTTTCTATAGTTAAATATTTTTATAGAATATTAAATAAATCAATATAAGTTTTGTTGCCTTTCACACCAGAAACATCTACGATTATGTTTTTGACACGAGAATAATAATATTAATACCTCAAACCTTGAAAAATGCTTATACATATAATAATTGGAGGCGGAATGACCAATGGTCGTTAGCCCTTTGGCAAGCTTATCTTTTATTATTATTATGTTTGGTTCATATTTTGTTTTTTTTTTAGAATTATATTTTGTTTTTATAACTGGCCAATAAATTATATTATATTATTATAATAATTACACACCTTGTTTACACACCTTTATGTAAAAAGGTGTTGATAGAAACTTGTTATGTAGGATTAAATTGTCATTAAATCAATGACCTGAACAAAAAAGTAACTGTTAAATTTTGTATATAATAGTTATAGTAGGTCTTGTTAGAAGTAAAGCGATATGCATTTAAGGTTTTATTGAACACAAGTGAAACTGTCGTAAAATGGTGCAATAAAACTGTATTTCAGGTAGTTAAATTATTGATGGCTAATATCAATTATTATTTTTACATTTTCTTAATTAATAGTAATAAAAATTTGCTATAAAACTCTATACGGGATGATTGGCAATCATTTTGTCAAGTTATTGTGTTTATAGGTGTCAGATAGTTTTGAAATTAAGTAGCCATATACTTATAAATACACATAATTCTCGAAAGACAGATTGTCCCTTGATTTTTATTAATTTCTTTAATTATTTACTGTGAAGTTATACTAAGTATAATACATATAACATTTTAGAACATCAAATCATTCTTTAAAATAAAAAAAAAACAGCAAGAAATAATGTCTTGTATAATAATGTCTAATATACAAATCATTTTATTTTGTTAATATATAGTTTTATTTTGCATTGTTTTGAACTATTAAATTAATCCATTAAAATAATAACTCGAGTAATCCATAACCTAAACAACAAAGCTTTATTCAAATATACACTAATTATTCCATAAACTGCTGTTAATTGCATTAAGAATTCAATATTGGCTCTTGTTTACAATTATTTTTATTATATTTCATGAAAAGTTTAAAGTAATTTAAAGAAATTATTAAACTGTAGTGTATCTTTTATTGAACTAATTTGGTTGGTAAAGTGATAAATAAGTAACTTATTTCTTAATTGAAAATGATTGAATTTGTAGCTATTGTATTAATATTGACTCATTGAGGAGAAGAAGAAAATCAACGTCGCTGAACATGATATCAATTATGTTTAGCAAATTTCCTCTCGCGTTGTGCAATTATTTAGTTGGAAATTACGCCGGCGGTAATTAGAGCAGCCCCCTTTAATTTCGGTATCGCATTTAGCAGGTAATCATTTTCTGCATGGTTATGCAATTGGTTTCACGGTTCTCAATTTCAGGAGCAGCAGCAGCACATACATACGTCGGGTATTCGTGAATTTAAACAATCGATGAAAGTGCAGATGGAGGAACGCAAAATAACGTGGATACTGCACACACATACTGGTTGTGTTGTGTGCAATGTTCCTTTCATATGTTCTGCTACCATTGGTTTCTTTCTTCTCTTTTTCTCTCTCGTCTCACTGGACGTTGTTCTTGTTTCTTGTTGGTTATTGTTGGTGGTACAGCAATGAAAAGCAAGCGCGCAAAAATTAATAATAAAAAAGAAGTGCATACATGGGAGGAGACTGGGGGGTGTTGCGGTCGTGTCGGGGTGTACCAATTAACGCGACGCCATTAAAACGGGATACAAAACGGGTAGAGTTCGTAGATGGGAAAACGCGGCCTGCATTCCGTGGACGCTGGTCACCCCCTAACGCCCTTACGACACCTGCAATTAATCATACGTCATGCATGCCGTGAATACACATCAAGCGTTTGCGTCCAGCGTCCAACCCCATTTTATTTATTTACTTTTTTATATTCCGGAATACGTGCACATACTCACACACACTCACATATCTTGCCGTTATTTATTTATTTTTGCTTTCGTTTTTTTTTTCCTCTCTCCTTGTTCATATGACCGGCCACCCCCTTTCACACATAATGGCACCCTTTTGAGAATTAACATTACCACCACCACCTATGAATCATGTATGCGCCGTGGAACGAGATGTGACATACATACATTACCATCGTCACTCTCTTTCGCCATTTACCTTTGCATACGCGTATTGCATAACAGCCCATTAACGCGCCGCAGATGAATGCATCCGAAAAGGCGTTCCCACTGAATCAACAACATGTCGCCGCTTTTGTTTCTCGCCTTCTTTTACACTTTATTTGACTTTATTTTAGTTGTTTCTTTATTTTCTTTCGATAAGCTTCTTGTCCTTAAGGAGATATGTCAAGGACTACAAGAGTTTAATGTTCTCGCGATGTATGCACACACGACAAGAGCCAATTTATTGACCAATAATTAAACAATACAACTGTTGAAGGTGTATATGACTCAAATGTAACGTACAACCAATATTACCTTTCGCAATATTTCAAAAGATTAGTACATTCAAATGTATTTCTTTAATCTTTAACAAACTGATTTATCAATTGCTACGCGTCGAATCGATACATATTTGTCGTTTTATTTTTCCTGTAAGACACTTGACATGAGATACCAGTGTATGCGTCCTTTATTATTTATTTTTTCTCATTACTCACCTGCAGGTCGCGACCCAATTCTTTGTGGGTCTTGAAATGACAGCTGTCAAATTGAAGAACTGGTGAAAACGTCTTAGCAATTTGGACTTTCTACAACAACAAATAAATATATTGCGTTTCGTAAATAAAATGTTGAGAAACGTTTAAAAGCTTTATATGTTGATTTTGTGTCCTTCTGCATAAAACTCAAGAAACTTTTGATTCATTGCAAGATATTATATGTTTTTAATTTTATTATATGTCAATTAGTAATGAAATTGATCTATTTATTTCATAATATTATAATAAATCTATCTAAATATATAATCAATAATTTGTATTGGTATAAATCGCCGTGATACAAAATTATTTTGAATTTGAATAATTTATCAAAAAATGTATTATATTACACCTTTAATTATCACTGGGAAAGTGAGTCGTCATTGTGAAAAAAAGTATCATGAAGTAAGATTTTGCAAATAAAATGTTAAGCCAACCATTTTGACTAATGTTGTGTTAAATAAACAAAAAGTCTAGAATTGTAGAACTTTAAAATGAACGTACAGCAAAATGTTAATAATAATGTATGCTAGTTAATTATTCAATCAATATAATTAAGAAAAATATACTTAAATGTTTCTAATTCTATTAGAAATAATAAACAAAATAATTTATAAAGATGAAAACTGACAGATAATGTAAATTAATTTCAGTTGAAACCTAACATTTTTCAATTGTATTTAAATATACAGATGAATAGTATTAACATGGAAAAGGAAAATTTTATGTTTATACTAGGAATGCGTTGCTTTGTAATTTTTATATTTATATACATGTTCATTTATAGGAAAATTATGTTATATAAGAGAGGTGGTCACGCATGAGGTCAGGTTGAGCCGGCTTTTATTGTTAAGAGTCACATCATAGTTATATAATATTAAATACAAATTTAAAGCTTCACTTTTTTCGTAAATTTAACAAGACTTGTGAAAAAAATCTGAAATTATAAAAAAAATGTCGACTAATAGGTGCACTTGCCTACACCCTGCTATATAACTTAAAGAATTAACTTAAAATATATCATTTTTAAATTCTTATAGTATAGTTAAAATTATAATAAGGCATATTTTATTGGACTTTTGACAAAAATAATGTAAATGATATTAAAAATTTAAAAAAGTAATTGAAATAATGTTCTATATAAATAAAATTAAATTGTCGGAAAGACTTACGTCACTAGCTCTTTGGTCACAATTATGATTAATATTTATTATATTTAAAATAACATTGTATTCAAAATATAATGTACCTAACCAAAGGGCTATCGACCTAGGTCTTTCCGCCCAAGTAAACAAAATAATAATTCTATATATTTATTATTGTCTTAATAGACTTATATCAAATTAATTAAGATTAATGAGTAATAAAATTCAATTAAATCACATGACTATTTCAATCAGATATTCTTGTAATAATATATAATGAATGTTACATTAAGAAGATATGTGTAGAGTTATAATATTACCTCGAGGAATTGTGACAGTATAAAGATGTTATGAGTAAAGAGTATTTAATCAGAAAAGCAAATATCAAGTTGAGAGCAGGAATAGTAGGAATGCGTTCCATTATCCGTCGTCCTATTCGTTCAGTAGGCGTCAGATAATGGTGTTTCTATGTAATGTGCGGTTGGATGGAGGTGATTCTGTAAGGGTTTCGGTATTGGAACAAATGAAACGTCGGGTCGATAGCTCTCTTCATTAGTATATAATATATAGTAATGCTATATGCTCCAAATGAATTCGTTCCAAATTTACACGCATGAACTATCATTAATTTAAACAGTTTTCTACCGAAACTTAATGAAGATGAAAATCCTTTCAATTCCAATTACTACACAAGCATCCATCGCATCATTCATTAAATTGAATTAGTCGTAACATTACAAAGTAAGTAATTAATTACACTTCAAAGTATTAATTCTTTAATCCCAAAGTTCGCATCGCATTTCATCGCGAGGAAATTTTGTGCAAACCGCTGAGTTGCAAACTTTACTTTTCCTCAACTGCGAAGTAAGTTATTTTCTCATATTCGGGTCGTTTCAACAAACAGCGCAAAAATATAAATAACGAAGGAACGCATGCAGTGGTGGTATTAGTAATAGAAGTAAAATTACATCACAAGCGTAATGTAATTGGGACGAAGTAGTTAAATTAGCAATAGCACCGGAGAGCTCATTTAACTTTTACCCTTAGGCTCGATTAAAATGCCGTACCATATAATGCAGTATGCATTCAAGTTTTCATCTCCAATAATAACTACGTTACGTAGCGGAGTAAAATAACAAACGTTCTATTTATTTATACACATTTCACATGTATATGAAATGTGATGAATCGGATATTATGCGCGCACATTCCCTAAATGAAACGAAAATACCTCAAAAGGCATTATTCTGGTAGAGAAGAACAAACGTAGTATTTCGCATTACAGGCTGACATGGAAATGTCGTTCAATGCGGAATAAATACGTGATTTATTTCCATACGCTCTTCTCTCCGGCATAACAAACTTTTTTGTAATTATTGTTTCTATTTCTGTTTGTATTCTATTTGATTTATTTTGTTGTTTTCTGTTGTATATGCTCTATGATTTTTGTTTCACTGATTTATAAATAATATTTATTTACATGTATTTTTTAGATTATTTAGTAATAAAACTCACAAACAGATAAAAACAAAAGTTATGCAAACAACAATAATAATGACATAATAAAAATAACTGTTACAAACTGCTATTGACCATTGCCACTTTCCACCCAATAGATTATTTATTTTACAACAATATTTTGTTCAATGTAATGAACTCAATCAAATATATTTTTTTAAATTTTACTTAGCTATTATTAACTAATTATGACTCATTTAAATATAAATATTATTATACAGTTATTTATTAATAACACAATATTTTTTATTGATAATAATTTCAATTGGTTAATCCTTATTCAAGAAATTATAACATTGTATTTATTTATGTAACGGTTCTTAAAAGAAACGGTTTAAGTACTAAACTTATCCTTGTTATTATAACCCTCATATTTTAAATGGTTTTAATTAATTTAGTCTAAAATGGTTTAACACTCAAGAGAAAATGTAGTTCTAGCTTTAAGAATATATTCATTTACTTTGTAAAGCGGAAATTTGTGAAATGGGAACATATTTAAAAAAAAATCCAAATATGTTTTTGAAATTAAGTGCAATTGTTATATTTTACACCAGAGGGGAAAGTACAATTAATTTTATTAATTTTAGTTTAAAATTATTATAGGCTAAACAAATTTATTTTCTAATACACAAATAAGAGAATATTAACGTAATTAATTTTGATCTGTTTTTTTTTCTCTCTAAAATATATAATTAAATAATGATGGATGAATAATTTTGTATACATGAGCAAGCAATAAGCTGTATTTGTAAGAGGATTTCCAAGTGAAAGGAAGTATGAAAAGAATTAGTAAATGTTCTACTTATAAATCTACTTTACATGGAAGCCAATGAAGCGTTTCAAGCTACAAGATTAACTTTAAAGATATTAACACCTGCATCATTATGTAACTTAATTAAATTGTCTTTGGGTTACTGTACTTGTATATTATAAGCAGATGAACAACAATTAATGCGGCGCGCTTCTACAATTAGCTGACCCATTAACCTAATTGTAATTAGTGAATAATGATTAACACAAATCGAATTTCACAATGAAGGACCATTAAAAATAGACTCAATGATATGCAAATCGACAGCAATCATCGGTTAAATAAATATGTACATATTAATATACACGTTGTCGAGTTTGACGAAATGTTTTCATCCTATAATCCATATGCATCGGATCGGAATGGCAATGGGAATGATCGGATTATGGAATCGGATTACGTTGCATAAGTGCGGATGATGAATGTGCGATGAGCAATATTTAACACCTCCGGGGGAAGAAGAAGGAATACGATGAATAATTTAGTCGGGAGTGCGGCGCGAATTCCGAGTCGGGATGCATTAGTTTCTAATTTATAACGCACATTAATTAACGTCGAAATAATAATGTATCCGAGACACAGCGAGGTGGATTAATTCGAATACACGTCAGATCAATGGCGAAGATAAATAATTAACTGGAGCGGATTTTCTGAATGGCGAAAGAATCGCCGCGCGTTGCATGTCGGAACGATTCATCTTCGTACTCAGCACGTTACATTGTAGTTTTTCTTTCTTAACATTTTTCCACTCAGTTTGTTATTAGAAAAGTGTTGCCTAATTTGGAGCACCTTATTATTTTTTTGATGAAAGTAATTGAGTCAACAATGGGAACTTAATGATCTTAGTATAATTGATAATTATTATTGATAAAATTGCTTATGTTTTATAATACACTTATTATAAATTTACTCGTTTGATGTAGTGTAATTGCACCTTTAATTTATCATATCCAATTCAGGCAACTTATTTCAGTGTTAAATTAGACAACTTTTACATAAAATTAATAATATTTCGCGTGGTGTTGGTCTACAGTTTGATAAATCCTTTTTCAAGAAATAGCTACGTATTTAGTTGTGTCACTGTATTTCAAGAAAATGTTACTTTAAGTACTATAATTTATACCTAATCAATATATAATATTATTTTATATGAAAAAGGCACAGAAAGAAAACATAATGTGAAATTAATTATTCTTATAGTAATTAATTATTAAAAATTGGTTATTTTTGTAAAAAATATTTAGGTGAATTGCGAATATCAGTTCTGTATGTTCTTTATTATTTATTAGATGAAATGAGATTGCACCTTTTATTGTATTATTGTAACCAATTTGCGAAACTGCTAGTGTTCAAAATTAGGCAATTCTTACATATATTTCACTAAATCTGGATCTATATTTACTTTTATTCAGAGGATTGGTTTTCTCCTATTTGTTGTCACAAATATTAAACTTTCAAATTAAAAAAAAAACATAGTACTTTCTTATCAACTATTGATTACCCCATTCGAAACTCTTATATTTAGGGCATATTTTAAACTATAGATTTCCAATATTTATAAAAAATAATTTGTTTTTGTTATTTTTAATAATTTATTTTATATATTGTGAATACCAAATGCAGTCTTGGGGGAACAACCGTATGATCAAAACACGCATGACCTATATTATACAAAAAGAGAAATTTACTTTGTGACAATCAACCCATGTGATAACTAATCTCCACTAATATATTTTAAATTACTAAATTTATGTTCGAATTGTAATCAGCACGAATGACCGCTGAAATTTTCAGGCTGCGGTAAATTGAAACGAGTATCACTTCTGTTTTTAAGCGAAATAGAAATAAAAACTAATAGTTCTACACCAGCCAAATCGAAGAACGGCTAAAATAGGCTTCCTGACCCTAACTCGACGGTCTACTTCAACGGTCGGAACTCAACTCTTTTGCTATCTGGTTTTATCACTACTCTCCACTTATGCAATATTTTCATATATAATCATACTCTAAATTTTTAACACGTCTATTTTAGAATAGACTATCAATGTTGGAGTAAACTATATTCAATTTTATTTCTTTGCTTTACTTTTTTTTGCTACCACAATTTTCCATCTAGTTATTGTCATTATGTAATTACAATTGTGTCAATTAATATTTGGACCATCGAAGATAGTATCATCGCGATGATGGAAAACCAAGTGCGCGTCTGCCATAGTGTATGTGTGTACGTGATTTATGAGGCTGTTGTATTATCAGGCATTTGGGGTCGACGGGGACCGCCCGCCGCCTGATACCCACATAATCGGCCTCCTATTTTATTATGCAATTCGTCGGCTTGATTAATTTTCATACGCCAAACCCCCTTCGGTGTTATATAATATGCTTCGCCGCAATATTTCCACCACTCACGTACGAATCCTGCACACCATATGAAACTTATTACATATTATTTAGTCAAGCGCTGCCATTATATTATGCACAATATAGGAACTTCGAAAGCTCTTCATATTTGAATGCGTTTCGACAAACCGGCAGTTTATGTTTTATAACAACCTCCGCGCTCCATTTGTTCCATTTATATGAATATCACATCACATGCATTTTAACATGCAGCAGTTTCAATGTTTCAATATGTAATATATTGATTGACATTTTTAAATTGTATGTACGTCATTTAAGATTTGCATTGATATCTATTTTTTTCAGTAAATAATCAACAGAAACTTACATAAAATCTGAGATTGTAATGATTGCAAATTGTGTGATTCCAGGTAATTGATTTTTGATCAATTTTTGTTATTGATTCCAATACTTTATTTATGAAATTGTACTAAAATAAATAGTAATAGTTTTATAATTCAAAATTCATACACATTTTTAGTCGAATCACGAAAGTACATGATATAGTACTTTCCATTAGATAATGTATTTAATTTAGTGAACAATATATATACTACAAATATACAAATTGATATCCTTTTTACTATTAAATGTGTTGCGAGAATTGAATAATATTTTGATTTTTGTATAATATTTAAGTATCTTCATAGTAATGTATCAATTTCATGCAATTATTATTACAAAAATTGAAATAACCAGTATTCTTTACAGTTATCATATTTCCCAATTAATCGGCATTTACAGTGCGTCCTTTTTAATAGCTATTTTACGTCCAGTACAAAGCATGTTTCCATGATTATTTATTGTGTAATTTATATTTACAAACTGACCTTTGGCACATGAATTGATTTAAAGCTCCTCAGATTCGAGTAGGTTTTAATCGATCTTTAACAATAGAATCATCTTCGATGTGGCATTAACTCATAATATTTACAAAATTTAATTACATAAACAGTTATGTGAAAAAAAGATCTTTCTGATACAATATGCTTCATTAGAGAAACTTATCATAAGTAGAACATTAAGTAAATTTGTTGGCTTTACAATTATCATGAGGATGGAGAACTAAGAAGTATCCATCTGTATAATAATTTAATTAATCAAATCTATGTAAGTATAAACATAAATAATATCACATATTTCAATTATAATAATTATACAAGTGATGGAACATGGACATAATATTGTCAGTACACCCATACCTCGCTTTACGGCCTAGGTACGTTCCACGAAACTTAGCCGCAAAGCGAAAAGCCGTATAACGAATCAATTATTGCGCTTGCGCAAGATTGGCAACATGTAGATATATCGACATCGAGAAAGTGATTTTTGCCGGTATAGCGAAACATTTTAGGCCGTAAATCGAAAACGTGCCTTAACTGAAGAGGGCCGTCATAGCGATATTCTGTATAAAGAGCGGCCGTATAGCGAGGTATGGGTGTGTTATACAATTTAAAAAAAATATTGGAAATGTTATGTAATCTTATCTGCAATTACTTAAATGTTATAATTTCTGATGAATAAACAAGACGAAATAACAACATTTTGAAATATCTGCTTATATTTAAAGATAAACTAATCTTTGTTGAGTCTACATTTTCTCAATTCAAAAGTACTAAAATCTATTGCAAAGTTATTTTGCAAAGAGTACAAAGGGTAAATTTATTATTGGTTTAAAGATACGTATAAAGCAAAATATTTATCAACAAATTTTCTCGGTTTATCATTTCTCGAGATGCGCGGTGAAGACTTGTCGAAATAGAATGAAACTAGTTTAGAAAGTATTTTTTAGAATGCAGTACTCGAATAATAATTGGGTACCGACAACGTTTTTATTCATGCGCATAATACCCGCATCTTTACGTCGGTATAATTTCTAACGTTATTCAGTTTCGGAAACCGTACAAATTCTTGAATAATGAGATGAATTCTCTCCTAACAAATTATATATGGAAACGATTTTTATCTGAAACACACATACAATTATTTTAAGTTTGCCGAAACAAATGTTTTCTGAAATATTATAATTTTTAGTTGTTTTTAAGTGCATAGGGGTACAATTATTTTCAATTTTTAATTTACATATTTTTATTGGTATACGGTCTAGCATTTATATTTACAATATAATACATTTTATAATTATTTATTAAGAAATTAAATTATTATTATAAAATTTCTGATATTCTGAAAGGAACAGAGGATACCTTTCATTAAATGTTAGTTATAATAATAAAAAAATATGTTTTGCACGTTAAAAATGCATTTATTTAATGTAGGTCATAATATTGTTGGATACAATTACTCTGTGTTTTGAAATGAAAATTCAAAAAAAAATATTAAAAGCTTCAACTCCATTTATACAAAACATTTAAATTACTATGCAAATTAATTAAAGTAAATTGCAAACTATCTGTTGTTTGTTCCTGACATGCTTATAACGATAATATCTTTTTTGGAAAACGGGGGAAACACTTCTGGACTCTCGAGCAATAGAAAATAATTGGCAAACTAATTACCGGCTTAGTTTCAATTAAAACTAAAATACATCCTCCCCATTTGGTAATTACCACCGGGAAAAGGAACAACTCGTACGCTAATTAAAAATACACACATAATTGCGAGTGCCTTCGAAATGCGTTTAGGTAGTCTTGTGACCGTTTCACGCATGCATTGCGTGCGCTAATAATCTGATAAATTGACATTTAAGGGGGAGCCTTTTTACAGTCCCCACATTCGGTCAGTTTACATCGTTTTACGCTTTCCTGCAATAACCCATTATTACGTAAAATTACTCTATATTTTTTTTTTCTTCGTTATTACTGATTTCGTAATTACTATAATTGAACTGCCATCAAGAAAAGTGTATAGAAATGTACGTTATGTGGACATTCAGCTTTGTACACATTACAGCATTGATTATGAATTATCGACTAAAGTATTTTCATGACGTTTTCACATTATACTTATTTCTATACAAATCTAATTTTGTAAAGAAAACAAACTAATTCATGATGTCTAATCTTGATTATACAATATTATCGTATTTGATTTAATAAATATTACATATAAAGTTTAGATATGGCAGAAAAACCTATGATCTTAACCATTTGCAGCAATAGAATTTTATTTTTCTTTTGTATTCCTTCAGTTTTTTTTAATTTTTTGTAATTGTGACAATAAATGTTATTATTGTTAGTTTAAATAATTACATTAATAATTATTGCAACAATAACTACAAAAAAAATAAACTCAATACAATAATAATAACTAAATACAAAGCAATACAAATAAATTATAACGCTATTGCTGTAAAGTGCTATAGTAGTTTAAATATTTGTTAATTTCTTTGAATGTTTACATAATAATTATTAATTAAAAATTATTTTATTTTGAAAAAAAGAACGAATAAAAAGCTCGTAAAGTGTGGGTTGTAATTGTCAAAATATATGTTTATTAAGCAAAATAAGTTCTAAAATGATATTGCACAAATTTGGTAAACATAAATTCATTTTGAATATAATCCCGCATTAACAAGTGTCTTTTAGAGCTTTTTATTTATATTATATTTAGTTTCTGGATCAGTCCCAGAGTGAGAGATATTGATGAAACCGTTAACCCGGACTATGCGAGGTATTATTGTGTAACTCAATTTAATAAAATAGAATCCACCACAAGAAAGAGAAAAACTCATTTTTGCCAATAACCCCAGACATCATAAACAACACAGAAAGACAGTCTGCCAAGAAAGGTCTGACAACTTACGTATATAAATTCCTTTCAAAAATAAAATATCACATAATTCTAGTGTGTAATATTTTCTTGTTGATATATTTATATGTATTCTTTCCAAAGAATATATTTCAGAAAACTGGTAATGAGTAATATTTTATGAAGTTATAAATAGTACTGCTTCGAAGAGTCCGGGTTTACTAGAATTCCGTTTTAAAATTACTAAATTTATTATTATTATTTTGTTACACCTAAATGAACGGTTTGTTTTACTTCAAACAGTTTAGTTTATTTATTTGAGCTGTTTATTCTTATTTAATTCCTCGATTAGTCCGGTTTAATACAGACTGGGATATTATGAAACTGAATATTAGCACTACGCGAGGTATTTCTAAATTTTTAGATTACTCTTTTATTATATACGTTATTTATTTTTAAGCAATTAATCATGTATACATGATAGACATAAATGTAATTTACTACTTTGTATTAAAATTTTATAATGATTGACTAATTACGATCAATAAATGTGTAATTTGCCATGATGATGATGGATGCGATGACAGAAAGCCGCTTGCATTACATAATAAGGACTCATTGTAAAAAAGGATAAAGTGTACAACGAAATGTTACACTGCGGAATTCTATAATGTGCAGGCACGGCGATGTAAATTAAAGTTTGTAAACGGCAAATATTATTACTATAATTAAATGCAATTACTTTAAAACGTTAATGGTAAATGGAAGTGCACATCTCGTGCCGGAGGTTTCGCAGCTTATCGTTTAATGCTAAAAAAATACCTAAAGCTAATACATACATAAAACCTATAGTTTAAACGCGAAACTATTATCATACTCTTAACAACCTTGCGTTTTTATTTTACACACTTACATAATGTTGGTAGATCTAATTGTTTTATATAAAAATGTATTATTTAAGATTCTATATTATTTATTATTTAAAATTTTATTAATTAATCACATTGATTATTTCCGTTACTTTTTATAATTTGTCAATAATAATAATGCCTTTATTAGCCACAAAATGTAAGCAAAGTCTTCAATTTAATTATTGTTAATATTTTTATAATATTAGCAAAATCTCTTTAAGATTTATTAATAACCATTTTGATCTTAATGAAAACAAAATTTCTTAACAATTGTACTATAATTCAACATATTGTTAAATACAATAAAAATAATTCAATGAAAGTAATTCTACCAAAAATGTATTTATTTATATTAAAAATGTTATTATTTTTTTAAGTAAAAATTGATCCTAATATTGAATAAGGTTATTTTATTCATAATTTTCCAAATTTAAAGAATATTAATTATACCATATTGATTATTTTTTAATTAAATTCGAAAACACTAGTACTTTTTCAATAGAATTTTTAATAGAATATTTAGTTATTTTGTTAAGCATTTTATTTACTAGAAGCTTACTAAATAGAAAATAATATATATTCGTACTTATTTAGTTCAACATGAAATTAAATTCTTATCCTAAGATAATAATGAGACATGTGAAGTTCCTATGTGGAATAATAAGATATTTGGGTACGTATATACAACATTGACATTGATTAAATTTTGTATAGCTTTATTGGAATTCACTGCTTGTGAATTGAAAACAAACGACTAAACTGTATATTATGTTATATTAAAACATCGAAAAGAAATAACTTAAGCTATTTTATAATTGGAATAAATTTGTTATTTTTTTTAAATTTTGAACTAAATTTACTCTTTCTTCATAATTTGCTTCTTCCCATAATAAATATTGGATTTGTGACGCAGTCTTTTGGTTTATAATAAAACTAAATTTCAAGTGTTTTTAATATTTGTTCTTTTGGGTAGTAAAAAATAAATACACCCATACCTCGCTTTACGGTCTTTTTAAAGTTTTAAAGTTTAAATTTGGCCGCAAAGCGAAAAGCCGTATAAGAAATCAAATATTGCGCTTGATATAACATGTAGATATATCGACATGGAAAAAAGTGTTTTTGCCGTTTTAGCGAAACATTTAGGCCGTAAATCGAAAACGTGCCTAAATTGAAGAGGGCCATTATAGCGAAATGCCGAATAAAGAGCGCCCGTATAGCTGGGTAAACATATAATCTGTTTAATAATGTTGTATTGACGATTGGATTCAAATCAATCAATCCCTACATATAATGTTAGAATATTTATAACAATATATTATTACTTTATTTATAAATACATTACCAATACCGTCAATTTTTTATAGAAAAAAAAAACAGGCATTTTTATGTTTAGCAGAGCGTATGGATTGGTCAATGAAGCGAATGCAATTGATCTGCATTTTGCATGGTAAAATACAATTCCATTTTCTCTGGGATGCAATAAAAACGGATGGATCGAATTATTCGGTAATAAATTGTAATGAGGTTGTATTTGAACTGCAAATGTTATTGGCGTCCTGTTTGTCGGCGGGAGGCGACGACGAAGAAGATGTCGTCAACCGAAGTAATAGATTGGTGTCGGCTGCAGAGTCCCTTCGGTGGTTTGAAACGAAATGCATGCAATCATCCACATATTGATTTTCGTCCACCCCCCTCAGCCCATGAACACCACCACCACCATCACCAACAACAACACCACCCGTCCCCCCCGCGAACGCGTTATTATTTTCTGATTGCAGCTACCACCCTCTCGCCAGACCCCGTCGCGTCGCACCATAGCTACAACACCAAACCACCCCCTCTCGTAGCACTAGTCTCATGTCAATAAGAATTTATTTTCCGCGATGCTTTTTTATTTTTAAAACAAACAACGTTGGGAGCAAAAAAATATATAAATAAAACAGGATGCGAGAGAATGAGATGTGAGGGAATTGTGCCGACGAACGAGCACCGCACTCCGTCCACCCCCGGACGCGGTTCGGGCGATGTAAAAATTTTAATTTGGAATTGCAAGGGCGGTTGGCGTAATTGAATTAGCGCCGGTCTCTTTTGCTCCCTTGTATGGGTGGCTGTGTGTTATATATTTTTTTTTTATTTCGGGTTCAATAGATCTGGAGCAATTTATCGGAGGGCTGATGAATTCCGTCGCGTTTATCGAACGACTAGTATTCTCGTATCGTCGAGCTTCCCTTGCGGCGGTAAAAGTAACTAATAAGCTCACCACCAGCTGCCGGGGCGAATTATTTTTAATTTACCCCCTAACCGGAAGTGGCAATTCAAATAAGCCCCAGTTAACGGCTAAATTTGTTACTAACAAATTACACTTAACCCCGGATGCTGCGCTCTCTTGCCTTCCTCCACCTTCTCTCCCTTTGTACCAATTTAGCCCCAAATTGAATTGGATAATTACGCTAAGCTCTTGAGCAGCGCCGTGCACATTCTTCTGTACGAATGCATAAACTCTAATTAGCATTATTCCTTCGTCTATTATTTATTTTTTTCTAGCCTGCAGTTTCTTCTTCCTGTCCTTCAAGCGCGTTTGTGCTAAACACTTTTGTATACAATCACAGTTCACGTTTGAAAGTCAGAGGAAGTGCTGGTTTATTATGTACGCTTCTAACAATAAAATGCATTCGGAATCCTCGTAATGAAGGTTTATTTCGCATATTCGATTACTTACGAATACTGTGAATTGCTTGTAACTCTTCGGCCAAATGCGCCTTCGGGATTCAACGTTCTGTACATCTGCCGTACAAGGCTAAAAATAATCTTCGATTCATTACAGCACACACTTTGTAATTCATAATTTATTAATCCACTGTTACTATAATAATACAATTAATATTTATATTAATTACTAAAATAAAATCATGAATAAATACATAAAATTAAACAAATATTTACCGACAAAAAAATATTCTATAAACTAGAAGATGATTTAAAAACAGAAACAAGCAATAACTTTCTGAAATTTAATCAAAAATAACGATATTATGTACGATATTTTCTAATATGAAGGGTCTATTTCCTTTTATAAAGTTATATATTTATAGTAAATTTTTCAATGATATCATACATTACGTTAAATTTTTAATATTGCACAATTACAGTAGTTTTTTTTTAATATTTACAGTATTTACTGTAAATTTTCAGTTTTCGAAAGCTTTTTCTTTTAGCGTATTTCCTCCAAATCAAAGCGGTAAACACTTAATTAATAATGTATTATTATAAAAATAATAAGGCACAAGAAGTTAGAACTTTACCCTATGGCTACATTGTTAATTCATGTATTTTTATATAATTATTAAAATAATTAACAACTATTATTAATATTTAAATACGTCAAATTATGAACCTCATTACTTATGTAATATTGCAATTTCATATTAATTATACTTCGTTATCCGTTTCAAATAAATTGATAAAAAAATATTGAAAATTTGGTATAAATAAATCTTGTTAAGATCTATTGATTTTATAAACAGTTTAATAAATAATAATTTGGTTGTCATAATGCAATTTGCGTTCTGTGTGTGCTATATAGAATTATTATATAAATATTTTATTTTTGTATTCAGCATACTGCAAATTATATCTCTATTAATTGGAAATATGGACAGTAAATGGCCTCAATAAAAATTAATATTTCCATAGCCGAGTAGAAACGTTCAATTTGAATTCAATTTAAAATTAAATCAAATGAAATCATGGAATATGTAGATTATATAAACCGTATCAAATATTCAGCAAGTTTAAATTACGTTTTTGTATTATCACATATTTAATACACAACCAATTACATTTGCATATGGGAAAAGTAATGCATTCAAAACTTTATTTATTCATTCGATTTCATGTTGCATAACAATTGAAATATTCCGCTCAATTTCAATGTATATAATAGTACATTATATAGAATAATGCACGTAAATTTTCAATAATATATATTATTTATAATTAATTAGTTATTAAAATAATTTAAACAACCACCCACGAAGTTCATAAAGTAAATGTTATTACATGTTCGTTTGTAGGTGTATTTTTACGATGCGAATTGTAGCTTAGAAACCCATAATTTGAAACTTGTTGCATAACTTTAAACATATCTTTATTACACCTTAACCGTTATTAAGCTTTTTTTTTCTACATTTTAATGTCAGGTAATTGTAGCATTATTTATGATGAAGTTGATGTTGAAAGTTTTGTAATAACCGTTCGGAAAATGCGCGCGTTCTTAAAACCCACATGCACAGCCGACCTCTGTTGCCGAGCGGCCGCAATTCGAATTGCATCGGTATTGCAGATTTTCCAACCACGAATTTTCCGGCTGGAGCGACATCTAGCGGTGGAAATTCAAAATGCAACGTTCATTGATTTTCCTCCAACATATTTCCGCTAACCTGAAGAAAACTGCCAGCATTGGGTTTTAAGGACACTCTATTATTGATTTTGTTACAGAAACGGTGGAAAACCTTGACGGAAAACCTATTGGCATTTCCCAAACTACTACTGTACTGTAACTGTAGGAAACTTAATTATCCTTGAGACATCTATTAGGTGTTATTAAAATCTAAACATTAAATTGTGTTGGAGAATCCTGATTGTTCATCATCATCATCATCATCATATTATCAAAATTTGAATTATTATATCATATATATTTTTGTATAGTCACAACACAAATTGTGCTATTGTTGTAAAGATCTATTATCGATAGCTCTTTTTGCCCCGTTAAATGATTTATCCTTACTATTTAGACCTAATTATGTTACTTTAAAGTTTTACTATTTTTAATATTCATACTATAGTTTTTCATTCCGTCTGTTCTTATTTAATATTAATCTTTTTTATTTCCATGTAGTATAATTAGTCCTTAATTATATTTTTTTAATTACTTACTAAATATCTAAAAATAGCGAAAAACGCTATTAAGAAGTAAATTGCATTATTTTCTGTAGATTTTCTTGGAAGTTTTTGCAATTTCCCTTTTAAACTTTTATTCAATGTTGGTCTTGACTGATCAACTTAAATATATAATTTTCTGCATAATATTAGCTGAAATCGATAGTAAAAATAAGACTAGAACACTAACTCTGGTATTTTCGTTCAGAATGTTTGTACTTTGTATTAACCGTATTTTTCCCAATCGAAACAATTTCCTGTTAAAATTTTATGCAATGTTGATAGAATTAATCTACTTAATTATGTGTGTAACATTAGTAAATTTTAATTGCTTTATGTAGTAATTCTATAGTAAAAACTAGGTAGAACACTAATATTTTCCAAATATTTGTAATTCCCCATCGTTGACCTTTATTGATCTACTTATAATATAATTATATATGTAGATTATACAGAGTTAAAATTGTTTTCATAGTAAATCGATAGGAAAATGATCCTACCTCTAGCATTTTAGTTCGAACTGTGTGCACTTGATATTAACCGCATTTCCCAAAGCTTGAAAAGCCATCTATTGAACAAGCTACCGTACTACCCGCATCCAGTTTTCTTCAAAGCTCTACAATTGAGCTTTTCCACCAGAGGTCTCCATGAATTCCACGTGCGAAGCATGCAGGGAATCGATAATTTTCGAAGGGCTTATATATTTTATTTTTGCACTTTTGTCTGTTCCCTTGTCTTGTTGGCAGGTTGACGGGGGTCGGGGAAGCTTTAGTGAAAGCTTTTAGTGTACCGCTCGCAATTAGATTTGCTGCACGGTAAAGCTCCTTTTCCATTTTTTCCTCCTCGGCTCTCCGCCGAGATATGTTACGACTGAAAGTTCCATTTATACATCAATTCCATTTACCGTCAACATAATTCATCGATTGTTTGTGGCGTGTAAAAGAAAGCTCGCTAATTATACTTTAGGATATTGGAAGTAGATACTTCAAAAATGTAGCGTGTCAATTAGTCGCCATCGAAATTCCATACGTTTTAATTGAAAACTTGTCCATTTAGCAAATGGGATCTTCTTTATTCGGGGATGGTAATTATTTTCGGAGGGTTCGCTATAAAACTGTTAATTATTTTAAAGGGGCTGACGATAGGGGTTCTTCTTCTTACTTCTAGAAAGTTGCTCTCTTAATAGTCGCGGCAATTTTAGCGTAAAAGTGTAGGAGAGAAGAAGAAAATGAAAAGAGTGAGAGAGAGAGAGAAAAAAAACGAGAGTAGAATCCGCCGAAGAAAGAAGAGGAAGGGAAAAAGAACAACTTTGGAACTCGTAACGATGTAACTTCTTCTTCGTTGGGGAACGAGTGAGACGAACATCATCCTCCCTAGAGCAGCAGATGAAATGAAAACGTATGCAAAGTTAAAACGGAATCGATGATTAGTCCGGAGTTGATTTTCTTTCAATGCAAGCGATATAAGTGGAAAAGTCGCCGCAAATCTAAAGCTCTGTCTCTCTGCACCTTTTTTTTTAGTTATTGCGTGTTTTCCATTTTAATGGAATTTTGTTGTAGATATTTGTTTTTAAAAGGCTATTGTAATTTAATACGGACCGAAAGCGCGCTTCCTCCCCCCCAATCGCATTTTTTTTTGTACCCCGCGTGTTTTTAGTAGACTATCGTTTTTATCCCGGGATACATTTTTAATGCTCTATTTTCCATCCTGGCAAATGCGAGCTGAGCGAGCGGGGAGCGGACAAAAAATGAAAATCCATTATTGTTGATCGGATTAACTCCGCGAATTTGCATATTATCAATTTAAATATGGAAAGCTTTAAAAATGCACCGGATGATCGCATCGGGCTTATTGGATTTTTAACCCGTCCTTCTGTTCCAAGTGATACGAGGGAATACTATTACTATCCCGATTCAAAATCTCCATTTTTCCGGATAATAACAATAAATCTAACTGACGATTGACAGTATTCTCTTAATAGGAGAACAACGTTGTAGCAAATACAGATATTGAGTTTACATTTGAAAGTTGCATAAACATAATCATATATTCTGTCATATCATGTGTGATCTTATAAGTAGATGATTATTAAAGGAAGTTCGAAAAAATCTTGGAATTTCCGGGAAATTTTGATTTTAACTATTTTTATTAGAAATAATAGAATACAAAAACATATTTATTATTTTAATATTTAGAAAAATAAAACCATATTTTCTTGTTTCTTTTTTAGAAAATACATATATTTTGGAAATCTCATTATCAATTTTGATTTAAAATATTAATCTAGGGAGTAGAAATTATAAAAACCAACTAACTTATTTCCTGGAAAATATTGTTAAGTACTACATGTATAATCAATTGTAGTTCGCATTCTTGATTTATGGATCTTGCTATGAAGTATGGGGATTGCTTTAAATACAATATAATAAATTATGTTTTATCCCTTAATTAACATGATAACATGGAGGAACTGCTTTTCTAATTATTAATAAATCTTTTTTCATTCACAATTTTTATATCCACATTTTGAACTAAACAGCTATCAAACAATAGATTTCATCCTAATTTAACTTGAGATCAATGATGATAATATAACAATAGATTGAATCCTTTATTTATGTTACAAATTATTAATTAAAAAAAAAACTAATCCTTTTATTTAAAATGTGATTCATTAAACGTATATTTACAATAATCAGTTACATTATCGACATTTGGTCAATGGCCCTTTGTAACATGTAATTATTTGTTTCTTATAGTATGATTATTTAAGTACATTTTAAATTTATATTTATCTTTCTTTTAAGAAATATTATTGTAATTAAGTAATGAACTATGTTAATGTATAGTTTAGTTTGTAAATTCAATTAATAGTTAATTTTCCGACTGAAATGGATATATTAAACTGATTATTAGTTTTGATTGGTTGAAATAAATAATATTTGTACGATTTCTATAGCAAATAATACGGTTTGTATTCATAAATACACAATTATTATTTAATTATATAATTAATGGATCCAAATAATTAGAGTTGTTGTGCTTAATGAAACATCGATTCATTCCAAACGCATAATATAATTATAATTATGTTGTAACTATAAACTTGTTGTATAGTCAAGCCTTGTATAACGCGATTAATTGGTACTGCATTGTATGGAAATCGCGTTATAAGAGAAAAAACATTTTATTCGTCTACTTATTGATTTAGTTGGTTTTTCAATTAATGTCATTATTTATAGCCCTTTGCAGTAATAGGATTATACAGTGGTACCTCGAGTGCCCTAATATATGAGTGTTTTGAGATACGAGCCGCCAAGCGAGCAACATTTTGCTTTGAGATGAGAGCAAGATTTGAGATATGAGGAATCACACATTACACCGCTGCACGACAGTATCTCCCACCTTAGACTAGACCTCAGTCTGTGTGCTTGTTTCCCTGGTTTTCGAAACATTTTTGATAAGTTGGGTTCGCGTTTTTTGCTTTTTGTACATTTACAAAACATTGCTTTGAGATACGAGCAATTTGATATACGAGCAAGGTTACGGAACGAATTAAACTCGTATGTCGAGGTACCACTGAATTTTATACTCTTAGTATTTCTTTTTACTATTATATTTGTTTGTGGTTGTTGCAATAAATGTAATTATTATTATTGTCATTAATCATCAAAACTTTTGTTTCCAAGATCATTCTTAAGATATTTAAATTGTATATAAAAATAGCGTTATAAAAACTGCTGTTAGTAAATCTTCTAGTATAAATAAATATATTGCTAGCAAATGGAATCATAGATTGCAAAGACTATGACCAAAGACATATCATGGTAAACGGATTAAACAGACGTTGAAGTAATAAATTGCAGGAATCTCGTGGGGGAACGGGTGAAAAAGGATGAAAGGTCCTTCAGTTTTCTTAGTTTCCTTGCATTATGTGGCGCGTTCTCCGTCGTCGCTCTATATGAAAAGACGTTATTCTCAAACAGATTCAGAGCGCGCCAGATATATTATTACGGATTCTGTACGTTCAACGGAGAATTTATTATTTTTCTTATTATCTTCAGAACGTATTACCGCATTAAATATGCACAGTTTTCTCTTCTCCTACTATTCATTCATTCTCGCACTTCTTTTTTTAACTTTATTATTATTATGCATATAATATACATTCGCCGACGGTTTCATCACTAAATTATATCGTGTAATAAACTTTTATCACATTAGCATTCATTTCACCTTACGCTCATTAAAAAGCAAGGAACTGAACTTAAATACCGAATTAACCACAAACAATAATTTATAATATATTTGCTTTATTAGCTGAAGTAAATTTATATTTTTATAGACTCTTTATTTCGACTAGTTTATTGTTAATTATAATCTTGAATAAAAAGACATTTATTCATTCATATTTATATTATCATTAATTCATTGAATATAACATTATATTTTTATCGGTGAAAGTATATTAACTAGGGATTCCGTTAAAGATTAACCGGTTTTAACTACATCCATACTTTGCTATACGGTCGCTCTATATACGGCTTTTCGCTTTACGGCTAAATTTCGTGGAACGTATCTAGGCCGTAAAGCGAGGTATGGGTGTATTATGATGACGGAAACTCGAAAAGTTGTTTACCGATAAATTCGTTAATTTAAGAAAAATTATATACTCGTTTGTCAAATATAATGACTTTGATGTATGTACTAACTAAATTACCTAATTATTATATAAAGTAACGGTATAACAAGATTATCACTTAATGATAACCACAATAGTGTGCTTTAATTATTTATATTAAATTTACAATAAAATCCTCGTTTCTATTAGAAAAAGTTGATGAAAATTGTTTGGATATGTTAATAATATATTAAAAGAATCTTACATTGTGTGATGTATAAAAAATCTATATTTCACGAATTTCATGTATTAAAATAATAACATTCAAAATTGCAAAAATTGAAACAGAAGCTCTTAATTAATTGTATAATTGTATTATAAATGGTAATCTGCACATTTAGAAAAGTAAAGCCGTGTTGCAATTAGATGTTAGTTTCATCGAATCTCTTCTTAATAACTCCATGACCGTTTGGTGAAAATTCCTGGGATTTTGCAACGCCGAGGATAATAATTGAATGGACGATAAGTACCGCTGCGGAACTGAAAATAATGAAATCGCGCTGTAGATGCGATCTCAAATGGGATTTCTCAATTAACTTCACGGCGAGATTAGCCTCCTAGCATAGCGGCACATTTTTATAAGATTTTTCTCGGAAATCCACGATGATTATTATACTGTTATTAAGTAATGTAAATCTCAATTTTCTTTTAATTTGAAAGAAAAATCACCTAGGTAATATCGAATTAGATTTATTATAAAATATTTGTATATCAAATTCATGTTATTATTTTAACATTAATTAAGTAAATATGTATATGACGTGAAATCATGAAAATGTGAATATTTAATTTAAATAAGTTATTCATTATAGTTTACTCTTGAAATTCATGTCTTTCTTTCCATTCATACTTAAAAAAAATAATTTCTTCCTTTGCCAACCGAATAGTTATTGTCAATTTATTTCTGTTCAGATATAAATACGTTCACATTACCGAATTGTTCATTAACCGATCACCCACATTGTTCAATATTCATTCATTCATTGTTTCAATTCTAATGTGGTTTAGGAAACCTTGTTAATAAATAATTAAATTTATAATTTCCATATATTATTATGAATGAGCTGTTAATGTTATCATTGATAATTTAGTTTCCGTATGGTGTGAATGTATGTATCTTGAAAGGCATATGCGATTGGTGTTGTGGAGCAGCATTTGGTATCGTTGAAATAGAATTGCAAATTGAATATGTGCAGTTTAGCATTTACGTGGATGTATGTATGTATTTAATAAATAGATTACATGTTCAAAGCGAATGTAAAATACCGGTTACGTAAATTAAATCACACATTCATACATATGCCAGACCTATATAAAATTTTATATATATATAAATATCTATTTTTTTGGTATTCTCTTGCTGTTCGAATATGCGGATATTCAATTATTTTAAATGGCCAATTCCGATTCCCTTCCAAATTTGTATTATTAAAAAGCATAAACGTATTCCCATATGAAACTTCATTGTGAACAAAAACGTTTCAATTGCAATTTACATGCGTACGTATATTTGCCATCCCATAAATACAATTGCCAGTGATGTAACTCACCATTGTGAAATTTCCTAAATCCGATTTATTTTATTTAAAATATTAAAATAAACAGAGAAGTATTAGACAAATTGATTCCATAAAATAATCTGTTATCAATGAATTGTTGAAATTTGTTATTTGTATTTTTGTCTGTGTAAATTTCCTAATTGTTATTAATAAATTAATGCAATTAATGTTATTATAAAATATTACTAATATTATATGAGTATTTGCTGAAAAATGTCGGATATATCCGCCCAATTATTTACAACGAGTACTATAAAGGCGCTACTTGAATGAACAAAGTAATCCACTACATAAAAGATTATTTTTACGTCAAATTACTTAGTTCACAAAGAGTTAATTAAAGAAAAATATATTTTTTTCTTATAAGAGTTATGTTATTTATTAAATGTGTCGTATTTTTTGATTCATATAAATTTATATAATTTGTTTGGGCGGAAAAACCTTTTGTAACATATGTAGCAGTTATTTTTTTGTATAAAAATATATCTCTTATATTTTGTTATTAAATTTATATAATAATATTTATTTTAAGAAAATCTACAAGTGTTACGGTTATTGCCAAGTTGCCTAATGAATGCCATTAAATTAAATTTGGTAATAATCATTAATCCAATATTGATATCATGTAAACATTAAGCACTGAATAATGGCCTAATTAAACTAGTGAAATTTGTCACCGGATTTATTTATGTATAATTACTACGCATTGTCAAAGGCTAATCCCATTGGTTACATTATACGCATTAATTAATTTATAAAATCAAGAGAATTATTAATGCTGGAATTTGAGTTTGGATTGAATTGTATAATAGTATCATAATGTATTTAAATTAATCATTATTATTATCTTGATTCATTAGAAGGTAATTTACTTATTTTTACTTATTTATTTAGTTTAATTGTACTAGATAATGCAATTAATCAATTAATTATAATCAATTATGTAACATGTAATTAGGGCGGAAAGACTGCCTCATTAACCCGTTGCATTAAGAATATAATAAATTATATACTTATTGATAATGCTTTAATCACCAAATAATTATGTAATGTTTATGTACAAACAATGTGTATTTATCATCGGTTAATTCCTTGATATGATTATGTCCATAAAAAAATGCACAGTCAGGAGGATTGTTAATGTTGGAAAATATGTTTAGATTGGATTTGTAATAATGAGGCTATGAATTAGTATGCAAACACATAGCATACATGAGCAAGCAGCAATAAATGCCAGCGATGTTGTGATTATTAGAGTGGATTATGTACTCTATATACAAAACTATCCGCGGTTTATTCCTGTTCGTGTTATTGGGGATGGCATGGTATTAATGTTAATTCATGTTATTTTAGGTTGCCGAAATAACAGCGGTAATATGAAAATAACTCGATTTCGATTTATCCCGCTGGGGGATGGAGCGAGATGGGATAGGATAGTTTGCTTTTGAAAAGCAGATGGTATTAATATTAAAACGGCTGGAGGGAGGATGGCTGTGACAGGGGAGCATCCCATCCCCCGTTGCTCTGCATATACATTCACTCTTTATATTGAAGTAACGATCTTCGGGCCGCATCCAGAAGACAGGACTCCTGCAACCGATATCATTTCAGCGTGTCTGGAGGAGGCCAACAAAACAATCCGCGGAGCTTGTTTAAATTCCATCACAATTTTTGCCCTCTTAATATGTCGTTAAGACAATCCGGTATCCGCCGTTCCTGTCGTCTTTATAGTATTAGAGAAGCGCCGGCGAAAATTACAATTCCTTTTTGGAATTGTTTTCCGTAATTGGTGCGAGTTCTTGACAATCCCATTGTCTCCGTGAAATATTTGTTAAATACCGGGGAAGCTTCCGCGAATTCCGCCACCCCTTGCGTCATCGTCATCCGCCATCCGAAACCCCAATCTTCGTTTTTCGAAACCAAGTAAAATTATAAATAGAATTGAAGGAATAGTGCATATACATCATAACTATGGGCATTCAATGAAGAGAGCAAGAAAACCCCTTTCGAGAATCGAAAGATAATTGAATAAAGGTTTCTCGGGGATAAAAATAAAGAAGCAAGTTAAATGGGATAAAGATAGCTCTCCGATGTAATTCTATTGGGGAAGTATAACCATGTAAACTTAAGCCGTCGCTGGCAAAGGAAGAAGACGGGGCTGGAAACAGAGAAAGAGATGAGGCAAAAAAAAAAACAATTCCATTAGTGGAAACATTCGATATTATTCTGTAGTAACTTCTTCCTGTTTCTCTCTCTCTCTCTGCCACTTCTTCATCGTCCGCGCCCCGTGATGGATGAGGAGGAAATGTGCAGCGCTCACGCAGCACACGATATTACATGTGAGATTAAAGCATCCATAGTTAGATCAATAATCCCAAACTTTGCTCTACAACAAAGGGGACGAGTGTAGTGATGGTGGTGGTAGCTACGCAAGAAGTTATTAATTTTCCAAATTTATTTTCGCCGGGATAACTTCTGCGAAATGCCGTCGACGCTTTATTTTATGAAATTAATTTTCGAGGGGCGGCAAATTTTCGGCGCATTCGGGATTTCCTTAAAATACCACACACTTAAATTCGCGATTTTAAACGTGTAGACGCCGCTTTGATTGTTGCCAATTTTCATATGAAACGTGCGACTGTTTTATTTAGGGTATCCTAATAAAGGGGTCGTTTGACGCACATTGTTTATAATCAACTTTGTTTCATAGTATTAATCAGACGTTAAAAAAATAGTTTACGCCTGTAATTAACTAACAACATTATGTATAAATATTATGGTGTAGCCATACTGTGTTTGATAAGCAAAGCATATCTAAAGTATACTTTAATACGATGTACACGCACCTTCTATCAAAATGTATCCACACGATGCGTGACATAACACATTCAAGTCTGTTAGGTACAACTATTAGTAGTTATATCACTATAAAATTGAATTGTCATTTGCAATGCACATTCTGCTTCTATTATTATATAGTAGTTAGTACACATGACAAACGATTCAAGTCACGCATTTTATTTCAACAATATTATTAAAAATAGTGACTTATTTATCAAAACAAAAGTTCACCAAAAAAAAGTGAAGTGACCCAAACTACTTTTATTTTTTAATGTTTAAAAGGAAATTTAGTTATTTTAATGAAAGTTAAAGTGACGGAAAGTTTTGTTTAAAGAAGTGTCAACAATCAAAATTTGTATTCAACAGTGATGATTCAAAATCGTCAAGAATTCTGCAAGAATTATATTGAGTTACAAACATCATATATCCTCTGGTTTTGAGATTAGTATCAATTTCTACTCCTATTTGCGATATCAAATAAGTACTGAACCCTTTCAGAATATTAGTAAAATAACGACCTCGGTCGTTAGCACTTTGGCTCAATAAGAAGTTTTTAATTGAAAATAAGTTGAAATAAAATAAATAGAAGCAAATAGACTGGTCTTCATTTTAATCTTTAGTTAATTTACTGATGAAAGTAAGTAGTAAACAGAGGATATTGCATTTTTTTAATATAGAGGGCTTACTAGTGAAGATCAAATCTAAAAAAAAAACGTAAGAAATCAAGTGATGAAAAAAATAATTATTCCTTAATTTCAAGTTTTACAGCTTTTAATATTTTTCTTGATTTAAGTAGTAGAATCATGATTATTTCAAATTACATATTTTTTTTAATATAAAACAAATGAAAATATTGCAATTTCTTTAAGATTTTCAGTTAAAAAGTAAACGATAAACGATAGTTCATTTGGCACATAGATTGATTCTTCTCTAATTCTATACATTGTACCTATTGCCTTTCTCAACTATGGACAAATAGACTTGCTCGTTTGTGGAACGGAGGCGATTTGCTATTGCAACGAGTCTTGGCTCAATACACATTCATACAATGCACATGGTTGAAGAAACTCGTTGTTAATGGTCATGTATAGAAACTTCTTTAGAAATATATATGATACTCCTATTATTATCTTCTTATGCTTCGGATTCGTTCCTACATCGTTTGTACACTTAAGCCAAACAAAATTCTGTTCATGTTTTTCTTACATTTTAATAGGTAATCACTTTGTGTTATTATTTTTACAAAAATATAAAATGTTATATTCTTTTTCTTTCTATGGAGTTTTTTAATGGTTGTTGCAATAAATGTTATTATTATTTAATTCTAATGATGCGTGTAGTCTATTTATATTATTTTACTTATAAGATTGGTTGTAGTTCATTTACACTAAAAATGTAATAGGATTGAACTAAATTTTTACGTATTTTTTTACAGTTTTCTTATAATGATATAATAGCTTTAAGCCAGTTGTTTTTGTTGTATGAATAAGTTAAAAAGTAATTTTATTGTTAATGAGTGCGAGGTGCGTTGAAGGGCGTTAATAAACTAACACGAATGTCGGTGTTTAATCCACTGAGGTGAAATGTAAGGTTTGAGCTGAAGGGTTGAGGTTAAGGGTGGGAACTTGGAAAGTGGCAAACAGGTGTACGCGATGCTTTCGTTAACTCGATGCCCATTTAACGCTAGATTAGACCTACATACGGACGACTAAATCGCCAAACCGAAAACGAACAACACGAAGAAGAACCTCGACATAAACGAAAGGAGAGCAAAACAAACAAAAAAATAACTAGGAAGAAGGCGAAAGGCGCAGGAGGCCGTAAATGCGTTCCGGTAATTAGCGCAAACGAATTATGAATCGCACGTAATTTAGTAATAGTGGAGTGACTTGAGAGCATGAATATATCAAGTTGGGAGTTGCGTGGGTGGCGTTTTCAACCGCCCCTCGTGGAGCTCTAAAGTAAATAATAAAAGTGGCCTTTCGCACTCGTACTTCAACCGACATCTGCTGGCGTAATGAAATTGTACTCTGCGAAAAAAGAATAATAATAATGAATTATATTCAGTCTTCGCCCTGTATTATTATTTCCTTCCACTTGTATTTTCCCTTTTCTTCGTTTCTTTTTTTTGGACGCATTGGTGCCTCGGATAGCAAACAGCTCGCTCAATTTTACGGTTTGATGTAACAGTGGTAAAAGTACTAAAAGCAATATTAGGAGCTCCGCTTTTGTAACGCATAAAACGCTAATCTGTTCCGAACAGAGTGAACACATTTGCTAAACGCATATCCCATAAAATATACATGCAAGGTGTGAGTTTGTGTGCGCGTGTTTGAATGCTTGTTTGTGTTGGAGAAAAGCGAGATCAAAAAGTAATTGGGACCTTAAAGGGGAAAAATTCCCAGTCGACAGAGCATTAAATCAGCCCAAATTGGAAAGTTGCCATCTGCGAAATATTCACAACGCACTCGGGCTTCCTGAAACAGAAATAAAAATGGAAGGAAGTGAGCATCAGCAAACTGTGTGTATTCTCGCACTTTCGAGCTGAAAGCCTTGTTGGGCCCATCATCACTTAAACGCGACGGAATGTAGTTGTGATGTCCCCACAAAACTGGATGCGACTATTTTATTTTAATTATAACTTTTATTACGCCGGGCCCATTAAAAAAGCGAATTCCGCTGTAATTAATAGTGCATCCTGCATGCACTCTCCTGTTTTTCTCCCTTCTTTTTTAGTTGCTGTTGCTTTCAGTTCAGTTTTGTTCCTTTCGTACCCCTTGTCCACTGTTTCAAATATTATGCAAATTAAAATGTTTTATAGGTCGCACCAAGTAAAAGCATTTTCGACTCCATGTGTCACCTCATACAAATAAAATATGACAGTAAATTTATTTGAAACGATGTTCGCAAAGAAGATTTATTAATTATTTATTTTTATATAAGTAATGATTTAAAAATGCACATAAAATAATTTGTAATTTTTCTTGATGTCCTTTTTTGATTTAGTTAATCACATATAAAAGTATTTTTCTTTTCTTGAAATGACTTTCCAAATAATTTAAATATTTTCTTTTATTAGTTGTGTAAATTTATAATCATATTTTTTCCTAATTAGCATTATCTATTACATTTTATAATTTGATGTGTTTAATACAGTTGTATACTACTAATTGTAAATTGAAATCATTTTTTTCAGAACGTTTTTTACAAATTTTGTGTATTTCAGTGATAGTTTTCCTATCAGTTAACTACTGTGCAATTCTTGTTATTTAATTGTGGCTTGGCTCTTTATAAGATATTAAAAATAGGAATGCGGCTCTTGTTGACAACATGCGTGCCCACCCTTTATATATATATGACATATATAAGACAAACTAATAAATTATTTATGGAATGAGATCGAAAAGTAATATTTATAACTATTTTTATATAACTCATTAATAAAATACCCGCCTTCGTCACTAATTCATCTCTCAATTTTAAATGTAATTTATTACGGAGATGTTAATGAAGAATTAATTAAGTAAAACATAACTTTTTTTGATAGAAAGTAATTTGGCCACCCGTTAGGTTGAGAAACTGCAATCTATACTGTATAAACTACATAATGAAAATAGTCTTTATTTACATTAATTAGTGATTGTGATTAGTTGCTTTGTCTATAATATTTTAGTGATATCGCGTGTGGAATTTCGTTTAACGAACATAATCCATAGCAGAATTTTCAGATTTTTTCATGTGAAACACTTTTCCACGTATAAAATACGATATTCCGAAAAAAAAACCTCAAAAAGTGTAATTCTAACGCTTTTAACTGATGAACCAATCTGGAATGAGCGTTTGATTTTCAGGAAAGAAATAATACTTTGTACAAGTTTACATTGCCAATTGTAAATTTGTACGTACTTATATTTTCACCATTTTGTTTTGTTATTGTTCAAAAATTGATTTTAATTATTAATATCATAGATGCATTAGATTTTTTTTTTCATAAATGGATTTATATTATCATGTAAAGTAATCATTGG
The DNA here is from genome assembly GCA_018845635.1 of Nicrophorus orbicollis. NCBI lineage: Eukaryota > Metazoa > Arthropoda > Insecta > Coleoptera > Silphidae > Nicrophorus > Nicrophorus orbicollis. The sequence continues at coordinate 502,801 of JAFMTC010000275.1, forward strand.
TAGCAAGATGTTTTTTCTCTTTCACGTTGAAACAAATTTTCGGATGGTAAAAATAAAACGATCCGAAATCAATCAGGGTTCCGGAAAGGTAGAGATGGTACGAGGGAATACATGCATTTTCGATTCGCCGCTGCCGTCACCGCTTCCACTTTTCGCCGAGGACAAAATGAAATATTCGGCATTGTAAAAATTGTAAATGAATTCAATTTAATATTTGGGTAGGTAGGTAGGTGAAAGATGTTGGAGCCGAACCGAAGTTGCTGAGGGATATATACCAAAGTGTGTGTGTATGTTTGGGGGGTAGCAGATGTCTCTGAGCCTGTAACATCATTGTTTTCGTGTCCCACGGAAACACTTTGCACTTCCACTTTGCCGGGCCTTTCCTCGCGCGACTCTTCCCCCCGAAACTAATTTAAAAGACTGCACTTGCCATATAACTCTCGCCCTAACTCGAAATAGAAAGTAATAACAAACTGCTATAGATCTCCTTACGTTTTGGAAACCGTAGGTGGGTATCAAAAGTTTTGTTGTTGGGTATCTTGAAATGGTCCAATGCATAATTTTACACTAAGTAGAATCCATCCCACCTCGAGCATGACACAACATGATACCTACTCCCGATATTCCCTGTTGGGTAGATCGAAAGTAGCTACGGTCATGGCCCGCGGGCCTCTTTCCGCCCAAGTTCACTTTTCTGCCATTTTCAAGTTTGCTATATATTTTAATTCAAGTAGATTGATTTACAAATGATAATAATACTGATTAGCTGATATAAACATTCTCAGACAAAAATAAATCTTGAGATTTTTAAAATTATCATTTTTCAAAAATTACTAAATTTGAGTTGGATAGGTTTATGAAAGATCTGTCATATTACTTATTGTTAGTTGCGATTGCAATAGCAAATTTTAGCATTTTATAGAATTAGCCTGAATATTTTCTATATTTTTGCATCAATTGTAGCATCAAAGGAATCGTGTTATTTGCTTACGTTTCAATTACACCCAGCACATATTTCAAAAGAGCCTAACGCCTTTTCCCTTCGTTTTCTGCCCAGCACCTGCAGATAATACGTTGGTGAAATATGAACTGAAACGTTTTCATTGTGCGGCTTCCACGCTTGGTATTAAGCGTCGAAGAGGGAAGCGGGGTAATGCATGTAAGTGTTTTGTAAGTAGGTGGGCTGGGGGCAATACTAAGCAGCTGGGTAATGGCATGAGCGCCATCTGGGCTCTGGCCAAGGGTTAAGTGCCCTGCTATAGTCCAGAAAATGCCACCGTCCCTCCTTTCGCTTGCTCCATCCACCCTCAACCTCGCCCTACCCTTCCGAACCATCCGCCTCCCATTTGCTTTCACAGATTATAATTACCAAGCCTTTCTTCCATTTCCTGACCACTTCCCCGGCACATCAAGCCGCCGAAATCTTATTTGAAAGCGGAAGAAAAACCACGTTGACTATTTTATTCAGTCCGCCTACTCATAATCGGCCTGTAATTATCCCGCCAGACTGCTGTTACGACCAAATCTCCTCACTAATTAGAACAGAGATTACCGCGCAAAAAAATCCTTCATTTTATTATTATGGCCTAATATCATTTCGCTCAACTAATCGTTTTCTTTCTTTCTTTGTTTCAGGTAAGCAAAGCCACTTAATACATGCAAAGTACAGTACAGTAAGTTATTCAAATCGATCTTAGATTAAACTTATTTTATTACTATTTTTCTACGATGAAAGATATTTCCATAAATACTTTAACAAAGTGAAATATTGTAATTGATGTGGCCTCAACCTTGAATCTAAATTATTTTATAAAAAATAATGCAAATTATGAATAAATAATAATTTTCTACATCAACAACAAGAAAATCTGCTACAGTAAAAGCTCTGACTCTTTATAGTTTTGTATCATTTATTATAAAAATGATAATGATGTCGCATTGTAAGTAATAAACACTGTGAAAATGCATGCTTATGGTTGCCGATAAAATAAATGTTGGGGCAAAAGCAACAAAACAGATATGTCCTACGGTCTGTTATATAACTTTCTAAGGGACGTAGAGGCATGGGATCACCATAAAGCTGTTGCGAAACGAGTTCTCTGTGAAATGGCTGTGCTCCGAAAACGAGCGTTGTAGCAGAAACGGTCTTCCCTTAATTTAAACATCAGTGAAATCAAGTCTTTACGACTCAACTGTTAATGAATTAACATATTTTCAGCAAATGACTGACTGCAAATTTGAAATAGATGAGTACACTATGAAATTTTGTAATGAGTTCTTAAGAGATATTTTTAATTAGTAGTTGATAATATTTTCTACATAATCTTTAACTTTACATGTAAGTTAGCTTATAATTTAGTTGAACTATGTTTAGTTATATTACTTATGTAAAGCTAGTAATCTATACATAACTACTCAATGAACTTTGGTTGTTTGTTCAAAACACATACTTATTTTTATCCATTCAATACCTTATGGATGCATATGTTGTTTAATATAGTCATCCTTTATTATTACGTAACTTTATAAGCATATTATATTATGAGATTGGTTTAATGCTATGAAGTAATACTACTTGTTCAAGTATTATCTTCATCAAGTTCAGTTCTCTGAAAAAAAATGTAGAAAAGTTTATATGATAATAATTTATAACAAAAATACTTACAATACGTAACATTTATTATTTTTTGTTTTATAATCATTTGTTTTTTTAACTTACAACCCTTGCAATAATTTACTAAAACAACTATTAGTTTATAACACATATTTATTATTCAGTATTTTTAAGAAATTATTGTATTATACATTTATTTTTATTAAAAAATTAGAAATATTTCAAACGTTTTTACAAACATTTGTAAGTATAAAAAGCTTGGTGTACTTTATATTATTATAATGCGAATAAGGTTTGTATATAACGAATTATTGTTATCCAAATAGTTTTAAAACTCAAGATTTGTTGTTGAAACTTGATATAAATGTATTGAAGATCCAAATGGGTTTCTTGCCTAACTGCTGAAGCTTTCAACCTCTGGAGGGTTGATTTTCAATTTAGGATATCTTGTATCCAAATTGATTATTGTTGTAGTTCACCTGACACCATCGTCGATCAGTTGACCTGATTCACCGTGAAGAAGCCAGACACCCCAATTGTATTGATCCCTCCTAGCATTCCCCTTTATTCTTCAATGGAAGATCGTTAGGGGATGATACCAGGATATCATCAAACCGAAAATTAACGATTCTTCGATACCCAGAAGGGGGATGCATTGAAATGCGAGCATTGACATAATAATTGAATGACACTTCATCAAAAACCACTGAACGAGGAATAAAGTCAATGCCGGAAAAGGGTTTTGGGGATGAGTTTTTCGAGTATGCGGTCCGATTGCGTGCATCTGTCTGTGCGGATGACGAAATGATTAATTATAATGTTAATGGGTGGACTGTAGGTTTCGGTTGTGTGTTATTGTGCGGTCAACAATAACTAATTAAATCAGTTGTCGTTTGTTTTATGCACCGGACCGACCGCCCCCAATTGAAATATGTTTTTGTCAAATTGAAAACAATAATGCCCGGGCACAAAGCGTTCAAACGTTGATATCCGGAACGGAGTTAATTAATACAATCATTACGTATGCACCTGTGACGATTTCGATTCGAACCCTCGGGTCAGACGGGACCGTCCAACCCCGCATCGTCATACCAACCCCCTCCGGTCTACCCCCGCAGTCGGCGGATCGCGGCCAGTGCATCCCGTTGTGTAGGTGTGTCTGTGTGGGTGGGTGTACACAGATGGATATATGTGTATGTGTGCAGAACGCGTCGCGACGCGCATTTCCCCACAATGGCGCGAACAATGACGGCCACCAATGCGCCGGAACAAATGCCCGGAATGCCTAATAAACCCTTTGGCGCCGAGCAACCCCCCACAGTCAAACCACCCCATATAAACATACACCCGCACCCAGACACACACACACACACAATCACATATAAACGTCAGACGACGTACATATAATTACGTCCATTGGCCGCAAAATGTTATGGCCCCTCGCGCGCATACGATTTCGTAATTAATGTGATGAAATCATTTGCTAATGCTGCAAATTGAATTAGTTTTCATTAAGCTAATTCCGGATGAGAACGGAAAATGCGATTCTTATTTGCGATTCATGGCCCTCCGTTGCCTGCGTCTTCTCGGTATTCATTTGTGGAAAAGGTTTCCTTCTCTGTTTCTGTTCGGTTCGGCATGGTGTGGTGTGCCATGCCATCATAAATCATTGGTAATTTTGACGATCTTTGACATCGCAGGTACGAAACACAGTTTGTCACCGGTAAAGGTCGAAATGCTGCCGCCACTTTGCAGTATTGGCTTCCTCCAATAAATGTCAATGATGTTTCTATAAATAAAATGTGAATCATATTGGTGACAATCATTGGATAATATGTTTAATTAAATTACTTGAATAAGTATAATTAAATAAATATTATAATAACATACATTTTTTGTAAGGTTTTTTTTTATTCTTACTAAATATGTCTAAAAATGTAATATGTTTTCAACTATTCTGCATGTATTATTCAATTATATTTACATATGACTACAACTTAACAATTACTTTGTAATATTAAACTTAAATAAGTTAAGTAGCTTCTTCGTTTTATATACAAGCCCGTACACACATAACTTCATTTTTTTGTTGAAACCATGATTTTTTTGTAATTTATACAACAAATAGAGATCATCACAACATTTGAAAGTAATGTATGCATCATAATTTATACAAATATTAGTACATCAGTTTAGCTTAATTAAATTACTATTCATATTATCATCAATTACGTTCAATACAACTCCTAAAGTCTCTGGTAAATATTTACTGGTTTCATTTACATAAGATTAATTGATTAAAAAATATAAACATATTTTTTATATAAAGTCATAAGATCTTTAGAATCAATTACAAATATTTGATCCAAAAAACTTAAATTAAATTTTCACAACTGATTAAAATATATATATATTGTATATTCAATTTGTTTGTATCTAGAAATCATAGACTACTGAATATTATGTATAGAACTCAAACTAAATATTAGTTTGTTTATTTATTTTAAATTGTAACTAAGCAAATGTTCCTCTGCACTTGTTGCATATATGTAGTTTCAACAGATTCGTGTTTCCATAGTAATTGGAAATTGCAAAACCCTGTTATTTTAAATGTTTTATATAATCAATTTATCATTCAATATATGTAAACAATGAAAATTGAAGGGATAACTCAACAATCATTTATTGTTGAATTTTACATTGAATTTTCAGCAATTCTGGTGCATCATAAAATTACTAATTTAATATTTATTTACATTATAAAATGCATTTTATATTAAACGTAATTTATTATTTTCTTAATAATACACATTTATTCAATTTGGAAACAAATTATTCATCTTCAAAATAAAACATTGAAAGTGTAAAAAATTATAAAGAAGCATAAATTATGAAAGAAGAAAACTTAACAAAATTCTATACAATAAGTAAACACAAAGAGCCAAAGTAAATTTACCGTTTACCGCTTTTTAACGCAAAGTTACTTTTGCGTTAAAAAGCTTAATATTTGAATTATGTCTTATATAAATTTCAAACAGTATATAACAGTAAATATCAAGATCGACAGTAAACTTTAGTTAGTATTTTCTACCGTGATTTTCTGTATATAAAATAATATATCATCATTTTCACTAAAAGCCTTGGACTTTTACTTACAGAAAAGAAATAAATTGTTTTTCGACGGTAGATTCTGCTTTGCAATAATTAAAGTCGCTATGCAGACAGCGCTTCACTTTAAAGTACAGTATATTTTTATAACTGACTTATATAAAATAAAGTTTTGTAAAGTCGACATGATTGCGGCAAACAAACTTCGCGCGCCAAAGTTTCCACGAATGTTGGCGATAATAAAGAACTTCTTGTGCACGACGCAACGTCCTGTGTGTTTGTGTACGTGTACGATTTCAAAAGGAAGTCACTGCTGCTGCTGGATTGGATTTTGTAGGTCGGTGATTTTATCCATCCGATTTATTTTATTACTAAAACAATTTGAAATGCACACACATTACAACTGTGTGTATCAAATATATTTCCAATATATTGCTTTCATAGTTATAATATTAATTGGTTAATTCATTTAATTACTACGATAACGAGGCACATATCAATTAGGGGGTTGGTTGTCACAAAAATAGAAATAATTGATATGTTGTATTCAATATTTAATGCGAAGGTCTTTTGTGACAACCAACTTCGGTCTATCCGATGTCAGATATATGAGAAATATTTACGTGATGAATTACTATAACGTACGAAGCATGATTTTATGTATAAGCAGTTTTAATTCAACTCGTATATCATGTTAATTACAATATTCGATATATAGCTTATTTTAATATTGCGCTGCATTGATTAAATTTGATATCTGCTGTATTGGAATTACATAACCAGTTGCATACATCATTTTCAACTCTAAATAGTATAATAATCAATAATAAATTGCTTTATGTTGATCAAGTTCATAGAAAATTATTGTAATTTCACTGCAATAAGTCAATACATATAATATGACAATACATTAACAAATATCACTTGTATTTTTCAGTGATACCTGTTCATTACTATAAAATCTACACGTGTAATTATATTTAACATATATAATACTTACTTATAATCTATTTAATTAGTTCAATTAAACAAATAGTAGATTTTTTGATACTTCTATTTATTATAATAAAACGTTAACATAACATGCAAATCCGGATAATCTATTCCGGCAAATTTTCTAATTATTTAAAACCGGACTATTCGAGGTATTGTTGACTTTTGAATGTTCATTAACACATAATACATAATTGATTTTTATATTTAAGTAACTGTTTTATAATTCAAAGTCAAACATTTTTTTAATTTATTTTAATAAATATTAAGCTGAACGTTTTAATATGCGAATTGGGATTCTAGTTAAAGTTATTTAATATCGTGTCCTCATCTATTCACACGTATACTACGTGTATATGAGAGTTCTGGAATTGGGCAGAATCTGAGTGTACGGTCACTGCACCCAAATAGAGCCTAGGAAGTGCTCTTCGAAATTCGAATATCCTCGTTTGGTGGTCCTGGCCTGCAACTGCCGCCCCCGGGCGGCGCGTCCTTCGAGAGGAGAGACTATCAACCAGTCAAGTTGTAAACATTTCCGCGCAGATGTTATTTGGAAGCTGGACGAACGGAAGGGATGGTGGAAAGTGGAAAGGAGGCAGCGGCGGGCGGCGGCGGCGGCTTGCTTATACCAAAATGAAATGCAAATATTTCCTTTTCTCCGAGAAAACGTTGAAGTTTGAGCGCGCAAAACTTTTATATTGTTTCATCATTTCTTTGCTGCATACATGTGTAATGTAACATTATTGTGCAAAGTTGATGTAACGAATTATTTATTTTGATCGCTCCGTCGGAAATCCTAGTCGGAATCAAAACCAACAATGTTACGTTTCTATTTCGAATGTAACCACTTTAGTTTATGATATTTCGAGTACTAACACAATAGTTTATCATTCAATCGCATGAAGAAGGTTGCTTACTGATATTACATCATCCATTACGATTATTAACGTTTTATAAAAATGTATAGTTATATACTAAAATCAATAAAATAACATAATTTAGGGCAGAAAGACTAATGGTCGACAGCCCTTTGATCAGCTTTTCTTTTATTATTATTATGTTTGATTTATATTTTGTTTTTTTAGAATTATGTTCTGTTTTTATAATTGGCCAATAAATTATAATATATCATTAACGTAATTTAATTAACATAAAATAAATATATTGATTATAATATCATTTATTGCAACAGATTCAGACAGAAAATAAAATACAATATATTTATACAACAATAATTAAACAAATCTAAAAATAAATATTAAAAAGGGCTGTTGACTGCAATATTTCCACCTTCATTTTGGATTATTGACTGTTGTCATTTTCCCATTTTTTTTCTATTTTGAATTAATTAAAACCAATAAAACTGTAGAAATAATTAAGGAAAATAAATATTTGTCATATCTATTATTTATCCTTTTTAGTGTTTTCTTACAATAATACTTTTATAAACTGTAGTTATTTTTAATTAAAATTTAAAGTACTTTACATTTACATCTGAATTGTATTTACAATTATACTCGTTGCCTTTGCTGCATTTCCTTTGACAGTCTTTAAATGCTCATATTGAAGTTACTTTTTGTTGAAGCGCTGCTTTTCCTTGCAGTTTCTTTAATCTTCTTTTTAATGTTTGCTTCTTTACTAAGACGTTAGAATAATATATTTCTTTTGTTATTGGCTTTTATTTTGAAATAGAATTATACTCTTTTTTATCAAATTTTTCTAAGTTAAAATTTATTTTAAATTTTCAAATATATTCGACATATATTATTTTTATGTTTAGGCAATATAACTATATTACTTATATACTAAATTTAAATACGAAAGTATGTAATTATGTATACTAATAACTTTTTGAATAGAAGAATTGTACATATTTCCAATTATCTTATTCTAAACTAAAGTTGCATGGATTATCATATTAATAATATAATAAACTAAAGCAGTATTTCTCGACATTTTATTCAACAGATTTGATTATTACTAGGAATATTTGCAACGTGATGGCTGATATTTTTTGAACTATTAAAAACGTAACAAACCTTTTTTTTATAAATAAGATTTCATTTTCAACAATTTAATTTCCGCGTTTGGTAACACATAATAAAGTATATACTTAGGTATATTTTAAGAGTAATAATAATATATATTATAGCAGTCAAATGTGATTAATAGAGAGAAAAAATTAGATTTATACCATAATAATAATTAACGGAAAGACTTAGGAAGTTAGTAATTTAGACGCATTTGATGGCTAATAAATATTATTATTTACTAAAACAAAGACATATAAACTGTTCCAAAGTTTGACCATTATTTTTTTTACTACTACAAAGGAGTATTGATGAATAGGAGAGAGTATTATTTATATAATTACATTAACTTTATTATTATCTAGAAATTATTTTATTTTGTTGGAAATAAACTATAATATCATGTAGTCTTTTATATGCCTAATTATTTCATTCGGTGGCAAGTAGTTCTTTAATTATACCTTAATAGTATGTTTGAAATTAGTATTATAATATTAAAATATATTATGTGATAGAGTATAATCATCTTGTATAGTGTTCGTAAAGAAAATATCCTGTATTGTGAAGATTTTCTTTTCTATCATCCTAATTGTCTCGTTTCGAGTGTGTCCTGTATTTGACACGAAAGGAAAGTGAAAGAGAAGCTAGTAGATGTTTGTGAAAGGCTATGCGTTGGAGGAATATGTGGCAGTGGAGAAGGAAAGTCTGAATCTGCTGCTAATGCGACACGGGGATGATTGTGATGGTGTTTTGTGGAGGTGCCGGGTGATATCGGCGCAAATCAGATTAATGAAAATGGTCGCACAGTTGCAGGGAGTAGAACCAATAACAGTAACCGCCGTTGCGGCCATACATATACATTAGACCGGCAACAAACAACAGTGTAAAACAAGATCAAGCGGCAACGTCCGGCAACGATCGCCGCAAAATTAAATCAGGCTTATCAGCCAGGCCATATCACCTGGGCCAAGCGCAAATCCCGCGGTCTTTGTGGCCAGGTAATAAACCGCATGCGGACCATGCCGAAGGGTGGTTGTGCGCGCACCCCCATTCCCCTAGCCCAACATTCGCCGACCGCCCTCGCCTCCGAACAAAGACATATCCTGCCGCCATTCCAACCCCCCGCTTTCGGACCTCGTGCTCTTGTGTGTGCTCGTATATATGTATAGGGACACGTGTGGGGGCGGGCTGTATGTGTCTGTACGTATGTATGGGGGCTGCGTGTTATCGGCCAACTGCACGCGAATTCCAAGTGCCACATTAGTGACCGGAAACAACGGCACATCGAGGACTTAAGCGCCACCGAATACACCACTACCCGATGATTTCCTTTCCCAACATTACCGTAGAAAATACTGCCTGAATCGCACCTTCGATAACATTCGTTTAGTTAATCCCTCGAGACATATTTACCAAATCCTAAGCTTTTCCTTTACAGCAATTATCATAAAAATCAGAATTTATTTATAACTGACTTTGCTTTACCCTATTATTTATTTATATTATTTTACAAACGTATTTTTCGTTCTCTTAATTAAATAGGAAATTCTTGCAAATCTATAGATCACTCGACTATAACCAATGTAAATATGTATTGCAATAGATCTACAATATTAAAAAAGTAAGCAAATATAATAAATACATAATATAAATTGTTATTTTATATAAGTACTAAAAATATATATTAACTATAGGCTTATCCATCGAATTGCAAGTAATGAGTAATATACAAAAAAGCACCAGTTGAATGAACCAATAATGATTTGAAAGTAAAAAATAGAAAAATTATAATTAAACGACTTAATTTTAATAATTGCGTAATTTCTTTAAAAAGCAGCTAGTTTTAATATTATAATTCATTAAAAAATAGTCCAAAAACATTAAAAATGCAAGTTAAAATATACTTATTCAATGAAAAGAGTCATGAATGTTTTTATTTGTATAATTTTTTTTTAATGGTTACGGCTCTTATTTTAAATCGGTTTGTGATACAGGGACTCTTAATCATTCATTGAAGAGTTGGCCCATATAATAGTAATTTATAATTGTTATGCAACAAAATTATTATTATTTGCAGATAATCTATTTTCAGACATATAATTTCAGTTCTAATGAATTATGTTCTAATTGTATAGTAGTCATTTAATTAGATCTAAGAGTCCCAAATTAAGGGTAATTTTGATTTAATTAATTAAAGTATTAATATTTTACGACCTATCATTATTTGTATTGCGCAACATATCCTCTTTTGAAGGAAGCTACAAATTGAATTATAAATAATTATAATTATAAATTATTATTTGCCAGTACTCTTCAACCTTCTATCTAAATAATTGAAATACCTCTGTCAAGGTTCCCTTTGTTTCTATACGTAAAAGACATATTATTTTTCATGGAAGTAAGAAAGAGGTAAATATATTTTTTTTAGAAAAAATAAATTCATGAAACAGGTATTTTTCTTGGCTCAATTTTCAAGAACTGCAGTTTTATGGACGGCAATAAATGAAAACAAATCAACTTTCTCTAATGTCATAAAGGAATTTGCAACATTTACAACCGTAATATACTGCAGGTAATTTCTAAACAAATTTGTGTATCTCATTACCAAAAAAGGTTAACTGAAATTTTGAAATCTACCTATACCATCTTGCTTCTCGAATCAGTTTATTTCAGACATTGAAACAGCAAACATCTCAGACTGAAACTATATTTTAAGGTTACTACAACCCTCAATAATATCAGTGTTATTTCAACATAAACAGTTGCAACGTATATTGACTGTAAGTTTTTTGTGTTAGTTTAATTGAAACTTCGAAGCAGCAACAATATGGATAGCGAAGGTATGCTTAATTTGGACGAGTGCCACAAACAACAAATACATTAGAAGTCTTTGAATAATTATTACAAAAAAGAATGACATTGGGTAAAGGTCACTGTGGAGTTGTGCGGAAGATTGTCCACAAGAAGACAGAAATAGTCTATACTGCAAAATACATTTAAAAGAACAAATCAAAAAAAAAATTGGCCCATATAATAGTAATTTATAATTGTTATGCAACAAAATTATTATTATTTGCAGATAATCTATTTTCAGACATATAATTTCAGTTCTAATGAATTATGTTCTAATTGTATAGTAGTCATTTAATTAGATCTAAGAGTCCCAAATTAAGGGTAATTTTGATTTAATTAATTAAAGTATTAATATTTTACGACCTATCATTATTTGTATTGCGCAACACATCCTCTTTTGAAGGAAGCTACAAATTGAATTTTAAATAATTGTAATTATAAATTATTATTTATAATTACAATTATAACCTCTGTCAAGGTTCCCTTGGTTTCTATACGTGAAAGACATATTATTTTTCATAGTAGTAGGAAAGTTTTGACTAATTATTTTTTTTTTAGAAAAAATAAATTCTTGAAACAGGTATTTTTCTTGTCTCAATTTTCAAGACCTGCAGTTTTATGGACGGCAATAAATGAAAACAAATCATCTTTCTATAATATCAAAAAAGGATATACAATAATAGAATTTGCAACATTTATGACCTCAATATACTGCAGGTAATTTCTAGTTAAATTTATGTATTTCATAGCCAAAAAAGGTTAACTGAAATTTTGAAATCTACCTATACCATCTTGCTTCTCGAATCAGTTCATTTCAGACATTGCAACAGCAAACATCTCAGACTGAAACTATATTTTGAGGTTACTACTACCGTAAATAATATTAGTGTTATTTCAACATAAGCAGTTGGAACGTATATTGAGTGTAAGTTATTTGTGTTAGTTTAATTGAAACTTCGAAGCAGCATCAATATGGATAGTGTAGGTATGCTTACTTTGGACGAGTGCCACAAAAAACAAATACATCAGAAGTCTTTGAATAATTATTACAAAAAAAGCACGACATTGGGTAAAGGTCACTGTGGAGTTGTGCGGAAGATTGTCCACAAGAAGACAGGAGTTACCTATGCCGCCAAATACATTAAAAAGAACAAATCAAAACAAAATTGGCTAGCTCCGATCCACAACGAAATAGCCATTTTAAAAAATTGCAAATCTAAGAATATCGTGGAATTACATGACGTGTTCGAAACCAGCAGCCATATAACTCTAATTCTTGACTACTTGGCCGGCGGTGATCTTTATAATGTTTTCTGTGACGTACCTTTTTTTTCAGAAGTTGATGGTAAGACAATAATTAAGCAGGTGTTGGAAAGTGTCAAGATTTTGCACAATCAAAATATTGTACATATGGACATTAAAATGGAAAACATTTTGTTGTCAAAACCGAACTGCTTGGACAATATAAAATTGTGTGATTTTGAGTTATCAAGGTGGGTAGAACCAGGAAAAGTAATCAGAATATGCTGTGGTACCCTAGATTATTTTTCTCCAGAATTATTAAAGGATGATCCGATCTCTATAAAATCGGATATCTGGTCAATAGGCGTATTAACGTATGCTCTTCTTTGCGGTGTGTTGCCATTTTCAGCAGGAACTGATGATGATATAACGGAAAATATATTGAAAGGAGTGGTAAATTACGAAATAGAACCATTCAAATCTGTTTCTGCTGAAGGCATCAACTTCATAAAAACAATGCTCATTTTGGATCCGACAATGAGACCAACAGCTGATGAATTGCTGCAGCATGCATGGATTTCATCTGACAACTGATCTTTGTTCATTACCAAATTGTTTTAACTCGTCATGTATATACATTTTTCTTCTCTTTTTGTAATTGCCAAAATTGTATAATAATTGTATATGTTGTATAATAAATAAACATAACCAATATTAGAATAATATTTACTTGTTTTTATTTTCTTTGTAGTAATAGTTTAGTCAATACTTTACATTAACTAATAATATGCAGTTCGTATCTATCTGATACTTCAAGATGGTTTTAACTTTTCATGTATTATATAAGTGATAAAAAATAATAACTCCTGTTCCTTGGATTCATTCATGTATACTATGCGATCATCGCAGCTGCAATTTTTTTTTTTGGTCATATTAGTGAATTATCCCATTCTGAATTATCCATCCATCAAGTTGCGACTGGAGCCCCACAAAAGCAAGATCCGTGACAGCCAATATTATAGTTTAAAGGTTGGTTTAAAATTGAATTGCACATACGGCCTCTCAAATTCTTAATCCGCTACTGTAAAACAAAATTAACAAAATGTATTGCATTTTTACTACTAATTATGTTTATCATAATTCGTAGCACGACCGTGTATTTAACATAATTTATTAGAAACAGCAATTATTTATATCGCATTTGTAATTATAATGAGTTAATGTGCCTGATAATAAAGTAAAACGAAGTGTGTACCAATTACCATTTTTGTTTCAAAGAATGTGAAATTGGATAATTGGATAAAATAAGAATGTCTGTTATGTCGTACCTCGATTTTTTTTTCCTTATTTCGAGTAACAAATTGAATGCGATTAATAATGGGGGATAACTGTCGAGTTGGTTAATTATACGGCTAAGAGTGAGGAAGGGAAACTTGCCTTCCTCCTCGTCCTGGAAGTATGAGGCGGCGGCGGCAGTTAGATTGGGGCCATAATTCAGTCCTTATCCTTAAAGATCTAAATTTGCATCCGTAATGGCATTCCCCTAACTCCGAACGACCGGATTCCCATCCAAATATTTTGCGTAATAAAATTAGGCCTCTTTCGACTTCCCTAATTACACGTGGCATCAACCCATCGTACGTGCAGTCTGCCATTTTTGTTTTGTGTGTCTATGTTCTTTTCCAATTTGCTACTGTTCGAACATCGATGTTGTTTCAAAACCGTGTAATCATTAGGAACTGTTTATAGTTGTTATAGGAAACAAAGGCCAATAAATATCAGTGGGCGTTCGCTGCGAATTTGGATCGACCATAATAAATCAGACTGTTGCAACATTTAATATATTGCGAATGCTTTTACTACGGACCGATGTTCATTTTCATGCGTTTTTAATGGCCAATATATTGGTGGTTAGAATATTGCATTTTGATAAAGTACAACAGCTCCTCATAAAATGTTAATGGCACGAACGTGATTACAAGTCACCGTAAAAATCCATCCATCCAATAATATATGGATTACCTATTGATTCCAGTTTACCATCGTGTCATCGCCACACATCATGTTGATTGATCCTTTATGTGAATATATCTATTCAATAAATATTACACCTGTGAGTTTTTACACTTATTCTGTTAAAAAAAAACGTAATTCATTATTATCAAATATAAAATTATGAATTTTATGATATTGATTGATAATTATAATATTTCTTACTGTTTATATAATATATTTTTAACATCATGAGTATTGATGTAATTATTATTTTTGCTATTCCTAATCTTTAATTAGTGTTAGTTTAGGCTAAACATTTTTTCCTAGTGTTTAGGATAGTTTCCGACTTACGGGTGAGGTTAATTGAATTTAAAAAATCTTGTTCATATCAAATTAGGATTAAGAAGTAATGGGCAGTATCTAAAATGCATGCTTTGCTTAAATCTTAGTTATCTTCAAATGCAAGTATAGTTATAGAATTAACTTGATTATTTTTCATGTCACATGTAATAAATACTGAGATATGACATGACACAGTTATCACGATGTTGCTGCTCAATTAGTTAATATTTTGTAAATTACTGAAATTTTGTGTAAAAAGAAATGATTTGAGCTGTTGAGTGTTATGTTGGTTGCCTATGTCACGCGTATATTCAACATTAACGTTTACAGGTCTAAAGTAGGTAACTTGAATAATGTAATTATGAGACTAATGATCCTCGGAATATGATAAGTTAGGCTAAAATACCAAGTTAAAAGGATGAATAAGCAAGTTATTGTGCGTTTGGAAAATGAAGAATAATGAGTTTTTCGATAGCAATGTTTGATGTGCTTGTAAATAATAAGAAAAAAAAGTAAACCCAGACAGATCGATTTGTTTTGTATGTAAAGTAGAAAAGAGTTATTATGCATTTTTTCCTTATAATTTTGTTTTCAAACCACTACTAATTGTTTTCTTAATTGGTGCTTCAATATGAGAACAATTGCATGTCTCGCTTGAAACAATACAAGTTAAATTATATTCTATTCCGAATCATTTCATTGAATTTACTGCAAAGAATTCATGTTTCCCTTAAAAACTAATATATGATTTTAAATAATTTGATAAAAATAACAATTTTCTTAATTGCTTTTATCTGGTTGGATGGGTTTCAATATATTGGAAACAATTGGTTGTCTGGCTTGAAACAATGTAAGTTAAATGCTTTACAATTTCCAATCTTTTCAATGTGGTATTTGTTGATGGTTACTACGATCGTTATACATCTTGATGAAAGTATTAGTTAAATGGTGGCGAAAGGGGGATGGTGTGACATAGGTTCCAGCTTTAATATTTCGGCTGCGCGGGGCTTCCTTAACCTGAGGCAGTATATCAAGGGTATTCGTTGTTTTCAACGGCCTGCGGTCACCTAATATAATACCCCAGACTGCCATTATTTAATCCGGCGGTTGCCGTCCGTTCAACGGTCCGACATCGAACCTATTGTTGTGACCAGGCCATTGTATGTCCGCACTCTATACGACCCACACCTACCTCCAATTTCCAAACCTTTATTCCCATGTTAAACATAAATATGTCATGTGTTATTACGATTCCCTCTGTCGAGGTACAATACAAAAAAAACATCAACGACAAGAATGTTCAAGCGTTTCCAAAAAAAAAATACTCAGAATAAATAAAATACCGGCAACAGCCGCACTCAAGAGGGAAGTTTAATTTATTTGATCTGTATGTATCATCTGAGGGAAATTATAAAATTTGATTACACATACTTTTTTATACTTTGAACTCTATTCATTGCAGCAAGATCGATTTATAATTAATAAATTAATATATGTTTCCATTAATTTTATTACTTTTTTTATTCATTCACCAATCTTGAAAATAAGTTAAATTGATAATACACATGTTGTTCTGTAATAACTTGACTCAAGCGGGTGATGGTGATCAAATAAACCAGTACATGTAAGGCTAAACCAACTAAAAATACAATATGGGATCTATAGCAGTTGTTTATGATTGATCATTTTTATTCCAAGTATAGAACGTTCGGTCTTAAGTTTTCATTGTGTTTTGTCCCTGTTCTGTTTTACCACAATTTTTTTTTATTTTCTGGTCTCACATGTTCTGTTTCATTCGAATTTACTGAAATAATAAGAAATAATAGTCATTTGTCTAATAGAAGTATAGTAATTGATACGAAGATAAGTTAATTGACAACCATCGTACGTATATACAGCAGGTTTTCCCAAACTTTTATACATTGCCATAGAATTTTTAAAAACTCAATCTGTTCATTAAGAATATAAAAATATATATTGAGGATCAAATCAGACAACTGACCACATATTTCATCGTAAATTATTATAAACATTAGCAAGGTCTGTTGTTTTAAGTTAATATCATTTTTATATACATTTAACATTTTTTTCGTTAAAAAACAAATGAATCCGAAATAACTCTTTTTGGTATCCAATTCCGTGTTGACTAACTTATGTTCAAACGATAAGTACAAAGTAACTAGTATTAAAACAAAATTACTGAAATAATAAGCTACTAGTTATTTGTCTAATAGAAATATAGTCATTGATACGAAGGTAAGTTAATTGACAACCATCGTACGTATAATTACAGCAGGTTTTCCCAAACTTTTATACATTGCGATAGAATTTTAAAAAACTCAATCTGTTCATTAAGAATATAAAAATATATATTAAGGATCAAATCAGACAACTGAGCACATATTTCATCGTAAATTATTATAAACGTTATCAAGGTCTGTTGTTTCTAGTTAATTTCATTTTTATATGCATTTAACATTTTTTCGTTAAAAGACAAATGAATCTAAAACAACTCTTTTTGGTATGCAATTGCGTATTAACCAACTTGTATTCAAACGATAAGTACAAAGTAACTAGAATTAAAACATGTACTGTCGATGTTGGAAAATAATTTAAGTTACTTGAAATATATTTTATAAATATTGTATTCTATAATAACTAAAATTTAAAAATTGCATTAAATAAAAATTGTGCATACCTCTTTTCCAATTCTTGAAAATATTGATTTCATTTCAAAATGTATCCTCTTCCTAAGACTGACTACATATTTAATTACAAATTATTAAGAATGACAGAGACAGTTGACGTAAGTTAATGTCATTTTTATTGTGCACTCAATATGTTTACGATAAAAAAATAAATTAAGCCCAAACAACTCTTTTGGGTAGCCAATTAGGTTTTGACTAACTTATTCTCAAACGATAAGTACCAAGTAACTTACATTAATACCAAGTAGAATCAGCAAATAAGCTACTTGTTAAGTTATTTGACACACATCGCTCGTATACTTACTTATATATAATTTGAATGATCTTGAAACATATTTTATAATTAATGCTTTAAATTTAAGAGTGAGACTAAGTTGAAATGAATGTGAGTAAGCTGTAAATAAAAATTGTTCATACCTTTTAAAATGATGAAATTATTGATCCTTTTCATTTCAAAATGTATTCTCTTCCGGCGACATTTCACCACAAATTATTATGGATGTTAGCATGGACAGATGATTTAAGTTAATGTCATTTTGATATGCACTTAACATGTTTCCGTTAAAAAAATAAATGAAGCCGAAACAACTCTCATGGGTAGCCAATTAGGTTTTGACTAATTGCTATGATTAAGCTCTCGTGAAAATCAGTCCTTGATGCGCGCTATGAAGTTAAAAATGTGCGAACGGATGAAAAACGGTGGCGGTCGAAATTACGAAATGGCCCGGATATTAATGTCGCATGACGGTATGAATTGACCGACAGACAAATGGCTTCGCGTCCAAAATACTTTCATACTTCCATTGTAGGCAACGTTAGTTCGTTCTGTTTTTTTGCAACCATCCACCAGGACCTTCTCTTTTTTCCTTGTTTTGTTTTTGCTTTGTTTTCGTCAGCCGCAGTATAGGAAAGAGTGCGTTCCATTAAGGTTCATTAATTTTGCATCCGCTGTCCCTCTCCGTCTCTCCAAAGTTGTCGATGTATCTGGGCTACGGATGGTCTCCTCGCTGTGGTGCAGCCAGCCGCCCCCAATGTTTACGATCATTAATAGTTTTAATCGCGTCCATATATTGCAGACACCGGTTCCGATTCCAATGATTCCCGTTTGATGTAAACGCGCCGTCTCTGCTGCCGCCGCCACCTCAGCCGTTGCCGCCCCCGCGCGTTCTCATATTTGCACTGGGCGTTCAACAGTTTACGCCGTCGCCGCGGCCGCTGCCGCCGACACCGCCTCCTACACCCTCGCATTCGTGCTGCGTTGCACGCGTAACGGATGGCAGCCGCGGCGTCGCGACGCCTTGACAAATGCACCGGCTGTAAATTGATTAGCGATCTAATTACCATTGCCATTCCGTGTTTATCCAGATCAGACGCACCACTGCATCACCTGGGGCAGCAGCCGCCGCCGCCAACGCCGCACTAACAGCTTCCAACTGTCGCGGCGGCAGTGCGGATAATTAGCTTAGTTTAATTGATGGCGCCGAGGGGGATGGCCCATCATTGTGTCTGGTCCTCAATTGTTCTTTTTTTTGTTGTTGATGTTGTTTCACCTTGTTTTGTTTGCGTTTCTCTGTCTCTTTCCCTTCAGAAAATCCGAACAATTTGTTTTACTAATTATCTTTTTGCGAAAGCCATTCCCCTCGATTTAAATAAATACCGATCCTCTCCTTCCGGTACAATTTTCAATTAACGAACCGGCACCCAAATGGGATTAAAAAAAAAGCAGGACAAAACGAATTATTCTCAATTAATTAACATCTTTTTTATCCTCGTTTTCCGTTCTCTGCATTGCTTACAGTTCAAATACTATTTACATCCAAACATTTACTAGTTAAATGTAGTCACAATTACTTTAACGAATTTTATAATCCATACAATTTTATTAAAACTTGTGACCTGCTATGAGTACTTGCATTGCAATATATATACTAAATTATTTTTTTTACAAAATAATGTAAATTAATCTCCTAAATTATTTGTTCTGACAGTATTTATCTAAACATTGACTAATTTAAAGTGATCACAGTTATAAATAATAGATTAACGAGTTGACGGACAGTAGGAACAAGTAAAGTTCGAAAATTGACACTATATGTTTCACAACCACTTTCACACCATTTCGTTTTGGCGGCTATTGCTATCATGCCACATAGTGAACTTCGCTTTGACGGTTATAGACGCAAGTCAACGTGTTAATAACAATATTACAACGATAATAAAAAATAAAGAAAAATATCAGTTTGTGATAATTGATTAATTTTGATTATATTTTATTAGGATTATTGACAACAGTTCTTGCCGCAAAACATCTTTTGTACCTTATTTGTTTTGTCGATGTTCTGATTTATCGCTGTTCTGATATTTTTTTTTTTACATGACATGAACTATATACTATAATGTGTGAAATGTTTTTTTTTTCCAAGTTTTATCATTCAAAATAATTTAAGATCCAAGCAAATCTTGCTAAGAAATATAGGCGATTCAACAATTTTTAAGTTTGAATGTTACAGATAAAAATATATTGGGAGTTGTATGTGGCAAGCGTTGTAGTTATATGCATTAATTTCGTAACGTGCATCTAATAACATCACACATATTATATATTCAGCATTGGTTCTAAATTATGTACACAAAAAGGTAAGTTTTTTTTTATGAGTTGTGACGTGCTGTAAATTTTATGTCTAATTTGGAATCATTTCATGATATTGTTACAAAATAATTGTGTTTGGAAATGAATTATCGATACTGCAAAGTGTCGTATCAGTTGTAACGATCTTGAAATATTGATGTACGATTTGTCAGTGAAGGAATTATGTATATAAAAATTACATGTGCGTGTTTAGGTATCTATTTAAATCATTGATTTGTATAGTAAAACTGTACAAAAAAAAACTCGAATTATTACAAATAATTATATAACTATCCTACTTCATTATATAACTTTATAATTTACTAATGTTTTTTTTTATGTAGGTTGAATGAGTTAATGCGAAATGGAAGTAATCATGGAGACGCAGACTGTGCGAGCTGCAATTGTGTCCGTGAAAACGTAGGCACTAAAAAGCAAGCTGTAATTCCCGGATTGAACGAAACGCGCCCGCCGTGTAACACTTGCTATTTATGTAACGTTTGAATTGTCGCGGTGTAAAGTTACGTGGAACGAAACGGCGGGATTTAATACAGTAATTGTGAGGAACAATGGCTTATCCGCACGGGTAAAGGATTCGTAATATAAGTAGATCGTGGTGGAACAATGAGGCTGGGGAGAAGATGGCGACGCCACTTCCACCGAGGCTCCGGGATTAGGCTCAAGAAAATGAAACGACTTTCTCTCTATCCTGCAAAGATAATATTTTCCATTCCCCGACCCTGCCACGATTTTCCATTCGTTTTTATTCTGTTCCCTTGTTACGTTCTTGTCTACACGTGCAGGTTAAGTTAGGTTTCTGAAAAAATACCGTGTTATACGAATTCGTTTCAATAACTACATAGAAAATTGCAAACTGAAAAATAACAATAACATTTGTTGTTTACATTAATTAAAACTCTACATATTACATATTAATATTTGCTAGAAAATATTTTCTTCTAAAAACAATTTATAACATTAAAGATCGGAGTTTCCGTTTAGATATTTTATAATATATTTTTAACGATTTTTTATCTAAATCTTATTTTTAAAACATCGTGTTTTTATTGAATTTCTAGAGTAAGAGCGAATATTTACTGTGTTATTTCCACAAACTTGTAATCGTGCTAAATCGATGCTTTGTTGTACGAATACTCCATTAAATTATGAATTATATTATATGAAGTTTTCATTAATTATCGAATCATGTTTGATAATAATATCGTGTTATGCATATTAAGAATCGTGTTAGAGCGAAAATATATGCTGGAAAGTACTTTCTTTTATAACACTGCGAAAATTTGGAACTGTGAATAGTGAATGTTAATTTATGAATTATTTTACATCAAAAACATTCCTTTCCTTAATTTGCGAATCGTGTTAGATCAAAACCATTGTTTGTTACTGCTTTGTTATCTAATGATTTCCGTAATTAATTAATTATTTTATATTAAAACTTTCCTTAATTCCTGAATCGTGTTTGATCGAAATCATGATTTTAGAACGCCGTGTGCGGAGATATTTTCAATTTCAGAACCATATTACAGCAAAAATGTACTGTGGGACATGCGCATTATGTACCTTTCAGCTGTATTTATCGAATCATGTATTTCTTCAATTCTCGTATTGTTTTTGATTGAAACTATTGTTTGTAAAAGCATTTTTAAACCTATATTTTCTTAATTTACTAAATATTTCCTTAATTCGTGAATCGTTATAAATTGAAATCATTGTTCGTAACTACTTTGTTGTACGAAAATTCCCTTAATTTTGTTACTTCGTAAATTGTGTTTGTTGTGTGGGGATTTATCAATTGAAAAATATAATGTTATAATTACACTGTATTATATGTGAATAAGAAAAATACAGGCATTTACCTATTCTAGAGAGTATGAATTGCACGGAAAACGGAATAAGCTGAACGCCCTCTGCGATATATTAAATTCTCAACTTATATGTGTTGTAACCAGGAAACAAAAACCGTGTGCATCAAAAGGAATACGAAATCATGGAATGTATGCAAACGTGAACTTATAACCTGGTGCTCATAAAGAAGCACAAAGGTGCAACAAGTCTGGCAGACGGGGGTGTGGAGGGCTGCGGTGGCGGAGGCGACGGGCATTAAAGTAAAGCTACGTCGGAAATTCCAATCAAAGCTTAGAACAGCCTCAGCGTAAAATTGCAATTATGCAACGCTCAGAGAAATATTGCGCGGATGGCGAACGACAATGGCCCGTAACGTTAAATCCGCTTTATATATTTCGCGTTGATTTTTCCGTATTTTTGCGGGAGCGGCGAAGGCAGGGCGGGAGGGCGGTTGGCTTGTAAGGCACGTTTATACACGTCGCAATTCCGAACAACTGTTACACAACCGCAGCTGTAAACAGTTAAATCCCCAATAACAAAAATATTATAAACAAGCCCACCCCCGATACTCTCGTTTAAAACGTCTCTACTTTACCCCTTTTTTTGCACTCCTACACCCTAGCTGGAATCAGTATATTGCGTACATTGTATATAAATTGTATCATTGTTCAAGTAAATTTAATTAAAAGTTAATAGCCGGTTTATTTTTTTCAAGCCATATTAAATAT
The DNA here is from genome assembly GCA_018845635.1 of Nicrophorus orbicollis. Taxonomy (NCBI): domain Eukaryota; kingdom Metazoa; phylum Arthropoda; class Insecta; order Coleoptera; family Silphidae; genus Nicrophorus; species Nicrophorus orbicollis. Next base: position 525,909 of record JAFMTC010000275.1, read on the forward strand.
AAATAAATTTAAATAACTCAATTTCCCTAATTTTTAAACAAGGGAGTTAATTCTAGAAATAATCCTAAAAATCTTGGCTCATATATTTTTTACAAACTATCAGATTTTATTGTATCAATAATAAAAAGAAGTTGTATTAACATAAAAAATTAGATATATGATCAATAGTCCCTTACAGTAGTCGAATTTCATTTGTTGTTGCAATTAATGTAATAATTATAAATAATTTTACAACACATTTAGGCAATATATATAAATTGAATCCGCTTTATTTTTAATATCATAACTTCAATATAGTTTCAGAATGTAGAAATCATAATTTCTTTGCAGCAATTAAAGTCTATTTTATTTTTCTGTTGCATTTCTTCATTGTTACAATGTCTTTTATTGTAGTTTTTACAAATATTTTATTATTTAATTTCTTTTTTAATCGAAAAGCTAATAAAATTTGAGTGAAAATTAAAACAAAATGTCTTTTTTTGTAGTTGTTACTAAACATGTTCATTATTTAATTTCTTTTTTAATTGAAAAGCTAATAAAATTTGAGTGAAAATGAAGACAAATTGTATGAAATAAATTATAAATGATGAATAAATTGCCGTAAATGTCAGACTAAGATGAACGTGAAAATATATGAAATGTGGTAGTAAGTAAAACCATTGTTTTCAAGTAAAAAATACACAATATTTTCCCAATATCATAATACATTTTCCTTTTCGCGATGAGTTTATTCTAGTAATTAATTACAGTCTTCCGGAAAGTAAAGCAGGGAAGGTTTTCTGCAGTTTTACCACCCCCCAAGGGTTGCGAGTGTTGTTTCCGCTCTGTGTAAATATTGGCCGTTGGGTTTCCTTTTCTTGGGCAAAGAATTGAATAGAGTGGTAAATCGGGCACGCCGCTATACCGGGTCAGAGGTGAAATTCAGAAGCATCCATTTTCCTCGTACCGTGTGTAATTTATAACATCTTATAGGAGGCCGTCTCCCCGCTTTATACGTCATTATTAACCGCCGGCCAACTATACACACATCCATACACGAGCGCTCCATACAAAAGCGAGGGTAGTCATTACAATATCCTCGGCCCACAGTTTTATGGCCGATAAAATTCTGTCTGGCCCCCATTTTCGTTACGCGATTAGCCTGATTTTTTTTTTGTTATATTAATTACATCTTTTTCCTCTACCACATTTCTGTTATTTTACTCCTGATTCTGTATGAGGGTAAAACAATTTTGTACATTCATGTGTTGAGAACCACATGCAAAATAAAAAACATAGATTATCAAAATACATTAATTATTTTTTGTAATAACTTTATTAAAGTTTATTTAACTCCTTAATAAGTACAGTTTACCAGTTTTAACCATACATTTATTTTCTATGTTCCTGCATGTTTAGGTTGTAAACAATACAGTGTTATAGTGTGTTACATGTTTCTTTTAGTTATTGTACATAAACAATTTGTAATAATGTCATTGATATTATATATGTCATATTACAAGCAAAATTGAAATATTGTGCAGTTCTCAATACTCTTTCGGTTTGAAAATAATTAAAAATGATATCACATAGTAATAATGTAATGTATCTGGATGTTGATTGTAATAAAGTTGTTTTGTAGAGTTTCAGTTTATAACTTTAAAAAAATTGCTTTATTTATTACGGTTACGGTTGGTAACCACCACTAGACACTTGGACGACTTAATTTTTAGATGGCAATAATAAATGGACTTTGGGAGAACTGAAAAATGTAAACTAGGATGTTTTTTGATAGCACTTGAAGAAATTCCTTACGAATCAGATATGGTGAAACTTAGAAACTATGGGTGCAATATGAACCAAATCAGTTCATGAATGAAGATAATATTGTTAGTGACTAGGATAGTGATGATGAACTTCCACATTCAAGAATACAAGCAGACTTGGTAGCCAATACGGTTGTATGGATGCTTGCATCTTATAATGACAAATCCATTTCTGGAAGACACTGGTCTATGTATCAACCGTTTTTTGCACTTGTTATCTAAATATTTTATAACAGACATTGAGTTTCAATTGTTCACTTTCAAATTGTTGCCTCTTTTATGTACACTACATAACTATACTGCAGAGTTATACTAATAGTTGTCAAAACTATTTAATGTTCTAAAAATTGATACTTGATAAATAGTTAACATTACTTTATATAATAATTTGATTCATTATTATTGTTTTATTTCTCTTTGCTATGATATTTACAATATATCCATTCGAATATTCAGTAAATCACTAGTTTAGAACCGTTGCCCATTGACAACTAATCACTTTTAGAGTGTTTTTATGCGGAATCCATGGCCTCAATCCAGAAGTACTGAAAAATGTCATAAAAGAGACCACAAAATCCTGTGTTGTGCATGGAATTCTAACCAAGTTCCATACCATACGGCTCTGAGTCGCCTTAAAATATATATTAACATTTAATACTGTTTTCAATCAAGATATATTTTTTAAGATTAAATATTCGAGAAATTGAGAATAAAAAATATTTATTCAAACTTGTATTTAATTCGCTGTAATCTCATATAAGAACAGAGTTTATTATATTGTAACAATGTCAAGCTTATAAATCAAGTTTTTTTATAAGTAAAAAAGAACTAGAAAATATCTATTTTTAGTACAATGATGTTGAACATGTTTACAAATACAACAAGAGAATTGTGTATATAGTGCAGTCATTATAAATGTCTCTAAGGGCTATATTATCATCTACTATGATGTTTAGTCATAAAGTATGTATCTTTCAAGTGCGTTGCATTATTACATACATTATACACACAATTTGACAAACTACCTTTGATATTTTGTTGAATAATGTCACATTGTATTTAGGTTATATCAATAGAATGACATAACAGATGAATATTTATAAAATCCAATTACTAAATATGTATTTACGTTTTTTGTAAGTAATATTTATTGAACACATAAACTTACATAGATACAAAAAATAAACTTATTTATATAATCATATCAAAATGTAAAAAGATCTGTTACAAAAATCATGCAAAAATTAAATTAGTTTTTTATATTGATCATAATGTATTATTATTTATCTACAGTTCTTTACCGTTTGAATAATAATAATGTTTATATAATAATATATTCTCAATGTTTAATACAATCAATTAACTAATTGTTTGATTAAGATTTTAGTTAATTATTAATACAAATATTTTAAAAAACGGACAGAAAGACTTATGGTTAATAGCCCTTTACAGCAATGACAATAATTGTGTTTTCTTTTCTTATAATTATATATAAGTTTTCTATTATTATTTTCACAGTTGCAATAAAAATAATGAATTTAAAATATTAATTAAAAAAACATATATTGTTGCTTTCAATGTATAATTTTGGTATGCTTGAAATCAATTTAATGGAAGTAAAATTTTGATGCTATATTATATAAAAATATTTCATGAATATGATATAAAGAATATGCTTTCAAAGTATTGAATTTTACATTGTTTAGTACACGATTTCGTGTTTTTCGCTGTATTTACGATGTGAATGAAAAAAAAGACTTATCGTCCTTTTTTCTGTATATAGTATTACAACACACTCCGCATATCCAGGATAATGCAGGACGAAGTCGCCTTATTTTTCGCGAGCTTTCGCTTTTAATCCAACAACGGCGCATTTCATATACATGCATTATAAATCCTAGCTAAAATTCTCGGTCATTTTACATACACTTCTTCTCCCCCCTTTTTTTTCTCTTGTACGCCGTTGATGTTGCCGGTATAAGTCTTTCCACCTTGCAGTACGCAATTTAATTAAATTTACGGTCACATTCATCTAATACTTTCCGTCGTGGTGCACCAAATCATCTTTTTCGCAACCCCCGTTGGAAGTTTTAATTACGCGTAGGTGTGGTCTTTGAATTTATTAGCAGTTCCAAAAGCGCGATACACATTTTCTCGCTTCATAAATAAAGAAGGATCAAAGCGCCGACGTCGCTGCACTAAGTGGTTTGGATATCAATACGATGATGGCCTTGATGCTATGGACCCAAATTTGGTTACACAACATGAAAATATACTTTCAGGAGAGCCAAAAGAGGAAACTGTATGTAACAGGATGCGGACGGACGATGTAATTTAATTTGTAGCCTTACTTTGCTTGTGTTCAGGATGAGTGTGAGTTGGTATTGTTTTTTTTTCTTTCTCTCTGTTATGTTTCGTATGACACCACTGGCTTTCCGTGACTGAATGCGTCCAGACTCCCTCGGGGTGCCAATACTTTTCCAAATAAAAGAAGCGAAAGTCCCACCATTCGTATTTGTGTGTGTTTGTCTGTATGTGGACATGAACATTCCTCTGGGAACGAATTGTTCTTCTAGTTTGGATTATACGGCTTCATTAAAGAGTAAAATATGTTAGTTTCGTCTGTCCGAGAGGTCAGCTTGTGTGTATCTGCGGAAATTTTACAAAGTTTCCCATTTCACATAAACAACTGGATGATACATCCGACGAAATGTTTTACTCCAATTAAAACATACAACACTTTGAAATTCAAATCCTAATTATTAAATCTGATTTTAACAATATATATATATCAATTACATATTAACAACAATATGATTATATCATAAAATATTGTTTAATCTACATTTAAATCTTATTGATATCCAAATAACACTTTCCTTGAAAACTATGCTAATTACCAAAAAATGATAAAATTAAACTTTTTAATTCTATTAAAAAAATCTGAGTGGTCCATTGCAACTTTTTGTTTATTTGAATCATGATTGAAATATATATTGTAACATTGCAAAATGTAAAAGTTGATATTTGTAAAATATTGTAGAACAGATATATACCAATAGTTGAGTTCTGACCGTTAAAGGAACCGGCGTGTTTAGTTGAAGTTATAGTATTTTTGATAGTCGAAAGTTTTTGGGTGAAGCCAGATATATGACTAGGTCTGTAAAGGGCAAAGTTCTCAGAAATTGTTATTATTATTAATAGAAATATAGATTCTTCTTTGAACTATATGAAGGAGTAGTACCCATTTATTTTACATCTCCGTAACCTGAAATATCATTAGGTCTTTATTAATGTTTACTTTTGCATTGCATAAACGTAATTATAATATAAGGAAATTTTGGAAATGGTGCGTCAAATATGTGCAATAAAACTTCTGAATATAATATTCTGGAATACAACAAAAATATAAAACTGTAAAAATCACAATTATAAATGCCCTTATTTGAGGCTTTCACAAAATTGTGAAATATCATCATCATCACAAAACAGATTTCAGGGAAAATTTCCTTTCGACGCAGCGAAATAAACCGCAATATTGTACTTCTTTTTATATGGGCCCTTGGGCTGTGCGTAGATTTTAATAACTTTTCAACGTCCTGCAAAAATAACCATATAAAAGTGGAAGAGTATCGCGCACTTTGGGAACAATCCCGCCACTGCCGAGGGTCGTTGTAGAATTTCACTAATTAATTTGCACTTAAAACTACTTCGAGCGAATTTAAAAAAAGCGCCGTTACGAAAATGCGACCGTATCCGAAAGTTTCAAATGTCTTGGTAAAATGTCATATAATTTAATTGCTGAATCTTTTTATAACTTTCATTTTTTCATATATAATTTAAAATCTATTACGTTCAACAATGTATTTATAAATTTGAAATATGTTTTTTTCTTCTTAATTACATTTTTATTATAAATTAAGGTTAATAATAATACAATGTTTTGATCAGCAATCAAAAAACTAGCCAAAAATTAATTAAAGCTATTTTTATATATTTCTTATATTAGCTGTTGCAATAAGTATTATTAATAATAATATACTTAATAGAAAGGACCGTAATATTTCCTAAATATTAGTGAAAAATACGTCATGTTAAGAAGTGGTAGTTTAATTTCTGTTTTTTTTTAATTAATACATTTACAATCAATACATATACAATGTTGTGAAGGCAAATTTTATGGAGAATAGTGCTTAGTAATAGTTGTCACATTTTATTTTTAAATACTGTATAATCTAAATATTATTATTGAGGCATTAAGTTTATGAGATTATCCTCATTGATATTAAAACATAATAATAGTATTTGTTGCAACAGTGACAGACAACTCCAGAAGATATTTCTATAACAATAATAATAATGCACCAAATATAAAAATCTTTGTATTTCTTTATTACTATTGTATTGAGTTTATATGTTTTGTAGTTGTTCTTGCAATACATGTAAATATTATTATATTCAAGTGTTGTTACGAAAGTTGCAATTGGTCAAATATTATATATAGGAGTACAGGAATCATTTTCCTGAGGTAGCTAAAAATATTTATGATCTCACTTATTTTCATAAAACGAAAACTTTGAATTTTTTTTTGTTCGAACTTTTGAGGCCTTTATAAAAGTAAACTGTTTTTGTTTCCATCCGCCGGGAATATTCTACGTAGGTATATTGCCCGGCTTCTTCTTTTTTGATTCATTTTTAATTAAATATTAATACTTTCATAAGGCGAGGCATGATGTAAGTTACGGTCGTAATAAAAATAAGAGTAAAAAGTTGAACTTGCGCCATAAAGTTCAATTTATCTAACGCGGAGGACACTCTATAAGCCTAATAAAATATATAGCAACAACAAGAGGGAAGAAAAAGACGAAACAAGGTGCTGGCCTTTGCATCGACTCTCCTCTTCATATCGTGAATAATTGCTGTTAGGGATGCAATAATAATATCCGATGCCGTAAATTCTCGAGCGTTTGGGCCTTCAATTAACCAGGTGGCTTGTCATTTGGTTTTCAAAGCAATTTAGGCCGTGGAGACGAGCACCTCTCATCCACTTTGCATATGTCTAATAGGTACTTCCTCGGAGCCCTGTTCCGAACTTCGACGGCGAGGTCTATCCTCCTGTTATTCCCCCTTCAAGAACCGCAAACTTTCCCACCTAAATAATAACACCTAAGTGCTGCACATTTTTACAAGCCACATTACCATAAAAGAAGAAGGAAGGAAAAAGAAACACTTGCCCGGGCATAAAGTAAATGGAAGCACGCAAAGTAACAATGGCACTTCGAAGCGTTACCGCAGCGCTCCCATACACCATTCCTCCACTACCTCCACCTCCTTCATCTTCCACGCCCAACCAAGGACTTAATGGATTTAATTAATAAGGAGTTTTCCGCGCAAAGAGCCGATACGTTTTTGGATGGGTGGGCCCATAAACAATCCTATCGTTAGTGCGGATCGGCTGCGGGCGTTCCTCGGTTCTTGTCAAAGCTTAATTAACATTTATGCACTAATCATTATACATGTGTTATCCTCAGCCAGTCCGTGAGTGGTTTCTTAATACACTCGAGATGCGAACATTATAACCAGAGGGTGAAACGCTTGTCGTCGCCCCGGAATATATTATGAGGCTAAATGAAACTCCCGACTTCCTTGCACTACCGAATCAGGACACACTTCTCTTCTTTTCATTTGTTTTATTTCCTTTATTTATTTTTCTTACATTATTTTCCCTTTTTTCTTCTTCTTTTTATTACGCTCGGCTTCCTCTCTTTCGCCTCTCGCAATTTCCTTCCACAGGATATACGATACATCTACTGGCACCCAAAACAAACTGTATACTACTTTCATTTGACTCCTGTGCGCGCTACGAAATTTATGCAGGTGAATTGAGAAAATAAAAATTGTATATGTGTACTATATTGTATGCACGTTTGTTACTCTGTAATTTGAATGTGAACCGATAAAAAATGAGCAGACGCGTTCTGTGTAAATACAGATCGGCTTATCGCCGACGACGTTACATAATAATAAATATAAGGAGATTTTAGGTACTTCAGTTTATTTAGTGAAGCCAAAAGCTACGTTGCCTCTCGTGGATCATAAATTATATATTTTTGTATAGATTGATTCTCTGCATATAAAACGTATAAAGGACCAATATTTGAACACGTCTAGTAAGCATTTTTTTTTGTAATTATTTATATGCAAATTATATTGATTGATATTCGAAGATTCAATTTGACATGGCGATATATTTTTAATATTGACTTTATGAAATATTCTGATAAAGGCCGAATTTCAGCGAATTCATAAAATTGTATTATAAAAATTGTTAATTTTTAATTAATGATGATAAATATTTTATAATTAAATATAAAATGCATTAATAGTCAAATTATACAACTTAATTTTTAAGTATTAAATTGAGCTTATTTAATTTGATTCATCCATTTTTTTCTTTTAAAAGTTTATAATATTTAGTTTACATCTACAAGTTTTCACTGTATATATTTTTTCAATTATTATATAATTCTTGTTAAAACTATTTTCTGCATACATTTATAAGTATGAACTAAATGTAATTAAACTTTATTTAATACAAAATTTTAACAATGTAAAAAAAAGTATTTCATTTTACAATTTATTTTATTGCAAAATTATAATTTGCCAACAGGACTGTGGCGTTTTTCATGCACGTTCGTTTTTATATCTTTTCGAATTTGCATTTTACGGTGTATGTTTTATGTACGCATTAAATTTAAAGTTATGTATTTTTAATTATTGCTTGTCGTAACTAAAGCAGAAAAATAATATAATATAGACATTTTTAATGTGGAAATAACATTATTGTTTATAAACGAATGTTAAAATGTCGATACGCTTGTTTTTAATTTGAACTCTTTAAAATGATTACTATAATCTACATTTTTAACCTGAAAGTATTTATAAATTAATACCTTTTTCTGACATTTTTATATACTATTATTTTATGAATATCTTTTGTGTTCTTAATAAAATTTTATATAAGTAATATGTAGTACAACAACAACTATAAGAAAAATGTAAACTGAATATAATAGAAATGCAAATAAATGAAAAATAGGGCTATAGACCATAGGGCTATAGACCATAGGTCTTTCTGCCCTTTAAGTTGTTTTATCTGTTTACTATTGCATTAAATATATTTATTTTTAAGTTTTAAAATTTATTTTAGAAATTATTTAGTTAAGGGTGGAAATAATGTGGTAAATAACATTTTAATTGGGAAAATATAATATTTTTGTCTACCACCATAATTTAATTTTACCAAAATTATATCCATGGTAAATTGCATGTTGTTATAAATTGACTTGCAATTAAAGAACATACCTATTACTTGAGACTTGGCAAGTAACGGTAACTTTAAGATACATGTTTAAAGTATTTAAAGAATTTAACCATATTTTCAATTTTATTTTTAAGATCAACTATTTCCTTACATAAGTTATCAAAGAAAAGGTGTTAATATGATAAGAGTCATCTTCATATATCGATATGCTATCAACTATTTTAATAGGATGATATTAAATAACTATAGTTAAAGTTTCTACAATTTTGGAAGATAATGTTTGTAGTTATTTCAACGCAAATGTTGTTCTATTTATTTATTACCATAAATTGCGATTTGTTTTAACTTATAATACAAATATATTACTTAATAAATGTTCATTTGCTGTTATCATCTTCATATTGTTTTCTTCTTGCTTGTAGCATCATAAAAACAAATCACCAACTTGTGATTTGTTTTTATGGTGCTAGAATGAAAGAACACCAAAATAAAAACTTTTGATGTTATGTATAACATAATTCCAAACATGAAACATATAATATTGAAACATTGCGGAAGGGGAAGGCGTCGGTTGCGAGGTTTTCCTTCCGCCGTTTGCGTAGCTTCGAGTTAACGAAAATTTAGTGTTACGATTATTGCCTTCGGAATTTTGACTATGCGTGTATGAGTTTTTCCTCTTCGATGTGAATTTCATGCAGCGAAAGCTGCGCTTAAACGAATATAGCGGCAAATAGCAGCACAGCAGCAGCAGCATCTTGTGGTTTCGTGCCGCAAACTGTGGAAAAGAATTTTACATGTGGTTTTGCCGGGTAGAGTCGGTCTTCAGCTAGACGAAGTGGAGGGGCTCCGACGGAAAGTTTTAAAACTTTGTTTCGGTATTCCGAAGTACCAGAAGCAGCAGAAAAGAAAAACACAAGTGGGAGAAAAATGTTGAAATAAACAGGGGTGGTGGCGTCGTCGTCCACCCTTCTTTGCCCGTAATTAAGGGATTTTCGTACTATTATTAAATTTTCAGCGGGTGTTGAGAAAGTTTTAAATATCGGGACACTCTCTGAAATGATAAATTGATTGGTCCAAGTTCCAGATGGAAAGAAGAAAACGAATTATACTTCTTTACTTTACTCTTTTACTTTACAGTAGTAAGGATTGGGTATTCATATAATAAATAGTACAGCAATGTTTTGCATAGTCCGGATTCGTTACTTCAGATTTACCAGTTTGATAATTCCAAAATAACCTAAATTTTAATTGAGCACAATAAGATATTACTGATTAGCAAGACATGTTTTTTTCAACTACTGTCCACTATATAAGAGTAGTTTTCTAATATTCTGTTATACAATTTACAGATGCTTATCTGAGAAGATTAATTACTAACAACTCATCTTAATTAGATTAGGAATTCAAGTACTTGAAGTACAGTTAATTATTGTTTATAATAAGAGTTAAGAGTAATCGATTAATTACAAATTGTAAGTTCGATACAATTCATAAAAAAAGATAGTAATTAATAAAATGTTAATTATACAATATGAATAGATTGTTTTGAATGAATTTTTCATAGTAATTCATAGTTTTCTAACAACATTGTTCCATTAATACTTTGAAGATCGTCAAACATATTTTGAAATAATACTGAAATAAGGGCCAACTCTTGGCCGACTGGTTAAGAGTCCCTGCATCACAAAAGTCTGTTGCGAAATGGTGCTGGTTCGAATCCTACCGCTGACCGATTTTTCCGGCATTTGTCGGTCAGTAAACCCAAGGTCAGAAATAGGGCCTTAACCATTATATAAAAAAAATATATACAAATGAAATTACACTTAGTTACCAACTGCTTTCAGCCGAAGTCTTCCAATTTCACTATGTAACATTTCATATGATTATCGAAACTATTGCAAATATATCTCAAAACAAATAAATCCAAAACGATCTTTCTATTTTCCTTCGCATATTGGACCATTTTTTAAATATCTTTTGTTTATGTTTTCTTCTATTCTTATATACTTAAATACATAAATTTTTGTTGAATTTTCTGAAAGAAATAAACTGAAGATTTACTAGTTTTCATGGTATAAGGCATTTTCAACTTCCTCACACTTCGGTATTAGAGTAGATAATGATATTTTTCAGCTGTAAAAGTGTTGATACTAAATGGACTAAGAGTTATATAGGTAAATATTCAAGTAAAAAAATAGTTATATTTAATCCATTCATGAATTTTAATTTATTTTAAAAATCTTATTATTTGAAAAAAAATTAATATTTTTTAATTAAATTTTAATACTAACATAAATATTAAAAAGAAAATTGAATGAGGATTATTTGATTCTTATATATTACATATAATGAAAAAAAAATCAAATCTCGGAAGTACACATTCATTAGAATTCTACGATATATAAATTGAATCACATGCTTTTGAGGGTTTTATACAGTTTGGAATGTAGTAGAGGCACACTTTCGTCTCGGGTTCTGTGTAAACTTATACATTTATATTTGTGTAATTATCTACACACGTAGAAATGCGAGCTCGGGATCCGCCGGGGTAATTCCACATGAAAGCCTATATTTCTCGAAAACGTTGCCAGGCGTTGCTGTATTATGCGGAAAGGGCGTGTATTTTCTGTAATTTATTTGAAACGATACGAACCCGACAAGTGCCATTTATATGTGCTGTGTTTTACCCTACGCAATATCGATATCGACATACACACAAAGCGACAAAACAAGCAGCGCACCTTTTAAAAATTTCTATTGTTTAAGTGATTACCCTGTCTCAGTGAAATGGCAATCGATTCTCCACAGTATAAACACCATTAGTTTTAGTGGTAGTACCTTGTTAATGGTTCTGATTTCTTTTTTATGGTCATTGGAAAACCTTAAGGTAATGAGAATTGTTGTAAATTACTCCTACTCATTATTTCCTTTGTATATTTTCTTTTTGATTTGACTGTGTAGGGAATTATTAAAATCTGAAAGTATACATTCTCATTCTTATTTCTCTAGAAAAACAATTTTCAATGGTTATTGACCTTAAAGAAATGATAAATGCTTCGTATATTTGCATTGTAATAAGGAAACGGAAATAAGTACTGAAGCGAAAGCCGAAAATATAAATTCCGTATTATTTTTCAATGCTATAAGAAAATGTAATGTAATGATGAATTCCGTTGTACATTTTTCAATTTCATTTATTTATTTGTTCTTCTGATTAACATTTACTATTAGATAATCAGGTATATATACATAATACATAATGAAGAAAAAGGTGATAATATAATGTTTGATATATTTTTGATGTTAACATCATTATTGGTCCAAATTGAACCAAAGGGCTAACAACCGATGTCTTTCTATTCTCGATTTATTTTCCATTAAAGTATATATCAAATTGTACTTTGGAGGTGGCAGTATTTCCTGATGCAATATCCAAAATTATAAAATCTGATTTCCTTATTGAACAAAATCCTTCAAGTAATGAGAATTGTTACAACTTCTTCCTTCATTATTGTTATTGCACATTTTTTTTTCGGGTTGTTATTATACAGTGGAGATGGCAATACGCCCCGAAGGAAAAGTCGAAAATATAAAACAAGGATTCGCAATTACTTTATCCCGGGACCACCTTTTTACTTCGCCGTATATAGAGAAGCCACTCGGTCCACGTTTATTATCTGAGCTACTCGCCCTTCCATATCCATGTACGTTCATACACTGAAACAGCCACAGCCGCACACATACACACAATATGGGATCCAACAGGCAATACCGTGACTCGTAAAACTTTATAATTTAATATCACTCCAATTTAATTAAAATCAAAACGAAACATTTGATAACTTGATCTAGCTCACGACATCTACGTTCATCTTCAAACATATTATAATCTAATTCATTAGCGCTGCTCCCATTTACAGACCCAACACAGTTAAGAATCAAACAAGGGAGTTATTCTATTGTTCATAATAATGTTACAGATCAATAACAATATTAAAGCTAAACGTACTTAAACCAAACAATATGGCAATTCCTTTTTTCTCTATTTTTTAACAATACAATTATATATTGAATGTGTATATACTAGATCATTTAAATTAACATTTATTGTTATATAGTAACATGTCTAAATTACTATAGTCCAATATGCATTTGTAAATATATAATAAAATTTGAGAATGGCCCTTTGTAGAAATAGAATTATGTTCGATTTTTATTTTCACTAGAAATACTTCTTACTATTGTATTGAATTGATATTTTTCTGTAGTTGTTGTTGCAATAAATGTTATTATAATTAATTATTAATTTTTAGATCAGTTATTATATAATATTAAGTAATTATTTATTTATATGTGTATTATATCATACGTAACATACATTATATAGAATTTGTATTTATTTTATCTTTGAGATACCTGCATGTTGTATATAGTGCTGAGAACGTACTATACCAGGGGTGGCCAAGCTCCTTGATAGTCCGGAGCAATTTTGGAAAGTTTGAATTTTTTCGCGAGCCACAATTAAATACGTTTTTAAAAGGTATGCAAAAATTGTATTAAAATAATAGCACAAAATGGAAAGAAAACTCGGGTACATTTATTGAGAGCCGCAAATTATCTATCAAAGAGCCGCATGTGGCTCCCGAGCCGTAAGTTGGCCTCACCTCACTCATTGAAATCAAGAAACGATTTGATTAAATAATCAGGCATTTCTTAGGAAAGATTAATATACTTTAAATTCTCTTATAGCGCTTTGAATGTGTTGGACGAAACATCGTTAAATGAAGTTATATTAACCTATATAGTAAGTAGCTAATTTTTATCTTTTTTTACGCTACTGAAAAGAGCTGATCGAGGTTTTGCTGATCGAAATCAAAGTTTGGACAATTGAAAGAAAACTTTTAAAACCTGAAATATTGTTAAATGCTTTATAATTATATAATTAATTATGTTGATTTTTTTTCGAAATTAAGGAAAAAAAATGGTTGAACAAAAAGAATAAAAAAGAAGTAGCAATATGTAGAACGATGAATATTAATTATAAAATTATTACCCGTCGGAGAAAATACAATTAAAAGAGATAACAAGAAATTATCCGAAAGATAACAAGAAAAGTTTAGTGCCGAAGCTTTGGAAATATACGTTTTTCTCTCGTCCGTCTTTCTTTTAATAGGAGCGAATGGAAGGGGACATGGAAAGGATCAAAAAGCACGTTTATAATAAAAATTGAAAAAAAAAAGATTAATAATAAAATTAAAAGAAGAAGAAAAAATATGTATAAGCAAGGAAACGCGAAGGAATTTAAATGTAATACCAACATTGCGGCTTCTGCGCGCGCGAGAAGTGAGGTAATAATGAAAAAACTTTTCGGATGTTCGCGTCTTCGGCTTCCTGCCACCAATCCTCTCTCCCACCCCGAACTGGCACCCTTCGCCATGCATTTCAACCCACACTGCCAGAATACATTTGGGCTTTTGCGGCGTCGGTGAGGGTTGGTTAGGTGCACGAAAATAATTAACCGCTTTATATTAAAATTACTTTTTAATCCGGCGGTCATAAATAAAAGATTGTATTCAAATCAAATTTCGCGGGATTCAATTAACCACCCAAAACCGGAAACTTGGCGGTGCAAGGGCTGAACGTTCCTCGGCGTTAATCTTCAAAATATTATTTCCTTTTTTAATTGAATTTCCGCGACTGACAACAGGAATCGCACAACAGCACAAATAGAAAAAGGGATGTACGCAAACAACAAGAGAATAATAAATCGTAACGCGGAAGGAGGGATGCGAGGAGAATAAAATGGAAACGGGGAAGGAAATGTATGAATCATGTTTTCCTGGAACGCATCTTAACAAGAAATGCAATATTTCATTAATGAGTCCTCCTTTTCACATGATAATAGAGATTATTTATTTTGTATTTCCTTTATATTATATAATATTCTATAATTTTCATTTTAACTATCAACAGATAAAATAAAGCCCAAATAAAATAAATAAAAAAAATAACTTGTAATCAACTGAAAACTGTTCATTTGACATTTTCAACTTTCTTATTATTTTATCTATTAATTTTAAATAACATGTCTATTGGACAAATATAGTAACATAGCTTTTTCGATATAATAGTATCACAAGTATTGGAAACATAAGAATGTCTGTTAATAATCTAATTAAATATAATACATTATTTAATTATTAATTATAAATAAAATTTACTACTATTATATCACAAACACGGTGGGTAATCGGTTAACGAACAGTTTGGACTACGAACAAATTAGACAACGAACACTTTCGCAATTTTTTTTTATCATCGGACATTAAATATATATTCGGATAACGAACACTTTACCGATTGGTAGACGTGTATTTTGGTAGTAAACGCTAGTGGTGTTGTAATATACTTTGATAAATACTGTAAGTGACTTCATATGTTTCATCAATAGATTAACATTAGTATTATACAGGAAAGAGTATAAGTTATAAATACTAGATGTTTTTATGTATAAGGTTACATTTAATTATTGCTTCCCACCCACCCATACCTCGCTATACGGCCGCTCTTTATACGGCATTTCGCTATAACAGCCCTCTTTAATTAAGGCACGTTTTCGATATATCTACATGTTGCCAATCTTGCGCAAGCGCAATAATTGATTCGTTATACGGCTTTTCGCTTTGCGGCCAAGTTTCATGTGAGGTTTGTATTTATTTTTTTGTTACGATGAACTATGTATACTTAATTAAATCTATAATTGTAAATCATATATATTTTTTTTTTTGTGTTTTATATTTTTTTAATATAGTATCACTTTTTGAAGTGAACTGCCTTTAAAATAATTTATTACATATTTTACATAATAAATATTTTTTAATTCATCAATAAAATGTCTATGGTTTGTAATAAAAAAATAATTACATTTAATTTATTTAATATATACAGTTTGTAATTACTTTAATGATAATAAGAAGAACATCATGAGTAGAGTATAATTCCGTTTAATTTGCAAATTTACTGGAATTGTATTTAGTTAAAACTGCACGTATTTGTATAGTCAACAATACCGCAGTCCTAATTACTGTAATGGCTGTACAAATACCTTTATATAAATACATTACGTAATTCGAAATTGCAAGGCTTTTGGATGTTATGAATTTATTGCTTGAAAAGATCTTCGCTCTCAATAAAAATGAAAACGATGCAGTGAAAGGTTAATTTAATAAGAGAAAGAGTTCAGTCTGGTTTTAGAGCTTTTGATCAATTATTTACTTAATTAATTATTTTTTGCTTAGAAATTGAATTACGGTGGATGGAAGCCGGAGTTTTGATAGGAAATTTGTTTTGCGTCGAAAGCCGTCTGCCATCCGTTTTCTCCTCTCCTCTCTCTCGCTCGCTCTTGCCAAACAACATTTTAACTAATGATTTCAGTTAAGTTAATTGAAATGGCATGCTTGGAGTAATATTTAGTTGTAATGGAAGCGTAAATATTGATGTGTTTTCGAAAGGAGCTGCGGTTAAAGGAGCATTAATAATATATAAATGTGTGTGGCTCAGCTCCTTGGTGCTGCGGAGGCGATAGATTGACGGGACTACATGTGTTGATTACGTGCTGAAAACAACAGTACGATTGAGTTCATCGAGATTACTTAATCGCGTCAGGGGTTTGTCTTCCGTTCGGGTTGCATAATGAGGCGACGACAACAGATCGATCTGCTCGGTGGTTGTCGGATTTGAAGCAGAAGAAGCGCCCTGGAGGATGGGGGGGGAGGGTTGGAGATGCTGGCTGAGGGTTGTTTCGGCGTTGTACTTATTATATAGAAATTCCCGCATTGCAGAATCCAATTACAACAACTTGGGCGAAATAAGTTGCCCCCACGAAGTTGTGCCGCGCGAGTTAACAAAGATTCCCTCCCGATAAGTGCAATAATCTCGGCGCTAGACGGTTGGATAATAGTTCACCACTCATTATTATCAACTCCACCCACGCTATTGCGGTGTGTTGTCATCGCCAATCCGCCGACACACACTGTATACCAGAGACGAAAGGTGTCGAAAGAAATTTTCTCCCTCGCTTCTGTTGACAGCAATTATTTCGCCACTTTCCCGGGGAATTTTCCGCACAACAGATGTTTTCCAATTATTAAATCAAATGTTTTCCCTTCGTCTGCTATAACCATCAGCTCATCGATATCTTTGCAATTAACGTTAGTTTCAATTTATTTCTTCTTTACTCCTACCTGTAATCTATACTGACTATCTCGAATGTCTCAACATTGATATTTTCATAAAATTTAGTAATTCAAGAATAATGACTACTGCATTTGTTAATAAGGGTTGTATTAAGATTAAGATACCCTGACGATTCTTCCTTTACAATACACTAAAAGATTATTTAGTTGTAAAGAAATTACGAATTTTTCTGAAATAAAAAAATGCCATACATTTCAACGTGTGTTTTAAAAACAACAGAAACATTGATAAAAGTATTTGATACAAAAATATTTCGCTATTTAAACGATTTTTTTAGACTATATTTATTTATAGAAGTTTTATTATATTGTTTATTATTTTCCAAAATATAATAATTTAACTAGTGCACATAAAACATCGCATATTTCTTATTAATTTATATGAAATTATTCAAAGTTTTTACATAAGAAGCAACTTTTTACTAAGAAATTATTTACTATTTACAATTAATGTTCTTCTTAGAACCGAAGTTTTGTGAATATTTATGGATACAGTAGTACCTGGACCAAATTGCTCGAATCTCAAAGCAATTAGTCTGAGGTGGGAGAAACTATTGCTGTCTTGTACAGCGATTCCTCGTAACTCAAATCTTGCTCTCATCTCAAAGCAAAATACCGCTCGCTCGGCGGCTCGTACCTCAAAACACTCGTATTTGGCCACTCATATATCGAGGTATTTATTATATCATTTGAAAAATTTAATCAATACAAGTGTAGTTTAGTAAATTGAAATTTATTTTACACTTAACAATTTCATAAATAACTATTTTTTTTATGAAAATATTGAATTATTATAATCAGAAATATAAATTGATTATTACAATTATTTTTCTGTCTGGAACGTAGAAATACTATTATTGAGATAATGTGAATAAGAAAACTCTGGTATTTTACTATGAACATTACATTATTGTACTTATCTTAATATCAAAATTAATCTTCATATCAAATAGACATACCGTAAAATGTAATAAGCAACAAGCAGCGCAAACATGCAGAATGCATAATAAATGCGAGGGGGATGTGCATCATTTTTTATAGTCGCGTCGCGGAAAAAGTAATTACTTAAAGCCTCGTTTGTCGTTCACGCGTTTGCATGTACGAATATACGTATATATTATTATTATTATTACGATTAGCCTGCAACAAGCGGGATGAGAGGAGGGTGCTTTCAGGCAGGAGATTTTTGCTACACTGAAGGGGGAAGGGATGAAGTAACGGCACAATATTGTCGTAAGGAGTTTTCATATTTCGCGTATACACGCACACTTTTATCGTCGTTAGCGCTCACGTAATTTATCCTTCTCAAATGGAAAATTTGATACATATCCTTTACACGTGCAGAATACGCGAGAGGGAATTTTTCAATATGAAAGAGAAACCGCCTCCAGTTTTAAGGAAATATTTACACTCGGCTATTCCTTCCTATCCGCATCCTCTGCAACGTTTCTTTTTTCGTAGGGAGAGATTTCATCAATCATGAACGACCTCGATAAAAATGCATAATAACCACAGCTATATAATGCATTAACAATTTCATACAAATATGTATAGCATTTTTATCTGCAATTTGGGAGAGCCTGTTAGTATTCATATTTGTTGTATCTGGCGTTCCTGCATTTGCCTGCTATTTTTTCTATCAAAGATTTGTGGCCAATTGATTCGATGCGTATGGAGGATTTTACGACCGATATACCACCCCCCGGAAAAATATTACCTGGAATTACCATAAAACCATATACTCAGTTAGCTACGTAAATCATTCACTCTGAAAGGAGATAGTAGGCAATATCATGTTTTATATATAGAGAGAAAGAAAAAAAAAGAGGAGGCACTGCAGATTTCGCTATTTTATTGCCAAACAGTTCAAATTCCGAAGAGCTTTTAAAAAGGGAGAGAAGAGTGTGAGTAAAAAAAACAGGAAGGACCATTGGAGCACTTTTCGCCTGGGCGTGGTCCTCTTGCCAAAATTTAATGCCCCACTGAACTTTCTAATTGATTACAGCTTGCAAGGATACACTCTTTATTTGTTGGATTTGCAAAAAAGAAACATTAAAACCGGATTTGAATTTTGTTCCGTTTAGAATGAGACATTTTCATTTGTAATTTAAAGTCTGTTTTATTTATATAAACGGCATTTGCAAATTCCCGTACAGTATTTATGAGCTGCAATATAAATTATTTGTTGGTCGGTAAATCAATCTTGCTGGAAGTTCCTAACATAAATGCAGTAAATAAAACAGGATGTAAGCTACGCTCACGCAGAGCTTAGATTCGTAAAACTGTTTCAGGATATTTAATCCTTAGTTTATACAGAGCTTAAAGCTGCTTGTAAGCTTCTAGGTAGATTTGTCCACTGGTTCGAATCCATGTTATTTTGTACTAAAAACTATAACATTCTTATCCGCAAGTCCTAATTGCTCACATCACTCAGTAAATTAATTAAAATTGTTCGCAAACGCATGTAATTAAATATGTATACGTTCATTAATCACACAGGAAATTATATATCGCATATTTCTTATACGCATGCAATATCACTCAAGCTACATGCACATTTCGTCTCTGACAACAGTTATTATAGTATCAGCATATATTTCTATAACACTGTAAACATCATGATACTTTGAGTAATCCATTAGAGTCATGATTTGCATGAACCTGCTATAAAATAAGAATCCGTCGAGATGTGCGGGGGAAGAAGTGTAGTATTTATGAAAAAGAAATGCTAATTTCATTCGAAATGCGTATTTGCATTCCTTGGATATTAATATATTTATACCGGATTAAATTGAAAAACGTCTTTTAGATTGAAATATGTGTTTGCTGCTCCATTAGACATCTGAGTTTAATTAATTTTGTGTTGCATCAACAATTCATTATGTGGAGGGATGAGCAACTGCTTTAGAATTAAATTGGGCTTAATAATTTTCATTTCAGTTAAGTTAAATTAGGGCTTTGGGGGGTGTGGGGTCAAATATTTAGTAAGCTGCAATGGCTAAACCTTGTAATTGGATTACTCGATCAATCTCTGATTGGCGGCATCGCGATTAATTCTCGGTCCTCTGACTCCTTTGAAGCTTCTGAATGTCTGTGTATACCCTATTCGTGGAGTCGATATTAATTTCTGGCTGAAAAAGACAATCGTGTGACCAATGGTGTATGTTATTCAATACGAACTAATAATTAATTATTATGAAATTATCTATTGGTAATAGACAAAACCCATTGAAATACCTTGCAGATATTTTAAACTTAATTCACATATTGTATAGTACAAAATATAGAAGACTTTGACATTGCTTAACTATATAATGTTCGATTTTTTGTAAGAACTGTATGTATTTTAGAAACTTCCTTCGCTACGAGTTTCATCATAAGTTTAGATTTTCGCAAGATCGTAAAATAAGTAACGTACGCTTTCTAAACTTTGTGGCTAAGAATTTTTGCGTTTACTTTATAAAATGTTACTGGATCTTTTTGTTGAACCACTTTACATAAAATACTTGCTTTTTTAAAGTATAGTTTTAAAGTATAAGTATTATATTCTAGTTTATAAGTATAATTTAGAAAAAAAAATGGTTATCACGAAATATTTAAATGTTCTTTCTAGTAGTGCTCTTAATAGAGAATACGATAAAAGCCAGAAGTGATGTGGTTAATTATGAAGTTATACGAAACATGGCTAAAGGTGAATGGAAAATATGTAATTGATGAAGGTTAATTCTTAAAGTTCTTGAGTCTTATTTCTCTACTAAAATTACGTAGTTACCATTCTTTTAATTTGAAGAGCTTCAATTTGCACGAAGGCGGTTGGTACTTTTACTACAGATTGGATTTTGATACATTTGTAACTGATACGTATTTGTTGCACAAATGGAAAAACTTCTAGAAATAGATAATCGTGGGAAAGTTGAAGATGCAACACAAACTCCATCATTTACTACTGCATGCCCTTTTTTTCGGAGGAGTGGAAACCTTCAAAAGGGACTGCATGACTGAAGTATTTCAACAGAAGAAATACACCTTCCAATTTCACACTTTGTAATGACTCAAATCAAATTCTATTTTTTTTAAAATATGCCCTTAACTATTTATGTTAATACAATACATTTATATTAAGAAATAATAATTACGAAATGTAAATTTATTTGTTTTGTTATTAATTCAATTTCATAATTAATTAGTAATTTGTGGCCAGTTTAATATGTTTAAATGATAATAGTAATATATTAACATAATTAAATTTTATTGCATATATACAATATATTCGGGTATGGGAATCTGCCAATAGTTTGGACTTTTTGAAGCGGACTAATAAAAACGTAGAATAAAACTAATAGCAAATAATGAGACTTGACTGTTTATAAAGTTTGCTGAATTAAAATTTTCTTTATTTTGAAATATTCAAAACGAACCAAAGTAAATATGATCTTATCGAAACTAAACTATTTGTTTATATTATTTAATATGATTAAAGTTTGAGACTAACTCCGATCATAATAAATATTGTTTACGTATGAAACGTATAAGTATGAAATTAATTTAATAGCTTGTTTGATAAATTCACATTAAACTTTCCTAATTAACTTTAATATGGGTACATAATAAATAAGTACATAAATTATGAAATGTAGGCTTATAGAAAAGGTAGGTCTTGTAGAGTAGAGTAAGTTAATTATAAGTTGTGAAAGTTCAATCAAATTTAATCGTAATAAAATGTGTCAGTTTTAATAGAACGTTGACAAGGTAAATAGTAAATACATGTATAATTAAATCCCTGTAGGATGAAGCCGACGGGGATTTGGGGAGACGACGGGTCAGAGCCCGACCCGCTAACAACTAGAACTAGGTAACTAATTAGTAAAACCGTTGGATGAGGAAGTCGCAGTCGCAGCAAGCAAGCAGCATTCCTCTCCTGTGACCATTCAAACGTGTACGTTTGTACACTCCCACGCAGAGAAGGGAAGACCGTTCGCATCAGCCCAGAACCGGCCCATATATTTATACACTATGTCATCCGTTGGCTAAAGTTAAATCATCCGAGAAATTATTACGAATACAGCCACCGCCCCATATAATGTGATTCTGGTTCGAGTGGCTTTCGGAATCGACTTATACACGTACTCAGGAATCGTAAAACTACATATTATTCATGAATTATGTATATAAATGTTTACATTATGGATACATGTATGCATGGAAATGGCGGGAAATGCTTCCCCCCGTGCCATATCTCTCTCTTTCGAACATCCCCCTGCACACTCACATACACATATGTATGTATAGTAGTCACACACACACTTACACAGATACTCCCTATCTAGGTGCAAATCATGATCTAGTGCAGTTCAAAAAATAATTAAACGGGTGCACCGAACCAAAAGTGGATGATTTAGCGGTGTTTTAATTTAAATTAATGATTTCAATTTGCCGTTCTGCCTTATCACTCCCCCACCCCTCTTCATAAATAAACGATTAGGTGACCTTTTTTGGTATAACTGTAGTGAAAGAAGATATACAAGTTCATTAAGTAAATGTAAATAACATAGAGCGCTCATTATTTAGTAACGATGCTTTTACCGCATATCTTGGCACGGAGTCCTGAGCACCTGCTGCCTGACAGCTTGACGCCAGCTTTTCTGGAGCAAAGAATGATGATGAGACAGAGGGAGTGAGACATGCAGGAAACGAAGCGAAGCGTATGGAGGTTGCAGAGGAGGAGGAGAATAACGGAAACATACGTGCACGTCCTGCCGTATGTAATTAAGTTTAACAAGGCCATGGTGTGGGTGGATGCGTATTTATGTATACTTCTGAAAGTATCTGTACCTGCGTGTATGTGTGTGTGCATATACTTATGTGTTTGTGTGCGAGCATTCTTCTCTTTCTGGAAAGGATTTGAAAGTAACTTCATCACCGTTGTGAGGACACGTCCTCCGGGAATCCTCGGGGAGCAGTAAACTGCAGAGCTGAGAGCCCGCAGCAGATTAGTATAGCTTATTCCTTGCATAATTCATAACGGCGAGGCGCTATGGCCCCATTGTCACCTTTCACCTACATCATTCAATCATTGAATGTAGCTTTATTAAACAGATCTGAATTGTTCCGATCCAACTTACTGCTTCACAGTTTGCAGGTGCAATTTATGACTCAAATTAATAAACAATTCTCGTACAAATTGTTTATTAATTTCAGTGATAAATTGTAGTTTATGTTTGTACAAGTTTCACAATTATTAAATTCCTAAACTCATGAATCTCGTTGCAACAAATATTGTCAATTTTTATATTCGAATGTATTTAATTTATTCACATATTTTTTTTGGCCCTAATCGATTGGACTATCCCATTTTTGAAATTTATTTTAAACTTCTAACATGAAAATATTTTTGTTAACGTGCATAATTAGTTATTAGTAATAAATTTAAATTTCAAAATGTGTGCAAAAACCAACTGAACTACAATTACAAACTTTGAAATAAATTTAAATTTCAAAATTTGTGCAAAAACCAACTGAAGTACAATTACAAACTTTGAAATTAGTAAACATTAAAAAATAATCAGACTTTCTTTCAATTATATTAAACCCACATTGGAAATTAAAGAATGGACAATTTGCATCTGCAGCTGAAATTGTAGAAAGTAAAATATTGAAATTATGAATACGAAATGAAATTATCTGGAAAAATTATGTAAATGAAGATATTCTAATATCTGCATTATGTTGAATTGGCAAAAAAATGAACACTTTTTTACCATCAACTTATATAGTTGGATAGTTGGTAAATATATAAAGTTTAGTCAGTATATTATTATTAATTGAAAAAGTAGTAAAGTCATTAGTGATAGAGGAAAGTTAATTAAAGAATTGTCATGAGTCATGAGCACGGAAAGAGAACACAGCTAAAATATTAGGTGAAGAAAAATTTTGGTGTAATATGTTCAGTGTAGAAATAAAATACTTAAAAAAAACTATTTATAGCATATAACAATTATGTTGAAATAAATTAACGTTAATTATAATTGATGGAATATCATTTTAATAATAATGAATAAATAAGCTAATAATATTAATTACTAATATTTATATTCAATTTTAATATTTATGATAACGTTTTTATTTTTATTATCGATGAAGAATTTTTAATGTAAAAATAATGGAATATACTTGAAATAATTGTTAGTATTTTATGCCATTTTTATGTTGCAATATGCTTTGGTCTGTGCAGAGTAGTCAAAATGTAATATTTAATGCGTATCATTTCCATTTAGATATGAAACTGGGTATAGAGTTGCACTGTAAAAATATTGTTTTTTTTTGTTTTAAATAATTCATCCGTCCATAAAGCATTTGTAGGTCAAATAGTACATGGAACGATCATAAAAGTGATGTAATATTAAATTGCGTTCAACAGGCATTGTTTGTGTTATCGCGCGTTTAAAAGCTCAACCCCCGAAAGCGTTTGGCATGGAGAATTCCGTTTTTATTTCGCCATAATTTCATCGAGCTTTTGGGAATTCGCCCGAATATAAAGATGCTTTACCATCTGATGCAATGTTGTTGCTTTTGGTGCGTTTTGTATGTTTCCTATTGCGAGAGTGGATGAGGAAGAGAGATGGAGGGAGGAAGAAGGGCCTGCGGAACTATGATCTGGTTTAGTTTCTGCATTAATATGCAGTATTTCTCGCTAAGCTAAGGTTATGTGTTGGAGTGGCGTTCGCAAGAGGGTCCCAGGACACGACTTTATCTTCATAGCTCGGTACCTCCAGATGCATATCTGCGCTATCGGTTTAGCTTATGGATGACATTTAGTGGTCCTAAACTAGGCTTTAAATATAATCCCGGCTTAGTTGACTCCCAACTTGGTAAAGTCGCCGACCTTCGCAACTTTTCCTTTGAGACTCGCAGGAGGGAAGCAACCAAGATGGTACATAACAACGCGCTCGGAAGGGCTGAAAAACTAACTTCTATTATTTTTATTATCTTCCGCTCCACTTTATTTATTTATTTTTTTATTCGCTCCTCTTTTATTAAACGGCTCGGATACATCATGCGCTGTTTTAATTAAGAATCCCGCCGCCGCCGTTAATCCAGAATAATAAATAGCCGTTCTTATTTTTCAACGTTGGTTGGGGGATGGTGGATAGTAGATGGATGGCGGGCGGTTGTGTTGATTATTCTTTCACAGGCGCGAGAATTGAACGCTTTGAATACACGTAGGTGAAGCTCATGGTTTTCAGTACAAAAAAAAATAATGCCTGCCCCATCTTTCACCTCTTCAGAGGGGATGGTTTTCAGCGGCCTCACAATACACATGAATGCTTGCATACACGTGAGGCAATCAACGCCGGACGTGACGGAATAACTAAAAACATTTCAGCTGAAAATTATGTTTATATTTTTGTAAACTTTACAAATGGACGTCGATATTTTCGCCTTATCGGAACGTTCCCACTATTAATTCTGTTTCTTTTCTCTCCTTTCAGATACAGCATTCGCGAGTTCAGGGGGCAACGTCATAAAACGTAAGTACATTTTTCTTTAAATGCTCAATATTGGATCTTTTAAGACCTCAATAACTACTTCGAATCACAAACATCATATGCAATCTATAAATGTCTATATTTTATTTCTAATCTAGTTAAAACGAGTTTAATACACCTATTTAATCAATCATGTTAAATCAACTAATAGTATTTTAGTGATGCAGTTTAATTTAAAAAGACATAATATTAGAAACTCGATTAGAAATATTGTCTACAAAATGATATCATATTTTTTTATTTTTAAACATCAATTATTAACAAATGTATGAGCACTTCGAAAAAAATAATTTAAATTAAATAATAAGGGTGCAAATGCTGCGTTCAATAACCCTATATATACAATATATTTTGGTTATTTATAAAATCTGTTCATATGGTTCATAATATGACCTAACTTCATATTTAGAACATGAATTTTGTGGTTGAAGATATTTGACATGATATCAATTACCATAAGTTATTTGATTGTTATTGAACTTTCATATTACACATAGTTTCAATGTAGCATTATTACAAGTATTTTCCATTATTCCCATATGTGTTGTTATATTGTTGTTGATTTTTTTACTTTGCTTCTATTTTATGTATAAAAAAGAGGACAAAATATCGATGACCGTTGTTTGTATAAAATTGGTGTAATTGAACTATTTTTAATGTAATTTGCTGTATTGGAGCAAAACTGTATTAAAAACGAGATCTATTTACGGCGATGTGAATATTTCGTACATTGTTATTCCAGGACGAATGGGCTCGTATTGTAGCTATAATCTACTTTATCCGCACGTGTGCTTCGACGTCGTTCCAATGGGACAACAAATTATCCTTTAGTCATAAATAAGTCAATTGCTAAAAAACACAGGGATGTTACACAAGATAATCAACGAAATATCCAATTGCGAAATAAATCCCAGGCGTGGACGGTGACGTAAATAGAATCCATAAAATCTCCCATTCCGGCAAGATTTTTTCTCTGTATGTGTATCCCTTTTCTGCCGTCAATCAACCACAATGAAAACAGATTCAATTTGGGGGAACCCCCCAAAATCTGTCTCAGGTTTATCAGCAATGAAACCACTTGACGACGACACGGCATTGAAACCGAAATGAATATAAAAAAAAAAGAAAGGGGAGCAGCGAGTCGCAATATGGTAGAGGTCTTTCCACCAAAAAAAAAAGGAACAGTTTAAAATCGTTCGTTGAAAAACAGTGGCAGCGGCGTGCATGGGATGAAGGGAGAAGGGAGAGAGAGAAAAGGGCGGGTTGTGTAGGAAAAAGTATATTTCATGGGCCCCGTTCGGATCGTAAAAGTGACCGGGAAATAAAACAGAAAAAGCCCAGAACGGCGCCTCTCCAGTAATAACGGAAATGGATGTCGCGGACCCCTTTCTCAAGTGGAAGCGAACGAAAAGAGCAAGAAGTGTAAAAGAAGGAGCAGAGAACAGAAGAACGAGCAAAAATAACGAAAAAGGGAAAAGAAAGGGTGTATGCAAGCAGGAGCAGCCATCTCCTGTGATTGACTCGGGCAATTAGGCTAAGAGGAAACGTTTCCAAACGACATTCGGCGTTTAGACACGTTCGCTTATTCATCCCAAAATGCGAATTTCCTTTTATTATTGCACATTCGATTCGATTTCGGTTTTTTCAACACCGTTAATTTCACTTTTTTTTTGGATGAGCTTTGTTCTGTGGCCCTTCGTTGTTTATAACCAGACATTCAAATTTATCGCACGACTTAACGGGCAGACGGGATCCGAAAGTTTGGCATCGCGGAATGCCATCAACGCCGATGATTATCTCCCATTGTGATATTTATACTGAATTTAAATTAAACCATATCTACATGACAATGAAAACCTGTTTGGTGATGCCGCCAGACGACCCAGACGCCATGCTTTAAATTTCAACCCCTCTTCATTTACCTCAACTGAAGACGTGATCATATTCTAATATTTGATTTAATAAAGTTTAAAGGACATCAAGTATTCAACCATATTTATTCATGCGTATACCTTTCATAATTGGTTTATCAAGTCTTTATGCATGTATGAAAATCCCACAAAACCCAAAATCTTGCAAAAAATATATATTATTATTAGTACAATTTTAATACTAAACATGTTAATGTCAACATCACAATAATACAATTATTTGTTAGATTATTTAGTTGATAGTTTCATTATTATCCTATGTAAATATTTTGGTATTTCTCTATATATAGGATTCTTACATAAAATATAATTAATGTTATAGTATTCATTACAACAAAAAGGATTATATAAATGAACATAATTTATGACATACTTTTAAGAACGGTAAGAAAATGTATTCGTATTCTTAGAATAATGTTTTAACCATTCTAATACCATTCACTTCTTTAGAATCATGTATATTGTAAGTTCCAAGAATATGTGTTTTCCGACTATCTGACCTTATAAAAATAGCATCTTATTGGTGTCGATCGAAAGAACACAGAAAGTACTAAACCTGCAAAATTAATAGCGATAAACGGACGAGCGAAAACTTTTCTTCTATCTCTGCTGTAAAAACGATCAGGTGTTTTCTCAACTTTCGAAACTATATTATTTTACTATCTTAATATTGCAAAAGTTAATTGTTCTTTGTAATATTAACCAGGCGCATCCACTTTTATTATACACACTTTGAACGCCCTTTAATAATGTATTGTAAATCAACAAACTTTGCAAGTGAATAAGTTCATAAATTGGTATTTCATTAATACATTAAATATATTCAATTTTAAATATATTTTATTAGTTTAATTTAGTTATAAAATCATGTTGTAACTAAATTTTAAAAAATGAGATATTGCATTTGGAATTCACAAATTTAGATTTTTCTAATAACTAACATGAAACTTTATTTAGCAGTACTAATTTCAATTAACTGAATTAGAATTTCTAACTTTTTAATAACAGAAAATGAATTCCTTTTGTTAATGCTTAACAATGGATTTAATGTTTTGAATGAAATTTATGGATACGATTCACGTAAAGTTATTTCAATTTTGTCCAAAAATAATATTCCCTAATTGCAATAAACCTTATATTACAATGAATAAAGTAATTTTAGATTATTATTTTTCGTTCTCGCTTTGCATGCTTCTCGTCATTAAGACCATACAAAATGAAACGATTGCTTCTGCTCGCAGACATAAAATAAAGCAAATTCACTCGCAATTTATGTATACCATCTTAATTAAATCAAATCTACGACCTTTTAGTTTTACGAAAAATTCAAGTGTGATTCATTAAAATCTTATACACGGATGCATAAAGCAATTACATATAATAAATTGTATTCAAATTTCTTAAAAAAAAACATCTTATCATACCTATATAATATTACCTATTCAGTTAACTTGTCAATATTTATATTAATTGTATTTTTTGTCAAATTATGAATATACAAAATTGGTAGAAGTATAAAATAATTTATAAATAAATAAAATATTTATTTATTGTACACAATATTGTAATAAATCGACATTTTATTTATTCTACAATACAAGTCCCATATTGACAACTCTTTATATATCAAGTAAATCGATGATTACTTCGCAAGTTTCACTTAATGTGTGTTCCCCGTAGCTCAAATATTAATTATTTTATTAGTTTTATATGGTTTAGACAACAATTGAATAATAACATTTATGCATTTATATCATTATGCAGTATAAAGAAAAATAGCAATTTAAATTTTAACAAATTTCCTTGAAAAAATGTTAAATGTTATTTTTTATATTTTATTAATAAATATAATTTAATTTAATATTTGGTAATTGCATAAATCACAAAAGATTGTTATGTTCGGACAATAAACCAATGTTCGGATAACGAATGCCTTACGACAGATTGACGATAATAACAAACGATAACGAACAATTCGAATATTAGTTTTAAACTTATAATTTCGTTAATCGAAAATCCTCTGTATTTTTGTATATTATTTATTATATATGAACCCGGCGCATCCACAATAACCTGAACTCGTCGAAAGAAAACATATTGCGGTCGTATATAAAAATCTTTTAAATGCATGAATTGGAAATGTATCCGAGCCGGTTGTCATTTTTCTCTTCCTTATATCCGCGTAAAGGGAGAAGTTTCATCTGAGAGATCCGTCTCATAGGAGAGGCGAAGGGACGACCGGTGAATAGGGCCTGGATGTCCACGATGTTTCAAGCCAATAGACATCAAAAGTCCAGAATCGGAATGTCCCTTTCAAATTGCGCCGCGATGCGCAGCGTAAGCTCCTTCCGAGAGGCATTTCGTACGATCTCCTTCTCTGCCTTCCTCCTCCCCATTTCCAGGAGTTTGTTTTATATGTACACGCGAGCGCAGGGGAGGAAGTGAGCGGGTTCCCTTTCAAAACCGTTGAAATCCAAACCCAGCCAGGATGAGGAGGACGAGACTACGTCCTATATATTCCTTCATTTTTTTTCACCCTCGCATTACCGACGGCGATTTATAAACAGAAACACACCTCGGGAAGTTATCGCGTATATTTCATTTTCGCCGTGCCGCGTTTACTTATTTTTTTTCTCATCTCCTCAGGTTTTAGTTTTCTCTCTCTCCATACTCGAGCTATTTTATTTACATTTCTTCGCCATTTTTTTATATACTTGCACGTCCTTCTTTTTTCTTACGTTCATATTTTCTTTGCCGCATACTGCTAAAGGAAATCGCAGCCGGGAATTAATTAAAACCAACCTCATAAAATATTTATATTGACTATATTTATACCTTTTTTAATTAGATTTTCCTACAACACTATTCAAAAACTATACAAAACTATTAGATAAATATTGTACTTAATTTTGTTTTTCTGTACGCTATACACCCATACCTCGCTTTACGGCCTAGATACGTTCTTAGAAACTTGGCCGCAAAGCGAGAAGCCATATAAGGAATCCATTATTGCGCTTGCGCAAGATTGGCAATGTGTAGATATATCGACTTGGAAAAAAGTTTATTTTGCCGTTATAACGAAACATTTTAGGCCGTAAATCGAAAACGTGTCTTAATAGAAGAGGGCCGTTATAGCGAAATGCCGTATAAAGGTATGGGTATATTAATACGCAATTATTACCAAGTTATTATGTATCGACATAATTTTATAATCATAATTCTGTTTCTGATAGTTCCAACTACATATTCTTAACTTGGTTTGTACATAGTTGGAGACAGCCATGTATTATTATGAATTAGTTATGTTTCATTATTTTCCTTATAATCTTCCGAACATTATTAAAGACATTTACTTTTTTAAATTAGAAGTTTAGTGATGCAATTGGATTACTTACTATTTCGAAAAAAAAATAATGTCAAAATTAGATAAATTTAATCAAATATTTATATATTTTTTCAAAGATTCAATCAATTTGTAATAAAATCTTTATAACTCACCTATTTTATTATTTTTATTATATTTTATTAATAATAATATTTGTTGCAACAAAAACAACCACAAGAAAAATACAAAATGAAAATAATGAAAATACATAGAAAAGAAAATATAATTATTGTTATTGCTGCATAGGTCTAATAGTCTAATATAGTATAGTCTAATTACAGTAATAGTAACAATATCTATTGCAACAATAATTAAAAGAAAACTCCATAAACTGTTTTTAATATTTCGTTGATTTGATTTTGACACAATTAATAAATTATTGTAGGCTAAATATTTTCCACAGAGAGCTGCGCTGCCCTCATTTGCATATGTTATTACGGTGCGAGTTGCCGTCACGTAATATTTGCATTACACATATTGAACAAGGATTCATAATTGATTTCTATTATTTCAGGTATTTTATTTTATATTGAAAACAAACATGTGAATACAGAGCGATAGAGCGAAAAATATATATTAAATCACGTACAGTTCTAATTGAAGTTTCGTGTACTTTCACCACCGAGCTTTTATTTAATTCATTTTATTTGCACAATGATATTTATATGAAAACCAACGATAAAACAGTACAGTTTCGCGTAATTCTCATGCATTTAATTTTGATTAAACAATATTTTATAGGTCGTGTCAATCATTTCATTTTGTGTACTGTTATTCAAATTGGTTTATTTTAAATGTATACTAGTTTTAATGCATTGTTTCCTATACATTAGTTGGGGACAAGTAATCAATTTATATATATATTAGTTTAGAAAAAACCTATATATGTGATAAATAATAACTGAAAATAAATGTTATTAATGAACTATTAATAGTCTTATAAAAATGAAGCAAGTTGGAATAATTTTATTGCAGCTTCATAATATTTCATAAATGAGACACATGCTGGTCATCTAAATATAATTAGTTAACCATAATAATAATATACAACAACAACTACAGAAAACATATAAACTCATAAAAATAGTAATAAAGAAATAAGAAAAGAAAATTCAATTCTGCAAAGGGCCATACACCATAGGTTTATCTGCACTTGTTTACCATTTTTTGTTATTTTTAATCAATTAACAACTAAGTGTTTAATTATACTTGAAAATAATCCAGAAAGAAATTTGTTTATTAATTGTATTGACCATTCCTTTAAATAAAATAAATAGGATAGTTATATAAAATTATACTTCATTTAATCATTTATGAAAAGACAAATATACATTCTTAATGATAAATAGATAAAATAACATAATCTTTCTATTATTTTTGAGATTTTTTTCTATTAAGTACGGTAGGGAAGACCGTTATCACAAATATTTAACTTTTATATTTAAAGCACTTGTTTTAGGGCGTGTTTTAAACTATGCAGAAAAAAAAACTATTATTGTTGTCAATCATTTGAGGAATATTGTGACAACCTGTCCCAGTATTGGGCATATAGTGTTGGGTTGACACATGGAAAAGCTATAGAAAATATAAATACGTTACTCATCTAATACGAACAACATGATTTTATAACACCTGAAAAATCAGGATGCGAGTAAATATGCCTACTGGTAACATTGAAGACACTGCACATAATTTTATTTACATATCTAATTAAAGTACTTGGAAAAATTAAATATGATCAATTTTAACTATTATTACTAGTAACCTAGCACCGTGTGACAACCAACCCCATTTGAAATATATTACGTTTTTGTTCTCCCCATAGGAAGTGATTTTGGTTGAAACTGTTGAATGTAGTATAATATAATTCAATTAACTGTGATAAAATAAGATAAGACAGTCTTACATTTGTGTTTATTGAGTGAACAATGTAATGTATTTGGTGGGAGGTGTGGTGCACATTGCGAAGATCCGTTTAAAATTTCGCAGAAGCAATTATCGTTAGCAAATAATTCGCGATGTGAGGGCTTAATTAAACATTGCCTATATGCAAAGGCGGTAGATTAAATACGGCGGTCGATCTGCACTAGATTCGACTAATAAATGTTTATGTATTACTTCAAACACGGAAGAGGCGGTCTTTAAATTTATGATAGAACTAGAAGCGCAGAACTTTCCGGCAATTCCCGCTTTTACCAAAATCCCGCTCTCTCCATCTACTTTACGCTTACTACATGTTACGTTAAACATACATATCGCAATATCTTTGATATTCAACCCTCGGGTTAAATAATCACCAGAACGGTTAAATCGCTCAAACGCAACTCATTTACGTCTACAGTTTTATTACGAAAATAAAATATATATGTAAACTTTTCTTTACGTTTTGTAAAATGTACAAACTTTCATTATTTAAATTATAATTATTTTGCCCTAATTAACTTCTTGTGTTTTGCTTGAAACCAACAACCTCATAATTAAACAATTTAACTAAGTTACATGTTACTAAACTAATTTTCATGTATTTGTAATAGTGATTATACATAATATAAAAATAAAGCGAAATAAAAAATATTTAGAGATAATTTGAAAAAAAATCATAAAAATATTAGTTCTTTTCAATTACTTAAATCAATATAAAGAAAATTGACACTAAATAAAATATTGTTACAGTTACATGCAATAATATCGATGTTCATTCATTTCTGAAATTTCGATCCATATTCAATGCAATTTCTTTTTTAGTTTCAGTAAAATTTCACAGGCGGAGAATATTTGTTCAATATTCATGTTAATACCATGAAAAATGATATATATATAAAGAGAAAATAAATTATTTTCAATAGAAAAGTGAATTGTTTACAAGGCATTATATGATTAAGT
The DNA here is from genome assembly GCA_018845635.1 of Nicrophorus orbicollis. Lineage (NCBI taxonomy): Eukaryota > Metazoa > Arthropoda > Insecta > Coleoptera > Silphidae > Nicrophorus > Nicrophorus orbicollis. The sequence goes on from JAFMTC010000275.1 coordinate 560,038, forward strand.
CTGGTGTGATGAAATCGTTTCAGAAACTACGATTTTATTTTTCTCTTTTGACTGCGTGTGACATATAATGTCGATGATAATATTCAATTTTATGCATGGATTTACTGCGGTGCAGAAATTTATAACTAACTCGTTGCCACTTAGAAAATGAAATAATTTGCATATTGAGTGAAGATACAGGTAGGCAAATTCAATTACCAATTCAAAGAGTGCCCCTAATATATTGCGCGCCCGCTTTGCATAAAGATATGTATGAAAAAGATGCCAAAAACTTTGCAACGGTAAGTTCTTTTCAAACCCATAAAATTAAAATTTAGATATAAATACCGTATTTTTTTATAATGGACATAAATATATAATTGTATAAATTATCTTAAAAATTTCATATTTTATTAATTTTAATTACAAATATGGGAATTAGCGACACGTTTTTGTAATTGAAATAATTACAATTAATGTGTGTATAGATCAAATAACGTTCTTGAATTTGAGGAAATATCTGGTTTTTATTTCAATTACTTGAAGTGATACGTATCAATACAAGACTTGTTCATTGAGTGCCCGCATCTTCAAAGTTTTTCTGGAGGAGGCACGGAGCAAATATACAAGAAAGTTATTTACTTATTCTATTGAAGATACTTCAGATTTATTGATTTTAGCTTTTGTGTGGGTTTTTCAAATTATATTTAATAAATATCTCAATGTAATTACAAATTTCAAGAATCAAAAATATTAATTACATAATGTGTATCTTTATCAACAAACAAAATGAATAATTGCAATTATATAAAGCTATTGTAAATGGTACATTCACATACAAATAGAGAAGTATAATAATAATTCATTTCGAATGACTGAAATCACTTTGTATGTTAATAAATATTGCTTTATCTCATTAAATGTCATACATTTCCATTGAGAGAGACTAGATTCAGTATTCTTATATAACAAAATAGAATGAATATATTGAAATACGCAATTTAGTAGAAATTATCCTCAGAAATTTTCAAATTTGTTACATTTTTTTATGTATTTAGGTTTAATTAAAATATTAAGCATTGTGTATCGATTTTAGATCAATATTCACACAAGTTTTTGACATTTTTTTGAATGTTTATTTTTGAATCCATACTATGAGATCTACTATTTTGACAGTTTTTGAGATCGGTGAAACTAAATTTTGTATTAATTGTAAAAAATATATAATTTCTATATAATCAACGGATTTTCTTTAATTGTTATTTCAATTATTATACTTCAAGCTGTATTCTTAAGCCTGAATCAAATCAGATGAATTACAGACGTTAGTGACATTTACCTTTACATTATATATATTATAATAATTTAATAATTTTCCATTGAATACATTATCAGACAGGTATAATTGATGGGAAAATTTAAATATTTCAGTTTGTTTTTGCAGATAGAATATGGAATTAGTAGGAAAGGTAGTATCTAGGTTGGTATGATCAATATGTTCCAAATTAAGCTGATGCATTAATTAAACTGTTACATATTTAGTAAGAGAGGAGGCGAAATTTTGCAGGTTATCTGCATTTAGGTTAGTTCGATCGAGAAGGTTTTCAATTAGAAAAAATTAGAACATATTATGGATGCTATTTATAGGGCGAATATAAATATTTTATTTCGAAGTCGGGAGAGCACGTCGTGCCACCTGCAGCCCTTATTTAAATATTTGATCGTAATGGAAATATACACATACTCGCACGAGGAGCAGGGGGGTTGTAGGTTGGTAGGTAGGAGGACGGAAAGCGCGCATCGGTATCGAGACACCCGACGATGGGGGCTGGATGATGGAGAAAGGGAAACGAAAACGGGAGGTGGCGAAATCGATACTATATGCATTAAATTTCATTGATCATAACTCTCAATAAGCGCCTGAAATATAGGTCCTCTCTATTCGGCCGAAACTTGTCGTCCTCTAAGAGTTTTTCCATAAATTATTGCCCACCATAAATCAGCGACTTTCCGCATATGCAGGACTAATTCTAATAATCTATTGAATTACAATTTATTCCACCTGCGACCGTTCCACCCCTTCGGCACCCTATATACTCATACACATCCGGCATATGGGTGTAATTTTCATTTTGAAGCATATTGTTGGCTGACAGTCACACGAAAAGGCGCAACGCAGGAAGATTCGTTTCCTGTAAATGGAATTATCCTGCTGACATTTGTTGCTTAAAATGGAATCAAGATAAATCCTGTAATTAACATTTGTAAAATGCGTTGTCAGTCAAAGGCGACGCTCACCATTCGAATTGAAATGTCAAAGCTCATTATTTCTCTTTGAAATCCATAATCATAGATATATTATATATACCAGCTGCTGCAAAAAAATATATATTTTCATCGTATCCCCTTTATATTACCCTCATTTTTCAATCATTTGTTACAATAATCTCTGCTTTTTTTCTTCTTTATCTAATAATTAAATGTTCGTGCTTGCATATGCCCTAATAATGTGTATTAATTTGGGCCGGAGTGTGCATTACGTCTAGTTCCACTAAACATAATTTTCAGTCGGCCGTATCCAGAACGATAACATTATCACGTTTGCGTAAATTTATACATTATGAATCTTCTCGTATTATCAATATTATGATCCATAATTTCGAGCGCTCCCGAAACCAAATTATGCAAGTACCTCGTTAAACAATTACATGATTGCATTGTTGGATATTTGCAACACTTAAATTATATTATACTCCCTAAGAGCTTTACATTGTGACAATCTCAACTTTTTTAATTAATACATTATCATCAATATAATTAATGTATGATTTTAATTAATATGTAGTGCATTAATTTTCCTTGTTCAAAATTATCAGTTCTAGTAACTATTCTTGAATAGTGTCCGAAGCACATGCATAACCATGTAGTCCACAGGGCATTGCTATTGATTTTCTGCGTTTGATTAACCACATTAAATTTGACATGCTACAATATTGATACTATCCCATGTCTATGTAGGATCACATTTTTCTTTCTAATAATAAACTTATTGCATTTTATTTCTGTTATTAGTATAACAATTCATATAACAATTTAGTATATCTTATTTATTTGTATTTATCTAGTATAGAAATTTTCTTATATTTTGTTACAGGAATTAACAAATGAATTTGTCTGAATATGTCTTTTTTTAAATTATTATTCCAAGATAAAAATTGAAGGAAAACTTGAAAATTAATTATGAAATATTACGAAAGTAATATCGTTCTAAAGAAACTAATTAGTTTTAAGAATGTGAACTAATAAGTAAGCGTTTTATATTTTAATTTTAAAATACGACCGCTATTATTAATAAGCAAGTTCACACCGAAACACACTCAAGCCAGTGTTTTAATAACAAGACCTGTCTACATTTCGGTGGGTTTTGCACCACCCGGTATGTGCCGGTAGGGCAGAAAATATGTGATGAAATTATCGAGAAAGCAGTAAAATTTTGCAACAAATATTTCCTCGAAAATATTTGCATAATTTAATGGGGAACTATGTGCGGCATAAATACACACTTAGTTTATACGGCGCACGGGGGTAATGAAAACTGCGTTATTACATAAACGAACCTCCCTCCCGTACATAAACGAACTTTATAAAGAGTACATTACTTTTCGCATTAGTCTTGCGATATTATATAACGCGGATTTGCGGGGTGCGGAAATGGGTTGTTTAAGGGTCTCGTGGATCCGGGTAATTGGATTGTTATTATTATCATCATCACCGAGAAGTTATTGAAAAGTCGCGATGCATTTAGACGCGAAACGGAATCGCTTAGTGTGTGTTGTTACGTAATTATTTCACACTTGTCGGGGAGGGGACGATTACAAAGGATCCGCGCTTAAGGATTCCCTGTGATCCTAGTGACTAATTTCCAGGCTGTGGAAGTCCCGTTGACTCCTTGCCACGCGTTTCGTCCTGTCGTGACACGGAAGAACCGAATGTAATTAACCTTGTGTATACGTGGATGGGCGACCGCTAAACGCATTATGTGGGACCGGGAGGTTATTAAATTTATATGGCCACCCTGTATATAGGAAAACCATCAAATTACAACTTTGCGGGCACCGACAGTGCATTAAAGCCGGCAGATATCAAAGTTACCGAAACCCCATTTGATTGATTTGAAATTTCGTTGCGAAAGTGCACTTCGATTATTTATGATCCGTGATCATAGCTCTCTGCCTGCACCCAAACTCCGCTACATTAACCCTCGCTCTATTACTAAATAAATACCAACCAATCCTCACTGGACTTTCCACTGTGATAATGAATGTACAGACGGTTTAATTCAATATACCCATCCACGTCAATCACCAACTTACTGGACTATTCAAACAAAAACAATGTAGGATCACTAGAATAATGCAGTCCTTGATTTTATTATTTCCATTTTGATATGTATTATTTATTTACTAAGTCTATTATTGAACTTTTAATACATTTTATCTGAATTAAACATATTTATATACTATGGAACATTATTATACGTTCTTAATCCGTTTCTGAATCTTGCTACTTATTTTAATGTTTACAGTAAACAAAAACCTATTTTCGTGATATTCCTCGTATAATACTGTACCTCATTTGCATGCTTTCTTTAAAGTGTACTTTGACATAATCATTATTAACAATAATTTTTGACGTTAAGCAAAATTTACTTAAATTAAAATCAGGAACCGATTGTTGATTTGTATAGAAATATTTTGAAAACGCATAAATATTCTCTATAAGGAGTAAAAACCTTCATTTGCAGTTATTCAAAAGCCATTAAATACACTATATAAGGAGTAAACACCTACACTTTTCAGCTATGATTGTAACGACATTACATATTCTATACAAGGAGAAAATACCTGCACTTAAAACAAAACCAAACACATAAGAAACACTAATTTAAAGTATCAAATAATACGGAAATAATTAACTATACTAATGTAATATAATTTGCATTATTAACAAGTTTTTGACTCCCATCACTAATTAGTATATAGTATGAATTAAGCTTAAGAGGATTATTTAAATAAGGAAATTATAATGAAACGGCTATAAAATTAGAAGAAATAAACATACTTAGTTTATATTGTGCAGTTATATTTAGCTGAAATTTCGTATAATTATTGTGGTAATGTGATGGCTTCCGACACGTAAATCATGTTCTTAATAGTGTTGTATATATTGTGCGTTACTTATAGGAATTTAACACTCTTGTCAGTCAGTAAATGGAGAGTAATATATCTAGTACAATTTAACTTATTATTAAAGATTTGTCAATCTCTAATGATAAGTAACGAGATGAAATTTTCATTTGTTTTATGATTTTCCCAAAAAGAAACTTGAGTTATGTAGTATTTTATTGATATGAAATATTGAAATTTATTATTTTCAGTTAACAAATATTATTAATTATTATATTAATTTAAAACATTAACATAAGATAAATAAATAAACATAATAATTTGACAAAGCGGTAAATGGACATATATATGTATTTATGTTTGAATATCATAAATAATTTAATAAATAACATTTTATTAGTAAATAATAACTATTAGTTTAGATGCTTAAATGTATATATTAGTATTTGTTATTAATAAATTTCGTTTCTTTATAGAAACTTTTCATAAACTAATTTCATTTTTTCATCTAAAATAATGAAAATTCTACATATTTACTTTGATTAATATAATATGTAAGTATCCAAAACAAAAACACATAACATTTTATGAGGTCATGGGAAAAACACGTTAATTCTATCTGCAGTGAATTTGTGACATGAACAAAAAATAATAGTCAACGAAGTAAATCTGTTGTGTCTCTGTGCGGCATCGTATTTAATTAATTAAACGTCAGTTATTAAGCTCGGTCGCGATAGCTATTTTTGCTATACACTTTCCTGTCCCTGACAACTAACTTTTGATGTCCATTTGCATTATTAAAAGGACTGCAAAAGGCAAACTCCTCTCCTATACACGAATTCAGTATCAGCTTTAGAAGGTCTTCTTATTTTACCCGCGCATTGCAGATTTATAGTTGGATGATGAAAATGTAATAACCCAGTTAAAATGTTAATTAGCGATTTCGACTGTAATCCACGTACAAACGTGGAGTTGTACAAACAAACCAGGTATAAGATGATTAAGCGGGATTTTCGCGCACACAGACACACATACGTAAACGAATACATCTGCACACACACACTGGCATACGTATACACAAAGAGAGACGCTATCCCCAAACAGAATGCACACACGTATAGCTCGCTCATCATTTATCTAAAGCAAATATGGAGCGCAGCAATATTCCCGAAACGCGAATTATCGAAACAGTTAGGGCATTTAAATTCTATGAATAATTCCCTCCGCCCATCGTGGATTTCTCTATCCCATATTTTTCACGCTTTAAACGTGAACCGGAATTCGGTGCAGAAGAGCAATTTGATAGCGCGGCGTTTGGGGTTCGCAACAGGGGTAGGAAGAGAGAAAGAGAAGGTGCAGAATTAATGGCCATGGCAATTTAACCCCGAAAACCAAGTTGTTCTCTGCAGTCCGGTATTAATTGTTTTGTAAGAGTAAAGCGAAAACGGAAGAGCGGAGAGGTATGTAATATGTGAGTGTGTTGGAATGCTGTTTCGATGGCCAATATAAAAGGGCGCCGTTCCCTTTTCGCACATCCAGCTCTCGCACAAACAAACACTGTCAAGTTTCAATAAAGCAAAGGTGTACAAGGATACCAGCCACCCCCTCCCCCTCTCTCGACCGTTTGGTGACATCCCAGAAAAGGGAAAGGACGCGTTTTGGCCCTCATCCTCCACTTCCATATGAAACTTTAGACTGCTGTGGCCCGATCGGATTCCGTAAGATGCATCATCATCATCATCATCGTACACGTGTCCCAAAGGTGTCAGGTGTTTCTATTCAAATTGCCTTAAACCTTCCTTTGTGTTTGTTCGCTTAGAAGTTAAGCTGAACACACAAGAAAATTATAATTTTGCAAATTATATAGACTGTTCTACATTACGGGTTCTCAAACTTTTTGAATTTTATACCACATAAATTAGAAACAAACAATATATATTAGTGGTATATATCCAGGTGTTTACCTGATTAACAATCAATATGATATATTAAAAAAAAAACCATTTGCCATAACAGTCATACTATAATGTGATGTTTGCATTCCGTGTATTTTTTAATGTTTGATTATATTATTCTGAAAGACGATATTTTGTATAATATGCTTTTTTACCCTATTTGATTGATCACAAATTAAGTCAACTTAATGTAGCTTATGTTTATAATAAAGCAACTTATTCATAATTTAACAATTCCCTTCATTTTTGAATAAAATTTTTCTTCGAACTAAATATTAATGAAAAACTATTGTCTTCTATTGACCGCACCATTTCCGCCACCAAACACAATATATTAAATATATTATATTAAATTACTATTACAAAATTATAGATATTTTTGCTATAAATATAAAATAAGTCTGAAATATGGTATATTTTGTATATTATTTTTGTGTACACTAATGAAACTCAAATGCTCAAGACATTGTTTTAGTGTCAAACTTATACAGCAACGGCCAAAAAAGTTTATCCTATTAAAGTCAATCGTCATCAAAAGTATTTATTCTAAGAAATAAATGAAAAAAGTTAAGGTAAAGAACGAATTGGCTAAATCGAAGATAATTATAACTTGGGAATTCCAGATCTAATAAAAGAAATCCTTAAATGACGTGTTTTTTTTTATTATATAATACTTCTTTTCAAATGACGTCCATGATATATCCCAATAATGATTCTTACTGGCTTATTTCGGGTCGTAAAAGTTCAGATTCAATTTGAACAGATTTATATGGTTGTTTAAAATAACTGCGTATGATACTTAAAGACCTATGGTAGTTTTTTTTCGATGCATGATACGGGGAAATGTCTGTAGAAAAAGTCGTACAATATTACGAACGGTGTGCGGCATTTCAGGAATTGTAAATGGCAAAGATTTTATTAAATCTGGCGCCCTCCGTTCCTGGTGGATGTTAAATAATACACAATGTGAAACGTTATGATTTCGTTCTGGAGTTGTTGGGGGAAAGTTTGAAGCCGTTTCGTTAAATTATACATCCCGTATAAAAATTCGGGCCTTCCAGTTTCTCCTCCTTCGAAAGTCTTCATCTCTTCTGCTCTTCTCTTTTTCTTTTCTTGTTTACAAACAGAGTTTAGACACAGTGGTATAAAATTACAGTAATATAAATAAAAGGGAGCCACCGAAAGCTTGAGGGTTGAGAGAGAACGATGACGGCATGAGTGGAAAGGGGTCTATGGCTGCGAAAGGGAGAAGTAGGGACGAAGAAGCTTAAAAGTAATATCGCGGAAAAAAGCCGGCGACTTATGTGGCTCGGCCCCCTCCAGAATATCATATGAAATCCTTCCCTTGCGGGGGTGGTCGGTCCTGCTGCGTTCGCTCGCGGAATACAGGAGAGGAAAGATATCACATGTCCAGGAGGTAGGACTATGTGTCTACCTGCAGCAATCAAAGTAAAGACCATCCACCACGGAAAACACAGTTACCATCGCCGTCGGATCTAATGTCGGACACGTTTATTAAAGATCGCAATAATGAGTAATGTCCTCTTCCTCTCTCTCTCTTTCCCCCGTGCGCGCGTGACAGTTATGAAATATTTAATTACGTAACATCCCCGCGGCGATAGCAGGCAGCGCGCACCGTGATAAGCCCGCAAAACGGTACAAATAAATCAACATATTTTCCCTCCCCTAATGCATTCTGCATATATATTTTTTATTTCCCGTTGTTGTTTGCATTTTCGAACGGGTATACGAATACAACAACAACAAAAAAAAAGCACAAAAATAAAAAATCGAAAACAAATTACACCCTGTCATGTACGGACAGGTTCCCAACTGGCCCTTTTAATTTTATATAATTTTGGTTTATCGTCGTTTCTCCTCTATCGGTCTGCATCAAATTTATCATTTTTGAGTTTCATTAAGCAAAATCAAAGTTGTTATTTAAATTATAATAATATTCTATATATGGTTAATACAGGCAATATTTTTTTACATTCATTTAAGTTTTAACGCCAAGGAACGTTCCAATTATGATATTCTACAACATAATTTAAAAAGTAATGAGATTGAAAATATTCCCAATAAGATGATAAATATGATGCATTTCTATGCAATTATTTCTCTGTATAACTCCGAGTTTCTCAATATTTTTACTCGCAATTCAACATATTAAAACGACATAACTGGCGGTTCCTCCTTTGACACATGGTGACAGTTCTCATTAGAAATGCTATAGTGACTGTAGTATAATCAATCATCCTAATGCTGAAGTGATTTTGTTGATTTTATTAAGAATATAAATTTGTATAAAAGCATATTTTTCCAATCCCGTCGTGACGTAACCTAAACGTCATGAGAGCGTTAATAGAAATCATAGTGACGTTGATATGCCAGAATTGTGACATTAAACAGCGTCGTCATGACGTAGACATAACGTCATCCTGACGTTGAAAATAGATGCAGACATGTACTAAAGCTACAAGTCGTGAAACATGTGGAAAACGAAATTCAACCTAAAATATGTTTCCAAAACATGATTCTTGTACGCCGGTAAATGCACATGTGTGCTGCTATAGCAGTAGTGTCTAAAAACGACCATTTCGTTGTGGTTGCTATTGTCATGCCACATAGTGAACTTCACTTTGACGGCTATAGCCGTAAGTGTCCGTCAACGTGTTAATAAGCGACATATACTTGACTCATTTACATTTGCTACCTATATAAATAAAAACTGAAAATAAACAATATTACAATACTGTATGAAATTACATAAGAAAAAAATAAAACAAAAAAAACAAACTCTTAAAGTAAGAACATAATTATAGGGATAACAGGTATTGGTAAAGGGTACATGTAGTATACATATATTTTGGAAGGGTTATTGGATTTTTAGGGATTCGAAATTTTGAGAAAGAGAGAGATAGGATAAATTGAAATTTTTGTAAATAAATTTAAGGGAAAGGGATTATTTATTATTTTCATAATTTAATTTAAGTAAAGAGTATTTTTCAGGTGAGAATAATTTAGAGCTATGCACTATAATAACATGCATAAATAATAACTTTTTTAGTTAAAATGTGGCAATTAACGTATACAATACATCTCCAGAGAAAACACAAGTAATTGAAAGTCCCTAATTAGAGTTTCCGTAAAAGTGGGTCTTAACGTCTGCAGCAACAACTGCAATGCATACGCGAGAATATACATACTTTTTTCGTTGTTGTTCCTTGCAAGCAGAAATTTTATAAAGTTTCACAAATGAGTCACAGCAGTATTCTGCTTAGTGTGCAAATTCCCGTGATAATTAATTTAAAGGTGCATTAGTGCAGATGAGATGGGTATGTGTGTCGAAACACTCGGTATATAATTTCGTTTTATTCATTAACTAAAGTTGCAATAAGCTTAATTAAAGCCATAAAATAGTGCGCGCAGTATGAATGACACATGAGCGGGAAATAAAGGCTCATTTAGATAAGGAAAATTACAATGAAACCGCAATTAGTATTCGAGGAATTCTTTTCCTCAGAATTTATTCCCGGGACGCAATCCGCGGAATTAAATGAAATTCGCCAAGACGGATGAAAATTGAAACTGTTGATGGCCTCATGAAACGTTTTAGTGTAAGGGGTGTGGGAGAGAGAGAGAGAGAGAATCAACAGTGTTGGTATTGAAATAATGATTGTTGAATGGACACGTCCTGCTGTTGTAGGTATGAACACTACCTAAGAAGTGTATACACAGAGAGCCTCCATAAAAGTGGAATATCAGACACGCAACATCAGGAAACTTCAGTTCTTTTTCCTATATGAACGAAAGGGGGTTACGTGACGCATGCAGGATTTTATTATTTCTCGCATATCATTAAGCAGCATGCCATAATAAGCGGCCTTAATGTCTCTAAAGCGATCCGGCAGCTTTAAAACAAAACAAAAAACAATTCGAACGATCCCCTCTCCAGCCCGCCGTTCTCGTAAGGAACTTTCGTTTCCCAACCCTCTTCTTACATGTATACGTTTGTATACACATAAACATACAAGACACTCCTCGCCCCTAACTCCCAACGCGCGAATGCGAACTTGCCAAGAAACAATAACATTTCAAATTGTTTCGTGCGCTTATGGAACTACTGCATATACACCGTAATTAGCGTTCGCTACAACCGCTATCTAACATCTGACTGAATAAAGAAAGGCAAAAGGAAAGCCCCGGAGGAGGGAGTCGAGTGTATGCACAACAAGCAGTGTATACCTAACGACGAAAACTTTCAATTTGAAATTGCAGTTCCACGAAATTAAGTCATAAAAACGCAATACGGACTCTGGATTCGGCATATTAGGGGACTGATTGCGAGCTTTTGAAGAAGTAAGAAATGCTCAGTAATCTCTTTTTTACCACCATAAAGGACTTATTGTTAAATCAAGTTCCTTCCTTTAATATAATTTATACCTTTTATTCTTCTTCTAATATTTTTCGACATATTTTTATTAACAAAGTAACACTACTATCAGATTATATCAAATAATTTATATTTGATTTATATTTTTAAGAAAACAAATAATTATATTAAATTTTTGAGGCAAAGTTTTATTATTATAAAGTCAAATTCCTTAAAAAAGTTTATTTTTTATAATTAAATAATAGTTTTTTATTAATAGAAAGACTGTAGTCATTAGCCCTTTGTAACAGTTAATTTATAAATTTGTTTCATTATTATTGTTTTATAAATATCTCTTATTTTTGTCTGTTTGTGAAATTTGTTTCATTATTATTGTTTTATAAATATCTCTTGTTTTTGTCTGTTTGTGACTGTTGCAATATTTTTTTTCTAATTTTCATTGATAAATATTAAGTTTTCTCTAAATAGGTGAAAATTACAATCAAAATCTAAATAATCTGAATAATTGTCAATAGTAATAGTTATTTTTCTTATCTTGATTATATAGATATTTTTAATTTGCTTATGTGATTTTTTTTAATAAACATTATAAATGTTGTAATACCTTGATTAGTGTGGGTTTTGTCAATATTTCGGACTATTTGAAACTAGTATAATCCCTTACAAAACAAAACAACTGTATAAATATGAATTAACAATCATTTCATAAAATATATAAATATTGTTTTGTATTAACTTTTTGAACTTTGTTTTCATTTTCTCAGTTAAAATTTATATCAAAATTTTCAATTCGTAAGGAATCGAGGCGAATCCACTATAATATTACTGTTATTAATTTTAGCTCAAGAAATTACATGATATATAGTAAGATTTCAAAAATGCACATGAGTAGTTTATAAAAACCTATTGAAATTGTTAAAAGGTTAATTTAAGTTAGAAGATAGTATTACCAGATCTTGGTTAATATTTGCACGTAAAACATATATTACAAACAATAAAATTGATATAGGAAATACGAATTATTGTTATATAAATTAACATGATCATATACATTTAATTATGCTAATGTATATAATTAGTAAAAGATATATAAAATCGTAATTATGTAAATAAATTTCAAATATTGAAAGATTTATTTCTCACATTTATATATTATCATTTGAAATAGCAAACATTTTTCATCTTTATTGATATAAGTTGCACTTTCAACATAGGAATTTAATATAACCAATTGCTGACTAATACTTGTTTTCTATCAAGTTAATAGTATATGAAAATTAATACTAGATAAACTGGTATATCTCTCTAATTATGTGGTTACAGTAAAATAATTAAAATGATAATTAATCCTATTTTGTGATTATCTCTATTATTCTGATTACTATCTGATGGTGAACTGGAGGTTGCAGCGTTTACGTTTAAAGCCCATTTATAATAATATATGATCCGAAGCAGGACTGGCCCGTAATCCACTTAAATTAACAATGCATGTAGGGGTATTAATGAAAATATAAAAGTTCGGTATGGGATTGTGTACATGTTTGTTCTGTATTTGAAAGCCCCATAGAAATGCAAAGCAGATGATGGAGGGATAAAAAACAAATGAAAACCGGAGAAGAAGCAGAAGTAGATTGGAGAGATACGTTACAGCAGGTAATATTTAAAATGGAAGCTAATGAAGTGCGAGCAAACAATTGCGACCGTGGACGCAGGATGCTCCATTGAAAAAAAAAGTGCAGCTATATATAGCCCCGCAGAAGGATAAAAAAATGTCGGACGAGGATTTTTGTTTACGCGCAAATTGCGGCCGTTTTCAAGTGGCCATGGATATAATACGACGTCCTCACGGCGTTAATCTACAATCCATTCATACGACATCCACATGAAACTATACGTAATTAGGACGAGAGTAAAGGACATCGTCAACAGGACCACCACCACCTCATGCCTTAGCAGCAACTCTCCGCCCCCCGCAATCCACCTTCATTTGTCCTATCACGCCCGTCGTCAGAACTTAACACAATCTCGAAGTGCACTTCATCCACCCCCCAGAGTGGCGCACTCGGAGTTACACCTAATACCTGCTCGTATTAGCGATGCATTGCGTAATATTTGCCGAATCCACTTCGCCCATATGGCTGATTAATTGCATATTGCTGTTACATCACAGGCAACCTCAGATGGTCATTAGCATCTATACTTTCTCGCACGTAATTCAATTCGCTGCAAATTCTGGCACCATTGAAGATTTGCTTCCCTTAATCTCCTCTAAAACTCAATTAAAAATGTTACAAGCAGAGTTAAATTGCAGTCTTAACACTTTCTTACGAGTTCCATTTATTTAAATTTAATTCAGTTTCGTTGAGCTTCAAATATTTTGTTAAAACAATTTTTATTGTTACAAAATTAAAATAATTGCACATGATATTTTTAATCTAATTTATTTATTGGTATAATTATTTTTTCTATTCACTTAATAACTTCGTGAAGCTCCGGTCAATTTGTATTGGAAATACAATAAATTTATTTATTATATTATAAATTTCATAGTAATAAAATAATTGTATTCTATAAAGATTAGTTATAACTATACAAATATTAGAAACATTTATAATGGTAGTAAATACACATAAATATAAATAAAGAAATATTTTTCCTTAAGACTTAAACAATTCTAAACAGTTATTTGTTTACAATATTTTTACTCACTTTTAAATTTTAATCATTAAAAGTTTTTGTGTATTTATTTTAATTTTGTATATCTTTTGTTTTTGTGAAGTAATTAAAATTATAAATATAAACTATTGTTATAAATATTATTTTTCATGTGAGCTTTTATCTTCATTATTGTTATTAAAGTAAATGTGAATAGAAATATTTAATAATAACAAAATGAAATAAATGCGGGTAGAAAAGGGAAAAAATGCAATAAGTTTGTGACAACGAAAAATATTTGACGGTAAACGATGCGCATTTGTGTGTATTAAATTCGACAGATTTTCCTTTTTGTACTTTTTTCGTTGTTCGTGGACGCAGCTTGTCTCAATTTGAAGGGAACCATATGTTACATTGACATGCTTTGAGTCAGTTATAAATTATCGGGGGGAGTGCGGGAATATTATACGATGGTCTTTTCCCTTCTCCTCCCTGCGCTTAAAGGCTCCGGAATAATCTCTCCAGAAATGTTTACAACCCCGGTACGGTCACAATAAAAGTCCACATTTACCGGAAACTCCGAATATTCCATCCTAGGGTTGAAACAGAGAGAGACAGAGAGTGATCCTTATCACGGGAGGCCCACTCTTCTGTTTACATTTTTTTATACCTGCTCTTGGGTGCTGTTAGGTCAGTTAGGTGAAGTGAGTCTGGGTGGAATGGTGCTCGTGTAGTTGCGTAGGTTTACCAGTTATAGTGTAGTTTTTTTTTTGTTGGTTATGTATCGTTGGATCCTGGGATTAAATTAACACGGTGAGCCCCAAAAACAATTAATGCATAGCCCGGCTTACGAACGATTCGATTTGTATTATCTGCGCACACGGAAATACTATAAATTTCAATTACCATTTGACATTTTTGCGGTACGTGACGCTTTTCGCGGGGATTAGAGGCGCAGCTCCATTGCGGAGAGACTTGTTCTTTGCTTTCTGTGGTGAAAGCTAGGGGATGGCTTCGACTCAATTATAAAACGTGTCTCTATTAAAAGAGATTCGGACGGCGGATTAAAACAAATAGGAATGTCTGAGTTTTATCCCCCCGTTTGCCGGCCCTTTGTGGGCGTCGGAGTATGCGAAGGGAGAAAACTATGCAACTTGTGCAAACAGAAATCCTGGGCTTCTGATCTCCGCCCGTAATGACATACCGCGAATTCGTAACGTATTCACCTGAGCACAGGCAGAGGAAGAGAAGCAATTCCTCTTTTCTGGTTTAGGATTTGCATGGTCCTGGGTAAATACCTTTATTACAATCCCTGCCCTTTGTGACTACCCGACTTATAAAAGCAGAAACCGTCTAATTGCCAAAGTGATCCCATAATAACATCAGAGATTTAATCGGGTACAACAAAGTTCTACATTCTTATACTAACTACTCCAGTTTTCGTTTATCCACGATTTTCCTCTACAACGAAGTTATTATTATTATTATTGTCGGCCCGAAAAGTTCTTAAATAATGGCAACATTTCATAGGGATAAATCTGAATTTAAATATCCATTCTTTTATGTTCGTGTCTCTTGAACTTGGCAGCAACGGCGAGAGACTCAGCCGTTGCTTTGATGTACTTCCTCGAAGGTTTCTTTTTATTTGATTTTTTCTGCTTCTTCTTGATCCTTCATCTTCATCCTTGTATGGCAATTCAACTCGAAATAATTGCATTTTCTTGCGTTATTATGCACACTCCCTCTCTAACTCTGTTTTGCGCACACACATACATTCACAGCTTACACAAGTTTACCATACACGCATACAGTTCTAGTTCATCGTAAATTCGCGAGTGTCATAAATTTTATCGTGCAATATTCAATTTCCTGAAAGTTGTAATAATCAGTTTTACTAGAGCGTAATAAACGATTCACGTTCTCGGCACACACAATCGCACATCTATGTATACTTTATAAATTTATTCATTATATTTCGTTCGAATCCGCCGAAACTTTAACATTATCACCATCTCCCTGAATGGTGCAGTTCAAACGTCATAACAGAAAGTTTCCTTTTGTTTGCAATCTCAACCATCTGATTATACGAATTGGAATAAATCTGTTTGTTCAAGGGTTTAGTTTCTAGACTTTGGCCAAATGAATATTTAAAAATTAATATTTTTTTAATAAAATTGGATACACGTTTAAAAAAACAAAATCACAGACCAAATTTTGTATATGCCAAGTTAATAATCTTTTCTTTGTATTAACATCAAATCGTTAATCAGTTTAACAAGATATTATATAATGGTTGCCTGATGAAACAAAATATATGAGGCAAAGAAAAGAAAAACAAAACAGTACAGAGAAAAACTGAAAACAGAACAATATATATTTTGTTGAAAGACCTAAGCCAATAATCATAATACAAATTTAATTGAAATTGATCCGTATTGTTGTTCATTCTGTGTTTTTTTAATTATTTTGGGTTATCCTGTCATCTTATATATATTATTCATTTGTAAAGTATGGAATTGTTAGAATTAGTTTTTTTTTAATAAAGTAAAATATCTAATATTTTAATGAAGAATAAACTTTAATTAATTTATATTATTACGAATGTATCTCTTTCTTAAATAAATAACTATGTGAAAAAAAACTATTTTCTTTAGTAAATATAGTTTATTACTACAGAAGAAATTACTAAGAAAAAAAACTATTTTTGAAAATAGGTTTTATATTTTTAAGATAATTTATTTTAAGCATCCCTAACTCCAAGGGGGTTAGATTTGGAAACGCTGAACTAAACGGCTGCACAAAGACATTAGGTCGTAGAGGACTGGACCTTAATTGCTCTAATTTTAAACTTTACTGCGATTATACTTGGGTGTAACTGGAGTAGAACCACATGGAAATCGAGCAAACTGTTGAGTTGTTTAATTAAAAATGGACAATTAAAAAAAAAATAATTGCCGGTTATTCGCGTTTAATTTACTTTTATGCCCTTTGCGTTTTGTTTCCTCAGCCTTCATCCGTTGTACTTTTTCCACCGTTCGATTGTAAACTGCGTGTGCTTTTGTGTGTCGGCCCTTTTTGTGCGCCCTTTTTTTTCCCGTTTTATACGTGCGGGGCCGTTTCATTACAGTAATCACAAAACGAGTAATGAAAAAGGACCAATCGATGATCGTTCTGCGTGTACGTTCGTTCCCCTCTGTTTTATTCCTTCGTGCGTTGTTTTGTTTTGGTATTTCTATCTCTCTTTTTTTTTTGGTCCGCGAATGTATTTACACGACATGAATACGAATGTTGTAACAATTCCGTCTAAACTATTCGATCCGCTTGATTGCATAAACTCAGATTAGATCAAATTTATTAAGCCCTTTCGCATCAATATTTCTAATAGGCTTCTCGTCCCTTTTTGTAACCCCAGCGCAAGCTTTCGGTTGGAATAATATTATTCCGAAACCTTTTTATTCCATTTAGTTTTAGAGTAATCTTTATGGGCACTTTATTAGGTTTTTCTGCTAAACCGAAGAAAATAGAATGTCCGTTTTAACTTCACCTCGGAAGACGCTTGTCTCTCGTATCTTTTTTAGTGGAAATACAATTGATCGATAAATTGAAATCACAGCAGTTTCGGTGATAGTAAAACTACTACGGCATGACGAAGGGCCAAAGGAATTTGAATAGAAAACCTCTAATTAATCGTTCGAACGCACCTAATTACCAAGGAATTTTAATTGATAACCCTTCTTTTTCTTCTGTAGGTTACAATCTATCTTTACTAGGTGTGCACGGACGAATCTACTAGTATCAACTGGTGGCAATTGTATGCCACCCAGCTTAGATCCTCTCCTGCAGGGGAAGGTACTAACAAGTTGTACCTTGAACAATAGGGGGCAGCACAGACCCCACACTTCTCTTGTCTCCCCTTTGAAACATAGACACAGAAGTTTATTGGAACTTTCCTCATTATGTTACCCTGTGAAGGGTCTGCGATGCGAAATTCAAGCGGCCATGGAAATAGATCGATGGTACATCAAAGTGCATCAATTGTATCCTGCATATTCCATCTAACACATCGAGTTCATGAAAATAATTAGTCTACTCTTGTTGAAAGAATTGGCTGGAAAATAATCGTTGCATTAATTGGCGCCGAGTGGGCGGTTATTCCTGAGTTGTTTTTTTTTTTTCGTTTCCGCTGTTTCCTCCCTTTTTAAACTTCGCGGTAAAAGTTTCACTTTGCTGAAACGAATATGATCGGGGAAAAGAGAGGAGGTGAGTGGTGGAACGAGTTAAGCGAGAAAGAAAGAATGATTAATTTGTGTTTTCTTTTTAACCTGTACCCGATTGAAAACTTTCAAGTTGAATAATGTATGAATTAATATGACGGAAAATCGCTATTAATGCTAGCAACATAAACTAATTTAAAACTAATAATAAATGAAAAGACTTTTAATTTAACAAATTTAAAAATATAATTAAATTACAAATTTGTTTTCTTCTTCATTCAAATGATGAAATAAAGTTAGAACTTTTTTGTATACATAAAACAATATCAAGTATTATTCTTATAAAGAATAAATGGTGAAACGGAAATGAAAGTTAATAAACAGGAAAGTCTCAAAGATCGTATCTTCTGAAAAGTTCCTATAGATAAAATGAAAAATTTCTATTGTCTTTTCCAAAAGCAATTAACCCACAAATTGAATATCGTTGCTAAATACTAATGTTCAGGATGTTCTAATCTTTTTGTTATCTTGAAGACGTTTGTGAAGTTATCTTTGATTTATATATTGATCGGATATTGACGTCATTCAGAGTCTAATAACAGATCTTTCAATAAATAGAATCTTTTAGTATATTGTTACTATTCTCATAATTGTGTTAATCACATTGCTCAAAAATATATGTTTCTTATTGATTATTTCTTTTAAGGAAGTGCGCCAAAATACATTCATGTTATATATGGAAGTAAAACGTATTCTTTATTCATATTTCAGTAGTGGTCTATTAATAACTTGTGCAGGTGGATTAGTATGAATTGAAAAATTTCATTAACAAGTTTTACTTTATAGCAATTCTGAAAATTCACAACTAGTGTAGGTGTAAGTTTTCAGAAATAGTATGCCCTGCGTGTATTACACGATATTCTCGGAAATCGTGTAGCTGACGTTAATGTATGTTTTCCGTTATTTTAATTAAATAGTCGGAAAACGCGTGGTGGTGTTTAACGTTTAATTCCAAAATTAGATTGAAAATCTTTGCGATTTAATATGCAAATTGTAATAAGGAATGTAAAATTCTTGTGAATCTCATGCTAAATTTAAATTGTATTGATTACAGACATGCGAAATTAGCATTGTTTCCAAGGAAATGAAGTCGATGTATAAATATCATCCGCCTATTAAGATTTTTTTTGTTCCGTTGCGGATTAAGGATCGAGTATATTCAAATTGTGTTTCGGAATGGTTGAAACAATTCGCATTTGACTTCATTGCTTTCATGTAAATTAGAGTTTATAGAATTACGGGGGATAGCGCGCCACTCCAAATAACAATCCATGCACCCTCTCCATAAGACGTTCGGTCTGTAACATAATGAAGGCAGCAAAAATACTTGCTTCTAAACAATTTTAATGGTGCATATGCAGTTTATATTTCTTTTCGTTGTTGTCTCCCATATATAGTTCACGTTTGAACTAAATATGGTTGCGAACTTTGCGTGAAGTCATTAAAACTTTCTGGCCCGGGGATGTAATTTATAAGATGCATCACGTAATCCGGCCAGATATCTAATCCGCCACCCAATCTAATTCCCATAAAATCAATTAGCGGCCCCCGCTCAAAGGAAATTAGTATCGATGCGACGCCGAGGGCGGGCCCCGATGATAGTTTGCTCCTGCATGTGTCTATTTTTAAAGTTCGCCAAGTGGTTGACGTCAAGTGGTTATTGTAGGGGCGAGAGAGTCTGGTGGAAGAAGATGATGAGAGAGGAAAAAAGAAGATGTAGGTGGTTGGGGGTCGCTTTGGTAATCGATTGAAGGATGCTTAAGGGTTTGCCCTTAATCCATATTCAAATGATTTCGTAATCATTGTCGAGTTGACACAGGCACGTCTATACTTCGGGGCGGGATTAAATTTCGGATCGGCCCTGAATACGTTTCGGCGATTATAAACTTTTCGAAGGTGTTAATTATTAATTAACCTTAATTGGAAGGTATGTGAGCGGTTTTATTATTGGGCCGACAAATGATTGTGTCGTTAATGTGATGTTGTTCAGTTAGATGAGCTTATTGTTTCGGAATGATTGTTGTGTAGCAGATTGGAAAATTAACTGAGGTCGGGGATGGGTGCTGGTTTTGGTACGGTTGGATGCGGGGGCGGCTTCAGCTACGTACGATGGATGGACAGACTGCCGCCTCCCTTCGCTTCCATCCGGAACAAGCAAGATATCGAGGTGCGTTTGTTCGTTCGTTCGTTTGGGGCGTCAGATCTGGGCCTCTCCCCCGTTTTGCATTAGTTGGCAACCACTAATGGAACTACTCCCCCGGGGTCTGGCACTAGACAAAATATATGTAAGTGAATCTGAGCGAATCCCGCCGTATGTACTATATCGCATTAATGAATATACACACTACGTGTACACAATGCGGACTTTAACAGCAAACATGCATATTCACGGCGACGTAGTTTCCATCAAATTTAATGTCTATAGCTACGTATTCATTACGAAGTTATATGGAAACTATGGGAAGACGTACCGCCGTTTGATAGAGTCCCATTGATTGTTGCTGCACACGTGATTATCTCGAGCCGACAAATTTACAACTTCATAACTCTCGAACATCCCAATGCCACTAATGTTTCACTATCTTAATCGTCGACAACAAAATACCACCACCTAACAGCTCATCCAACAGGAAACTACTTATCAACATCTATTAATTCACACCACAGATATTGATTCCTACTATTTGTTTTATCTCAACTCACCAGTTCATTTATCTCTAAAGCATTAATAAACAAAATTGTACAATGTTGGATAAAAGAAATACTGACACGTATCATTTATTTGAATTCATATAAATTCGTTCTATTCTCCTCAAATTCCATGATAATCATTTTTTTTCCGTCAATTAGTAATACATACTACAATTACTGATAATAATGTCATATCGAAACGTTGATTTATTTATTTCTTCTTCAAAGGCTTAAATGTTAACTTTTTTATTTTATAAATAAAAATTCCACGCTTTGTCTGTGCCAAGTACAATTTTCCAGTTACCATTTTTATTTTGACGTTGTGACCCTGTATCAATGATGACAGCTTTTATCTTATGTCACATTAAGGGTGTAACTCGATTTATGTATTTTATAACTCAGTAATATTGTATTTATTTTTCAATCTCTTAATATTATATTTATTAATAAAAATAATATATATAGTGTATTAGCCAGCAAGTGTATAAAACAAATAATAATTCAAAATAATCTTAAAACAAAATAAAAATACATAATTCAAAATAATTACAACTAAGGGTTGGCCAAAGGGCTATCGACCATTCGTCTTATCGCCTATATTTATTATTAACATGAATATATACAAAAGCAAATTCTTACAATAATAATACAAAAAATACCAACAAAGAAGAATAACATGTTACAAAGGGCTATTGATCATAGGGTTTTCTGCTCTCTTTTTAATATTTTATCAATTAGTGCAGTTTATAATTAATTGTACACATGATTTTATAAAAAAAGTGCATTAAATATAAATCAAAGGGATAGAAAAAAAATCTGCAATAGCGTTGAAACTGTTGAATAAAGTCCGAAGCGAATAATGTAGATTTGCCGTATGCGCAGCAGTCAGGACAACGAAAGTCCTGCCGTCCATCGAACGGCTGTAGCATTAATTAAATGCTGCCTCCGCGTTACGTAAATACACTTGTGTGTGTGTGTAATAATAGCGTTTAATCTATGGGCGAATCCATTAATATCAACGTCAACATTGTCATATTTGTACTTTGTATGTTTCGTATGCACCACATTGCAGTTGCTCCATTTCTTGCAGTTATTTCGTGAACAGAAAATTAATATATTTTTTTTATATCGGTACGTATTCATTACCATTGTTATTTCATTCATACGTGTTCTTCAATTAATTACTTATATCAACAATTTTTCGTTTTTTGTGGTTTATATATATTTTTTGGTTTATATAATATTAAGAAAACTAGATTTAATCAAACGTAATTTGTTCAAGACAATCCTATATTTGGTACAGTACGTTGGATTAATTAATTTATTTTCAGTCCAAGAAAATGTTTGTACCTAAGCAAAAATATTGGATTTATGATTAACATATATTGTTAATTTTAATAAACAGATATTTTATTGGTTTATTGCAGAATTCATAGTAAATTTCTTTATTGTAATAGACAAATATATTATATATTGATTTCTGATTAGTGTACATATACATGTTTTACTACATTTTTATCAATTACAAAAAAGTTGTTAAAGTTGGAATCCATTCAAGTAGTATCCGCCAATCAGATTGTTTAACTTTTGATAATTTGGAATCAGCAACCGGTTTTCAAAACCAAATGTTTTTATTTGAAACTTCGTTTTAATTATAACAATTACATATACTTTATTTGTATACTTTATTAATACATATTTATTAATAAATTATATCTATATTTTCAAAGTTTGAATTTGAAAAGAAAAATCGTCAGTTTTTCCTTCCTATGTGTTAAATTATATTTTCTATTCTACTTTTCTATATTGAAGTGCAAACTTTGAGAAAAATGTATATGTTATTGTACAATTTCTTTAGTTTGCATAATGAAAATAGTTGACAATGTTTTATCATAGAGAAAAAAGACTTTTTTATATGAATAAGGAGATTAAATTAATATATTAGTTATTAGTTAATATAAAGTTATTTAAATTTCTAAATTTTGTATAATTTTATGTGATTTTTCGAGATATAATTTTTCCACAAAAAGAAGCGAAATATATTAAATAATAAATATGTAAATTAAGGAAGATAAACTTAAACATAAAACCCTATCATAATAGTTTAAGCAGCTTAACATAAACTACCTTCAAGAAGATAACTATAAAAGGATTGATGATATTTCAAGAAATTTTTATTACATAACTCATTGTTCGTCTTGTTGCATAGCTGGGTTAGCAAATATCACATTAGCAGATTATATTTCCATTTATTATTAATGCTAGTTTGTAATATCTTTATAATGATAGGTTACGTATGCACGTGATGGACTAGAATATATAAAAATAGGAATGAGTTTAAACGAAATTTAATAACAGTTTTACGAAGTTTAATGTATTAATTCATGTTGAAACGCTAAATGCGTGTATCATCGCACCATGTAATATTAAACTATTTCACCACCACCACTAACATTGTGGCACCAACTTTGTGGTTTGAACAGTTCCCATTGTAGTAGTGTCTTGCCAGAACTTATCTTATTTACTCGTGTTAGCCTCTCCGCATACAACACCAACCCCTTTATGAATTATGGCAATGTTTAAATGGCAATGAAATTAAACATGTGCATTTTGTGGTTTAAAATTTTCACAAAATTATCTAATTAATTTCACTCAATGTTTGAATGGTTGATAATTTTAAAAACAAGTCTGAATAAATGAATTTTCATACTACAATAACGATTTTTTGAAATAAAGTTATCTCAAAATAATTGTATTAAATATAATTAAATGTAATGTTACTACAAATAGAGTTTCGTATGATAAATTTTGTATTTAATTAATGCTACTTGTTATTTGGACTAATTTAAGAAGTTATTTATTATATGAATAGTAAAATGTAATTATATTTTTATATAATTACTACAAAGGAATTGTTTAAAGTTCTTGAAGAGCAAATAAGAATAGAGTGAAAAAAAGTGTAATCAGAAGTTTTAAAAAGTAATATTTATATCCTGCACACAGTATGTGCCCTCTCTCTCTCTCTCCACGGGAAACATAAAACTATATTAAAGTTTTAAATTCATTTACTTAAGTTTTAATGTATTACATTTGTTTGCAATTTCTTTGGAGTTTGGTTAAAAATTCTTTCTACATTTCATCGGTGAAAAAAAAACATATCTTCTGATTGAAAATGGTGCACGCAGTGCACTATATACATTATGTTTACATCCAAGTGTAGATTAATATGAAATTGTCAATAAATAATGAATCATACATGTGGGTGTAATTAGTGAAGGTTCATATCCGAAACTATTATATAATTTATGTGCAATTCTAATTAAAACCTAGTTTTAATTTATTGCTTTTCCCAAACTTGTTTTTTTTATACACGAATGGAAAAATAAACTATATTTTGAATTTATATTTTAAAGTAATTGTAGTTACGAATTTTCCTGTTTCTATTCAAACATTGAAATTTCATGTATTAAACTACTACTCGTAAAAATATACTCGTAAATATCGATACGAACTGCAATGAAAAAGTAAATTGAGTTAATCTTGAAAGATGTGATATGTTTTACTTGATGCGGGCGGTCGAATGGGTCTACTAGCAAGTGACAACTCTGTAGACACGCTAAATTAGAATATGTTAGGTTAGGGTAAATTGAATTAGTTAGAAAAATTGGGTTAGGAAGTTTCCCTTTTAGTCGCCTTTTACGACAAGCAGGAGTTACTGTCGGCTGTTTTCTTCCAGACACTCGCAAACAACTTTTATATACGTGTATATAAAAGTGTGTACATGAGACGTGGAAAAATCTCAAGGTTCGGTTAATATAACAAATTAACTGTTTATTGAGTTATATACGTTATAGAAGTTGATATCCATCATCATTTTTTTTACTAAGTAATTAGTTTTTTATCATTTAATCATCTCAACAAAGTGAAAAAAATAGTTTTTATCACTATAATATTATCTATACCAGGGGTGGCCAGGTTCCTTGATAGACCGAGCAATTTTTCAAAATTTGAAATTTTTTGCGAGCCGCAATAAAATACGTGTTTAAAAGGTATGCAAAAAAAAGTATTTAAATAATAGCACAAAAATGAAAAAATGAAGGGAGGCAACTCTGGTACATTTATCGAGAGCCTCAAATAATCCTTCAAAGAGCCGCATTTGGCTCACGAGCCGCAGGTTCCCCCGAGATCTATTACTGATTTTCTCAATAATAAGACACATCTTAACTGTGGAGTCCAATTTTGAAAAAAAAAATACTTATCCAGTTTTCAAACTGGAAAAAGTTGGAAATGATACGTTGTGTAATATTTTGTGTGGAAAACGATAAATATTATTAAGCATATAAATGAATATTGATTTCAGCTTTTATATAATTATTAATATTTCACTAGAAAAGTTTTTATCAATAAAATAATGTTTATTATTTTAAAGCCTTCAGTACTGGCGACAATCCGAATATGAGAAATTTATAATTTAAACGCTTTTATATTTGAAAGATACATTTCCATTTGTCGTATTTAATATTTCATGTTTTCACATGAAAAACATTTCTCACTTTACGAATTATCGTTTCATGATTTAATTATTATTATAACATAATAAATAACGTAATTATTAAAAAGGTAATTTTCATTTATTTTAATTATATTTGAGTTTTATTTTCAATTTAAAGAACTATTTAATGTTTTTACATTGAAAACATTTATAACTTTGTTGATTTACATTACTATTATCGTTACAACACAATAAATAAGGTGATAACTACTTATAATTAACAGTTTAATAATAACTATAAGATTAATAATATTTTTAAAAAAGTAAAATATCTTAAATATTGTAATTATTTTTTTCTAATTTAATTAAGTTTAATTCTAGTTTAGCTATACTTATTTACTTATAAAAACGGTTTATTATTGTCTTTTTACCAATATATTAATAATAATTATACTTTTAAATAAGAGGATTATTTATCTTTTAATTGATTTATTATAATTTTTTATATTATAAAAAGACTTCAAATGATAATATATTCTTACTACCTTTTTATAATATATTAAAGTAATTTGAATAAATAGTATATTCAAATAATTATATCAGTATTAAATAAAATGGTTTAATTTTAAAGTCAAAAACAATATTACTAAGTAGAATACATAATAAGAAATTCAAATATTATTGTCACTTATGAGTTTTAGTTAAGTTTGAGGAAAGATATAAATAATGTGATTTGAACAGAGGTCTGTTTGATTATTGGAAACTAGGTACATGTTAGTTTTATTATTGGAGATTCTGAAGTGCGAATCGATGCCTGATTTACTAGAACTAATACGAACCACTTGAGATAGTAATCTTTGTAGATCTACATAATATAAGAAGATCGCGGGACCGGCGCAAGGGTGGTTTGGCGCCGCGTCGCGACGCCGGGCGTCCAGGAGTTTCGAGCAGAGTTTAGTAGTGGTCACGCCGCGGCGTCGCTTGATTCACGCGCGCACCGCGACGCCTTTTGATTAGGTCACACGTGATATAATTTTTTATTAGTAGTACTCTTAGTGCTTCCATAACCTTAAATTAAAAAAATAATAATAAATTAAGGATTATCGAGTAAATAAATAAAATTAAAAAATTGAAGAATAAAAAACTAAACAAAATGTGGTCGGGCAGATGATGATTATGATGACGGTGTGTGAATTATGGATGCGACCTTTAGTAGAAGCTCCAAATTCATGTCGAATCACCGCAAGAAATGATGTTGTTAATAAATCTAGTTGAATCGTTTCAAGAGATCGGTGCGCTGTTTTAAACTAAATATATATAATAATCCATTGTGTATGAAACCTGTGATTCGAAGTATTTGTTGTAGTTATGAATGTGTTTTGGAGTGTTGTGTCTCGCCTTTGATGATGATGATGATGTTGGCGAGATGAGCGCCTGAAGATTGTTTTTCTATCTTCGGAGAGGCGCTTCTTGTGGAAGAGGAGGAAGAGGAGAAATCGAGGGTTTGCTTATGCATTTTTGTTTATTATTCCTAAACAGGTTGATGATGATGCCCCCCCATAAGGGCGCAGGAGCCCCTTTGCTGGCCGCACTTCTTATTTTAATTGCGACCGGCCAAGTTTTCGCAAGTGGTGAGTCAATATTTTCATTATTTTTTCTACTTATATTCCGCATGCTCGCATGTTACCTGTCTATAACGTTTAAATGCACTTCAAGATATAAACGCCAGGCGCCAATTAAACTCATATTTATTACGGTATTATTACCCCTGAAGTTCTGAGTTCTCATTCTTTTTTTCACCTGAAAACTCAATTCTTTCGTCTCGGTTTTCTGCATTTCGCCTGGAGGTTAACAATCCTCGCCGGAATGATTTGCATACTCCAAACGAAAGTTCGACGGACTTCCTTCCCCCCCGAAATTTTAATAAACGCGAATTTACCTTTCCTATTGTTGTTGCTGGTTTGCTCTGCTTATTCGAAATATTGCGGATGGAACAAATATTTGCACATAGTTTACACGGGACGCCTTGTTTGTTGAATCCCCAAACCACCGTTTATGGAATAATCACATGAATCATCGATTCATATCCAAACTTGATGAGGATTCAAATACTTGGAAGTGTTAATTCTTGTCCCGCACAAAGCGGAGCAAAACCATCCCCAAATACCGACGAATGCGTATATCCATATACACATATTTTCTATATATTTTTGTGTATTATTTATTATTTCGCAACTCTCTCTCTTCACAATGAACCGGAGTTGTTTTATGTTTGTGCGATGTTTAGTTTTCGCGCTTTCAATGGCCGGAAAATGAAATGATTCTATTTTATTTCGCGCAATAATAACAACGTGTAAACACATTATGCGTTTATTTTAATTCATTCGCAAATGGAATCGGTAATCTGTCCGTCCTGTATGTTTTTCAAACAATAGCCTCCCACGATATTATTTATTGTTATATTAATGCTGTGTGTATATATATATATATCATGCAATTCGCTGGAGCACCCAAAAATGTAGTGAATTAATGATAAAGCTGGAAACACTCTGACCCAACAGCAAGTACTGTTTTACAATGAACAACCCTTTACAAATTTCATTTCTCACCTTTTCCTTTTTTGTAATTCAGTATACTTGAATCAATACATTTCAAATTTATTTCTTCCCAAAATTTATTCTTAACATATGCTATAAATAAATTAATTTAATGAATTTTATGGTGCAAAAAAATATAAAGTGTAAATCTCACACGAATTGTCGAAATTATTTTACTGATTAGATTGATTAGAATACAGAAATGCTAGCGAATTCATATAACAGTACAAAAATATGTTAAGTTTAAATCTAGCTACTAAGTTACTATGCCAAGTGTCAAACATATTTAGTAACTCATGGATTATCTAAATATTTTTGTAATCCTGAAATCTTCACGATGTTTCATAGGTTAATGTTTATTTTTCAGCTTTATATTAGACGAAAAGAAAATAGTTTTAAGCTTAAATGTAATTGGTTTCGGTTTGTTTGGGTTATCCTTCGTATACCATCTGTGGAAAAGGTACATGCAGAGAGGTACCATAACCATCTCCCAAGTACAATGGTTCAATTGTTGAAAATTTAAGAATGAAATCCATGAAATGGTACAACCAATACAATTTCAAAGAAAGAAGAAAAACATCTGTACACAACTTCTGTAAAAGTATATTGTTAGTTGATTTTAATTTCGATAAAATATTAGTATTATTAAATTTTAACTGATCGTTAGAAACAATGTTACGTAAGATAGATTTTCAATTATTTATTGATTAATTCATATATTATATAACATTATATGTAAGAATTGTATGTATTATATTAAAGAATAAATTGAATTCGAATAAAATTGAATATGCATTTGTATTAAAGTATTCAAATATTTTTAATTTAGATCATAACAGATTAATTTATTTAATACAGATTTAGAATTAATAATAACCAAATGCAAAGGCTATTTATACAATTTTTGAATTATTATTCTGTTTCATTACTTTGTATTATATTGAGATTGTTGTATAATATTTATTTTAATTAAAAATTGAGAATCTAATTATGTGAATTTGTTGAAATGCAACTACATTTGATTTGATCAACTATCGATTGCTGTCCTCCCGTAGTTTGAAAAGATCTAATTTTTTCGAGTGGCAATTCGAGGGGAACGATTTTGCCCTCTCTCGCATTGTCTGTCAATTATCAGTTTCCGTCCCGCTGCTAAATCCCATTTCTATTTAAATAAAGCATCGCTTTAATGATGCAACCCGCCTTCAAACTCGATAATTCGATACTGCCTCCAGCTATCGGATTCATCGAACGCCCTCAGCCAGATCGGATTTCGCAGATAAACTGTTTATTGTTATATTTGAATCTTGAAATTTCATTTGCCTTTTCGTGCTTTTGTTCTCATCTTTTTAATTGATTAATTCATTAGGAAATACCGTTTTATAATTTACCTAATAAATATGTCCAATATTTTGGTAAAATGATTTAAATAACTATATAAACAAAATAATAGATGTTTATTTTCCGCAAAAGTAAATTCAAGTTATTTACCTGAATGATTCTCTGATGAAGTATAACAGGTCAGAACAGAATAATCATAAAACAGAACAGTATAGCAAAAAATTAAAAACGGAGCATATTTTGCGTTAGCTGCAAGCTGTTAGACTACTACTATTCAGGTTTGCACTGTTTTGGGTAATTCTGGCACATACCAGAACATATGAATTTGGTCAATTGATTTGCTAAATTTAAATTAATATTCGCAATCACAAACATTTAATTTTTTGATATTTAAATACAAATTATGGACTTTATATATTTTTATAACAATAATGAAAACATTTATTGCAACAATAAATACAAAATAATAAATGCAATACAATAGAAATGAAGAAATGCAAAAGAATGCTATGCTATTACTTCAAAGGCTATAGAACAGTTTTTCTGTCACATTTTGTCCCATTTTCTGTCACATTTTTACATATATATATATTTACTAAATTGTGAATTACTAAATTCACTTTTACATTACATTACATTATTAAATTCAATTTTTGAATTAATTGCTGTTGATTGAAAAGCAATAGTTTATAGATTCTCTTTTACTTTCTCTCTTGTAAAAATTAAAGTTACTAAAAAAATCTGGGTATAAATATTGAAAACCTGTTGAAATTTTGTAATAAGTACTGGTTTAGTTTAAATTTTAAATGTCGTAATGCACATGTTTCTAATGGTTATTCGAAGCCAGATGTTAAGATATATTTTCTGTGTTTATTTTTTCAGAGTATTCAAAATGGTTTTTGCAGTGAGAAATAATAGAATGTAGTTTGTAATCTTGTTGCGTTTTTCTCATTTGTATTTGCATTAATGGAGCCACGAAACACAGACTACACTGGAATAATTGTACATGCATTAGGGCTAACGATTTTATAATTAAATTGATATAGCTGGATGTATAAGTTTGCAGGGGATGAAGGGTAATTATGTGCGGCACACGATACACCCAGGCGGCTAGACATTTCGATTGCTAAACTACACGGGGCCAGTGTTATTTTAAGATCCCATTCACGACATGCCATATACCAACCGAAAAATTGATTTTCAACCGCCCCCTCCTTACAGAAGCGCTCTCCACCGACCCCCTTTCTCTTATTTCCATTTTTTTTTAATTCCGTAATTGCACTTAATCATATTTATTATTCATTGAGATGTCTT
>JAFMTC010000275.1:601796-711965 GCA_018845635.1 Nicrophorus orbicollis
TAAGCCTTGTTTGTTTGTTTGCTTAGTTTGTTTCATTCATTTTCCAACCGATTCCCCCCTTATTTCTTTATTTCTCGGCGGCCTTAAACTTCCCGCAGGAGGCAATACAATTACGGCCTAATTAAAATACCAGAATTGGCTTTTTCATAAATTACCTTTAAAACGTGGTCTTTAATTTTATTGCCCGGTTTTCGTGCCCGGCCAATTACACCATATAATCTTACAAGCGACCCGCTCCTGGGAAATCTTTGTCGGCTTCCCTCTTGAATTCCGTATATATATACACACACAATATATATATATTTGTGTCGTCCCAAATGTGAAAAATGAAGGCACGTTTTTCCCCAGCCGCGTATTGTTTATGTTGTTTTTCCCTTCGCCAGATTGCGTTGAGCGCATATCCAAAATTAATAATCATAAATGTTTTATGCATGATGTTTGCGTTGTTTGTGCATGTATGATAAATGATTTTGGTTGACGAAACACTGATGATACGCGTTAATAATAAAACCAATAACTGACTGAATGCCGGTGCGGGGTCGGAGAGGATCATTTGCAAAGTGAAAAAGTATTTAAAAAAAAGTAAATAAAATAATAATAATTCGGGGAAACGGGGAAAAAAATAATCGGGGTGGAAATCGAAACAAAAACAAAAATCCGGGGATGCGGGGCTCGATTCACAGTTCATTTCATTGGTTTAATTGGCGAACAATGATCCAATGGTGCGGAAATTTCCGAGGTGTTCGCATGAATTTCAATGGCCTCACCCGACTTCCGAACTCTCAACGACAAACAATGGTACAAATAGTTTGACATTATGTATTCAATCTTAATTTCTACCCTCGAGTTTTTTTGTTTGTTTGAATTCAATTGATCGTTCCTTTCTTTAAAGCTTTTTAAACGTTTATTAATTACATGTCATTAGTTGACAATTCTTTATATTATTTTTATTCGATACATTTTGTATTTATGTATAGTCTGTTAAACAAAATGTATTGCATTTTCATTTAGCCGCAGTCTTTCCGCACTTATTTA
Organism: Nicrophorus orbicollis; assembly: GCA_018845635.1. Classification (NCBI taxonomy): domain Eukaryota; kingdom Metazoa; phylum Arthropoda; class Insecta; order Coleoptera; family Silphidae; genus Nicrophorus; species Nicrophorus orbicollis. The sequence goes on from JAFMTC010000275.1 coordinate 602,832, forward strand.
TACATTGTCAATATTGAATGATGTTTATCAAGTGCACCCATACCTCGCTATACGGCCGCTGTTTATATATATAACGGCCATCATTAATTAAGGCACGTTTTCGATTTACGGCCTAAAATATTTCGCTATAACCGCAAAAAAAACTTTTTTGAACCATGTTTGGAAAAAATATGGCCAGAATGTGTAAAAAGTACTGAGGCAGAAGTTAATTTCCTTCCTAAAATTAGGCAAAACATTTTGGATATAGCACATGATCTCGGCTTTGAAGATTTGAACGAACATGATGTGCTTGATCTACTTGAAGCTGATAGGGAACTCCTTTCATATGAGGAACTCATTCAGTTGCAAGCAAAATCGGCATTTGATGAAGAGACAGAGCCTGTTGTATCCTAACAGCTAACATCAAAAAAATTGTCCAAAGCTTTTTCCTATTTCGAACAAGGAATAAACATCCTCCTTGAAAACGATCCTAACGTCGAACGTAGCGTTAAAGTTTCTCGAGGAATTAACCCAGCCGTTAGCTGTTAAAAATCACTGAAGAACGAAATAGACAAGAAGGCAAGACAAACAACGTTGGACATTTTTTTTAAGCCTGGCTCATCCTTACCATTTCTTCATTGTCTTGAGATTAAAGCCATTAAAAATATATATATATGTATACATACATACATTTTATGTAACATGAAGTTGTTTCATTTTTGTTCATAGATTTTTGTTGGTTTTGGGAGTCTGTTATTATTTTATGCATTTTGAATGATAAACCATGTTACATATTTAACAAATTTGGAACCGATCTCATTGAATTTGTATGAATTTGTATTAGAATAATTGATTCCTTAAATGGCTTTTCGTTTTGCGGCCAAGTTTCGTGGAACGTATCTAGGCCGTAAAGCGAGGTATGGGTGTATATTGAAAATGTATTACGTATATATTACGGTTGATATAATAAATTCGGATTTTATTAATAATATTGCTGGAAAAGTTCATCGAAATGCAATTAAAAGGCGATGATGCATATACTAGCTTGCTATGCTTATGAAGAATGTGAAAAGCATAATCTTGGAGTGCAAGTTTGCGATTTAATTAAATAGCAGCGCGGAAAAGAAATAAATTAGTGGATCGGTTGGTGGGACAGCCGTGGGGGTCTTAATAAAACGCGGGGGGACTTTCGTTTCGTTTAATTTACAGCAAAACTTCAGCCTGTACGAGCGGCCCTTTCTGTTTCTCTCTTTCCGTCGACCTTTGAAAAGATTGCGAGAGAGAGAAAAAGGATGAAGGGTATACTCGAACCCCCCATTTCTCCCTATAAAATCTGATATGCATTTTTAATAAACCCCGCGGTCTCGAAACTTCCAAACTCATTACCCTTCAAGAACTTGCAGTTCGCAACCGACACCGAAATAATCATAACGCAAACAAACAAAACAAATGTAAAAAAAGCTGGGCGCTATTATTGAAATTTTGCATAATTATTGTGGATCTTGTGTTCAAAAATATATAGGTACCGTATAATGTGAGTGGGGGGAGAGGTAAAATGTTTCATTTGAAGGGGGTAGGTGTTGCGTTGTTTTTTCTCTTTCCCTTTGGTTTCTTCCCTTCTTGGTGTATGGATGTAGGGTGGCGTGACCGCAACAAAGCCGGCCAATCGATATAGACTCCAACTTAACACGCACCTGGGGGCCATCACACGTTCCGATGCAAATGCGACCCCGCCGCTACTAAACTCCTTTCCATTTGCCACCGGAACGGAGTCCTGAAGGACCTCGCCGTTACTCAATAACGCTCCGATACCTAAACACATCGATCTTTCCCAAGTATCAACCGCTGCGGCGCAAATCTAGATTTATTTCTTTTCCTGAAGACAACAGGCGGAGAGACACAGGAGGTGCGACAGCCTGACACCTCACCTTACTTACCGAGACTAGACAGTTCCAGCAGTCTCTCCAATTTAAATTGCTTTCAATTAAGGCACGCCTTTCTTATATGCATTTTCTTCGCGCATTCATTATTTACCAACCATCGATTTTTCCTCGGCCAGAGCCACCAGCAATTGGCCTGGCCTCGCCATTCATACTTCTTCCAGAAGTCATTACCCTGCCATTACTTTAATAATATTACTAAATTGATTTTTTTTAAACCGAAAAGTTTTCAATAAAAAAAAATCATTACACTACAGATCAACATGTAATTATTTATTATATAATTAATTCCTATTATTTAAATATTCATAGTCTATAGATATTATTTTAATTAACTTGAGAAATTCTTTAAGTCATTAAAATTTTGAGCAGAATTACATTATTCTTTTATCATAATTTTAGTTGTTTCCTGTTTTTTCTTCTCACAGTTTATATGTTTGTATTATCCAATAATATTTTTCTGCTAATTTTACTTATTTCTTTGCTTTGTCCAGTTATTATATATATGACATTTTGACAACAAATCAAATATTAATTATTATAATAAGTTATGTTTTAAAAAATATGAATAACTGTTATTCATATATTAAAATTCCTATGTTAATAAATCATTTATACAAAATTTTGTAAGTTATAATGTTTTCTAACTTATAAATGAAGATTTATCGTATATCATAGTAATGTGAATAATAAACGCCGTTTACATATAATTCCTATGCCTGGCGTTGGCTTATAAATATCTAATTTTGATTTCATTTCACACGATATCTCCGTTATTAGTTTTCATTTTATCATCGTCGTATCTTTAGGTAATAGCCAATTTGTCCGAACAATTTCTAGGTTAAGTGGAAATAGGTTCGGTCAATTATTGGTCATTACTATTCCCAATTTTCTTATATAAAGAGAGCGTGTAATTTCTTTATAAATAAATAAGTGCATTGAAATAACATACAATAAAATTGTCTTCCAAAGTAAATGAAATTGATTCTATCTAAAGCGAGTGATATTCTTTGATAGTAATTTGTAATTTATACTTCTTGCTATTTATATTATAAAAAATAGGAATGTTGTACTGAAGTATTTCCAAGTAAATATCATTAAATTATATTTTGTTTACAAGTCAAGTATATGTCAGTCAGCCGAGTATATGTTATTAGGTAATAGTGAGTAATGGTAACATTGACTTTTCCAACTTCATTTTTTTAGCACAGCACGAGTATTGAGTTTTTTTTACTGGCTGCGTGTAGTCATGAATCCATACACATTTTTTTCCTATGCCATGCACGATTAGTGGCGCACAAGGTCACAGTTCACTCCCATCTAGAACAGAAAAAAAAATAAGCTTAAATATTTATATATAAATGAAATTAATGTAAGCACAAGGTCCTAGCTAATTGTTCGATGACATTTACTTCGAGTTAATATTCTTACTTTTAAGTGCTTTTTGTATGTAAATAGTTTTTAAGTAGTTGTTTTTATGAGATTTAATTATAAATTATCGTTTAGTATAAATGAGATGGGTCTACTACATTCGCCCGTCAAACATTCGCCCGTCAATCATTGGCCCGACGCCATTCGCCCGACGCTCATTAGCCCGACGGTATTGAACGTCCGACATTCATTAGCCCGATTTTTCGTTGTCTCGAACATTTTATGTTGTGACAACACTGTACGTTGCGTGTCTTAAACATGCAAAATTCATGCCAGTTGAGAAAATAAGCGAGAGAAGGAAGGAAATAGTTGAGTAAAAGATGAAATAGTTGTGAATTCCTTAATGTCCTAAAGGAAAGATTGTAAATGTCGTGGCAACCAGACACACACCAAATAACAAGTAAAGTCAGACTGTTCTTCGGTAAGTTGTAATACATTTATTAAATTTTCTGTTCCGTTTTTTATATACAGAGAAGTAAGTAATGTTATTTCAATTATTCATGTTAATTAATTTGTAATTAGGATGGTTTATTATTGTTGCGTACATGGATGAAAAAATGCTTCTTTTCGTTCGGATGGACTTGGATCATGAATTGTGGAGAATCAAAAATTTTTGATCAGGAATAACATACAGAATTAATAGGTGATATATTTAATAATACAATTCTATTTAATACAATGCTAATTTACTGTTGCTTGTTTTAGCTTGGATGGACTCGAAACATTAAATTGTGAAGAATAGGCTGTCATCCAAGAAAAGGTTTCACTTGAAATGCCACTACCCTAAAATGAAAGGCCATTTTACAGCAGAATGCTCATGCTATGCAGATGCTTACAGTGCCTTCGTAATCCAAATCTTCGTGATAGAGATTATTCCACTCAGTAGTATACATAGTGGAACAACTGCACATCAGTGATGTCTTTACAAATGCTGCGAAGACACAAATTGTTATAAGAATGACCAATGGTGAAAATACTCTGAGCTCAAATGAAGAGGGAATGTTAGAATAGTAATATAGCAACAACCACTTTAGAGATATATTATACTAATACAAAAGAATGAAACCCAATAAATATAACTTAAATATAATCTCATCGATAGAAAATGCAAACACCCTATGAAATGAGGGATATGTTCTGTTCATTCCTTGTTGATCTCTGTTTACTTCCTCAATTAAATTTATTTTGTATATCTGTTGATATTAGTGATTCATTTAAAATACTGGTGAATGCATCAACATTAGCAGTTAATATTGTTTTGACAAAGTCATTTATAGTCATTCATATATCAACTCTTCGGATTCCATCTTTCTTACTAGATCCATATAGTTATCCTCAAATTAATCAATCCACATTTTCAGTATTCTTCTCAATATGTAGATAGCAGATAATCTTGAAGATTGTAAACATAGCTCAAACTTCTTCGGTCTGCTTTCAGAGTAATGTCTTCGAAGAACAGTCTGATTTTACTTGTTATTTGGTGTGTGTCTGGTTGCCACGACATTTACAATCTTTCCTTTAGGACATTAAGGAATTCACAACTATTTCATCTTTTACTCAACTATTTCCTTCCTTCTCTCGCTTATTTTCTCAACTGGCATGAATTTTGCATGTTTAAGACACGCAACGTACAGTGTTGTCACAACATAAAATGTTCGAGACAACGAAAAATCGGGCTAATGAATGTCGGGCGTTCAATACCGTCGGGCTAATGAGCGTCGGGCGAATGGCGTCGGGCCAATGATTGACGGGCGAATGATTGACGGGCGTTTGAACGGGTCCCAAATGAGATATGTATTTTTTTTGTTCTTAAATATGAATTTATAAACTTTTGATAATTTTTCATTAGATTATGAGAAATAGACCTAAGTATTGATTATTTTAAAAGTATTTGTAGATTCTCTGTAATGGTTGAAGAAATATAGTTTTCCAATAGTGAAAATCCATCATTGGTAAAAAATGTAAAGTTGGACGTGAACTTACTGTTGATATATGTTTCTATTGATGGACAATGTATCATCCTTTTATTCTATTGCTGGCTTGTCGAGCCGGGAAACAAAATAAGAGGGCCGCGTCTTTCCGTGTTGGAGTGAAATCTTTTAAAGCGGATTTTGGGTCAATTGTACTGGAGGCATATGAGATATGCTCACTTCAAGAACCCGAACACGTCGCGAGGATTTCTACCATTGTACAATTTCCCTCAGATATTCTGATCCGTATGCAAAAGCCGGGGCTTGCGAATATGAAATATTTATATTATTACGGATCGTTTCCAACGGTCAAACAGATAAAACCTGTTTGCATATAACCCCCACACTCCAAGAATCTTGGTGTAATTAGACGTGCCTGATATATTTTTATTTAATTATTTTTTACGTCTACCGTCCACCATCAATCTGCATAATATCGTTCGAGGAGAAAATGAAAGAAATAAAAGAAGAAATACACTCCACTTTTTCCTCAGGTTTCCTTTTCTCCGCTCCGGCTAAGATAAGTGATAATGGTGGCTTGGCGTGCTCGCAGCTCGTACCGTGGGCGGCTGCGCTCCCCCAGGGTTCGCCCCTCGGTCCTCCGCTATCAACCCCTGCGTTATATAATTCCCATATAATTCGCTGTAAATTATCAGGTTTTTAATGCGCTGCTTTTTTTCTTCCGCTCGCTCCACCCACTTAACGAACGCGAATCCACATTCCGTCGACCGTGTAATTTAGAGCACCCCAATTACGCAATTACCCCGCAACACAGAGCATAGAACCATTTTTTCCCTCTTTTTGGGGGTACGTACAAATAAACTACTAGGGGTGAAAGGAGACAACAACGAAAATAAGGTAAAAGTCGAAGGGAGAAGGGAGAAGGAAATCGAAAGTTCCCAATGCTCCTGGAAATATTGGAATGCGCACGGTGACCCAAGGTGAATACCGAATATTAATGGTTCATGGATTATTTATGGCAGCATTAGACGATCATCAAAACACATCCAATTAAAGTCCGTTAGTAATTTGGTAATTCATTATTACTTATAGACTTTTTATGATAGTTCACATCAATAACTTAAAATATGTAAAAACTGTAATGAATAACTAATTGCCTTTTACATGTTTGAGTATTTTAAATATTAATAATAATCATATTTATTATAACAGTCATATACATAGATAAAATCGGAATATAATAATAACATTTTAAAAAACAACTACTTCAAAGGACTAAGTATTTTAATGTATACTAATAACAACTATATTAAACATTGTTAAGATTGAAAAAGGAAATTTAATAATCACACGATTTACGAGCATTTCAATCAGAATGTAAACTATTATAAATAGAAAACGAAATATTAGTTGAAATAATAGCAAAAAATTGTTCAATTATTTCTTGAAAAAATAATCATTTTATGAAAAATATACAGTTTAACAAAATTAAATAGAAACTATAATTATTTAATTACTTTATATCATCTTGTAAACCAATTTAGTTAATGGGATTCAAATTACATATAATTAATAATTATTTCTTGATAAGTTTCGTTCAATTGATGCATCTTTTTAGACTCAATGTTCGAACTTTATAGTTTGCGTGTTTAATATGAAAAATAAATTAACTTTTATCGTTGTATTTAATGTATTTTTACGTCTGTGGTAAAATACTGTTTCGAGCATAATAAAAGATGATAAGCTTAATTAAACTACATCCCGTTTTTAAGTTAATGATGTATGATGGTAATAAATGTTTGCTACTATTTTTTATAGTGGAATTATATTCAAGGAGATTTTTAGTATGAATTAGTATATGAATGTTCAAGCTGAAATATTTAAAACAACAATAATTTAATTGTATTATTATTTAATATCGTTTTGGGAAAAAGGGCTATTGTTTTTATTCCCTTTGACTATAATTACTTTACATTTTGGTTTTAAAACTACTTTTAGTTGGGAAAAAAGAGTCCTGTTAATGTTTATTGTTTTTGAATTACTTTAAATTTATTGTATAGGTATAATTCTGAGGTCATAATCTGAAAAATATGGTTTTTAAATATGTTTTATAGAGAGCGCTTTGTATATACAGTGATATTACAGAAACATGAATATTTTACATAATTTGTGCAATGAGAGTACACGGTGTTCTATTATTTGTTGGACTGTCGGCAGGTGTGATGTAGTGGTTTAGAGACTTATGTAATCATCGTAGCAGCAGTTGAAATTCGCGTTGAAAGGTTGGAAGTAGTCCAAATGCTTATAAAGAGTGGAAAATTGCTCGAGCGGAGATTTTCCGTCTAAATGGCGTCAAATGTGCGTTTTTGTGGCCAATTACACTATTAGCAGAGAGCTGTCACCTCCGGACTGTGGAGGGTGGGCGTCCACTCACTCGTCGGCCTCTAGCAGCACACACAAAGCCAAAGCCATCCCATCTACTTCTTCCGTATCCCTCGGACTGCGTTGCGTCATCAGCGCCAGATAAGCCGCGGTGATTAATGACAGTTATGTTACTCCTCGTGGATGTTTTTTTCGACGCGGAGAGAGTTAACTTAACTTTTCATCCTTGAACTAGTCCTCCTTTTTTTCCACCCCCTGTATTCCATCTTCCCCCTTCGCGCTTCTTCCGCAGTCCAATCTTGTATACAAAACTTCTGGTCGAGACGTCTGCTGCACGGAGATTAATTGGGATGGTAACTAACGTAGGTTCAATTACGACCAGTTCGAAGCGTATCCTCATCCTCATCCTAGGTGGGCAGCGTTTGATAAACAAGCATTAACTTAGCGCCATCATTATAAGCAAGATAAATAGTTCAATAAGCTGACATCGCACTTACAAATTAATATTGACTGCGCTGTTAATCACGGCTCACGTCAATGGGATCCGCAATAACTGACGGTGTCGGAGTTTGACATTCCATGAATCACAGTTTACTTTAAATTGATTAATCCCCTCACATTATCTGATCATATCACGTAGCGCAATATACAAGCCAGTCGTATTTTTTGCTTCCAATTTATGAAAAATGTACCATAAAGCAGTCTGCTAACCGAAAAGTAGCATACTTCAAATAATTATGCACGTTATCAAAACGTGTATTACTCAATTATACAAAGAGTTTTCGTTTTAATTATGCAACATCTATGTGCGAAGATTTCTTTAGTAATCGTAGAAAGAGAACAAAATGGAAACGTTAAACTGCAGAGATGAGAAGAACGGCTTTTCCGTGCTCGCTTTGCATTCCTTTCTTGCTTCCTTCTCAAAGGGGCCTTTAATAATAATACATATTGTTTTGTTCCTTTCCTTCCTTTCCCTTTTCTCGCTTTGCCTCTAAAACTGTCTTTTCATACACTTTTCGCACATACTTTTTGCTTTGCAAATATTTTCCGTAGCATATCATTTCCATTAAAATAACTCGCTACAATACAACTCTACTCTTGAACAAATAACTTACTGCTAATTAATTATTTTGTGTTTTGTTGATATCGCTATTTACAATTTGATCATTAAACATACCTAACATTCACAACAATTATATACATGTCCAAATACTTAAACAACTCCACCTATGATATTAATTAAGTCATGATTTAAATATCAATTTGTTAATAATATAAACCAAATTACGTAACAAATGTACAATACATTTTGTTCAATATTTCTAAATGTTTTGTCCATTATTTATTTTTTTCATGAATATCGTGGATTAGTTTCAGACTTTCAATATTATCAAATATTTTCAATCCCCATACTGGATAATTCTATATACTATGTATTATACATTTTAATTTCTTTTATTTTAAATTATTATTATATAGAAACATCTTTATTCGCCACAAATTTGGTCAAAGTGCTAAAGCGAACTAAGTTTGTCCTAATATATAATTCTTAATTTGTATGAAAAGGTCAGTTGCCCTTTATATTAGAAATGCAATCAATTATATTTGTATGAAAAATAATCAATCATGACATAGAAAATACATAAATTGCATTGAATCATTTTGTGGGAAGTTTAAAAATCCGATCCTACTTGCATCAATTAACTAAAATCGATTGTTTCCGAAAAGAAATGATGAATAAAGTAGGACGAAAATTAGCGGAGCGCAAAATCCACATTGTTGCAGAGTCCATAAAATTAGTGAGGCAAAACCCTCAGTTAGTGCAACTGGAAGAGCGGAATTCAATTACAATTCCGTGTGACAAATTCTCAAAAGCAAATATCCTCTTTGCAAGGTGTTTTCACTGCAAATATTGATCTCCAGTCCTCCCGCACAGCAAGAAGTACTGTTCATTTATTTCTAAGTATATTTATTTTTTGATTTGAAATGTATTTGGTTGTATTATTTCCAACTCCCCCATTATTTGCGGTTGATTGTGTGCAAATAATTCGATAATTAAAGCGTGTCGTTTCCTTCTCCGTCGTGTGTAACTCAATCCCTGAAATTGTTTCGGCTCAAATCTAATTATTCCGCAACCGCAAAGATATATTATATTTCCGTCCTTAGAACGGTACTGATAATAAATAAATAAGAGGAAGAAAATAAAAAGAAGACAGTCGGAAGAGGTGGAATCGAATCGATTGGGGTTTTGGAAGGGAATGAAAAAATATAAGGAGAAAATATATAAGATTATTCGTGGTGATATATATGGAAGGTGAACTCTGTCTGTGCACGTTGACATGTGACAAGAAATCCCTTTCAGAATAATTTACTTTGCGACACCTCTGGGCTGGATATTCTTTAATAAAATTTCGCAGCCGGAGGAAGGAGGCGCGCCGCGGTTTAATAAAGAATGCAAAATAATGTTTTCGCTGGAAATATATTGGGGGGCCAATCTTGCTTCGAAGGCAGCCGCCTCCGCCCTTCTCACCATATTTTCGTACCCTTGAGCGCGCGTATGTGTTCAAGGGCTATTACGATCGCGCTCGAAGGGCGCGCAATAAAATCCGAATAATTCTCTGTTTAAATGTAAATGTTAATGGGCTTTATCTAAAAACCGCACCGCATCCGATAGACCAATGTTGGAAAGCGAAAAAAATAAAGCAAAACACTGCACACGATGAGCGAGAGGGAGAGGGTGAAAGGAGACCGTAACATATAATGGCACTTGCACAATTTTACATTCAAACCGTCCACTTCGCAAAGGTGCAATTATATAAATTATAAATAAATTCCTTTATCCGTTTAATTTATTTTCCTGCATTAATGTTACTTTAATTACTTTATAATTTGTATAAATACAATTGATTCATATCAATTTGAAGCCTTTAACTGATTTGTAAACGATTGAAATAGCTAATAAAGTAAAAAAAAGATAAAATAAATGTAAAACTGTTTCAGTATTTTGATTCAAATGATCTAAGAATCAAAGTTCTTACAATTGATTGACTGAAATACCGAAAAAATTATGGATAATTTAACGAAGAAGAAATAAAAATGGATATTATTATAAAAATTACAAAATGGAATTGTTTATAAATATAAAATTACTGCACCCATACCTCGATTTACGGCCTAGATACGTTCCATGAAACTTGGGCGCATACCGAAAAGCCGTATAACGAATCAATTATTGCGCAATATTGGCAATATGTAGATATATCGACCGTTATAGCGAAAAAATTTAGGCCGTAAATCGAAAACGTGCCTTGATTGAAGAGGGACGTTATAGCGAAATGCCGTATAAAGAGCGGCCGTATAGCGAAGTATGGATGTACACAAATTTTATAATGCAAGTTGACCTAAATTTTCTTAATTTGAAATTTATTGGCAAAAATATGCCTGTATATTATACATACATCATACTATATACATATTTGATTCAAAACTGTATCAGCGAAAGGCTTTCAAAACACACTGAAAACTGTGTTTCAACTGTTCTTAACAAACATTGACTATTGGACCCCAATTAAAGCCCACAGACAAACTAAATATTGGTTCTATATCAATTATTGCTTATATATCCAGCATGTATATGTTGGTTTTTAATTAAAAAGCAGAGATTAAACGAAAATCGCCTCAGGCTAGAAGAACTACCATTAATTATAATTCAACAATCCCGATGCACTTTGAATTGCTTTTTCAGTTGCTGGTTTTTGCTTTATCATAATCTTCCGTGGCATATTTTTCAACCTTTCCATATAGATGAAATTAATCTAAATATGAAATAAGATTTTTTTTTTCTATACAAAAATATCTGATGAATTATTACCAATTTTAAAATTATCTTATATAAAAGCATTTTCTATATTAAATTATGTTGTTGTTGTTTTTATATGTACACTGTAAACATATATAATGCACATTGGTATAAATATTTTGTATTATTTCAAAGTTTATATATTTAAAAAAAATAGTAGTAAACATAATGTAATACATTTTCATAATACAAAGAGCTATTGTTTTCAGTCTTTTCCGCCTATTATAAATGAACAACAATATTATATTTTAACGAAAAATTAATATCAAACAAAATTCCAAACTTAAAATAAAGAGTAAAAACAATTCAATAATTATATTTATTGTAAAAGTCACATAGAGACAAAATCAAAAAATATACATACAAGAATAATGATGAAATAAAAAATAACTATAACAACTGCTTTTAACAGAGTCTTTAAATCTAGAGAATTAAAATATATATTATATTTTTAAGGTATAATTTCTTGGAAGTTAATGTTATGTATTGATCTAGGCAGTTTCTATTCTAAAGCTTGACGTGTTTCATTTAATAAGATTACTTAATTATAAAAAATGCCGTGGGTGTGTGTGAAGGAAATTGCTTAGTGCATAAAGAAAAAGTGGAGACTCGAGTGAAGAAAGTAGGGAGGATGGTAAAAAAAAGGCTGAAAGAAATAACGTCTTTCCCTTAAAGACTGTAATAATAGTTCGAGGTCTCGGATATTGCGGCTCCGGCTGTGATTTTTCAAGCAGGCGATATTTTATGCAAATGCCAACGGAATCGGCGGCCGTTGTCTATTCGCCATTATGCAAATGCGGCGCGGTGTTTTGCGCGGTAAGTTTGATAATTTCGCACGGTCATAATTCGTCCGTGTAACATCGTGTCAAAATCACGACCGAAAACAACGCCAAGACAAACCACGAAATACAAAACACGAACAGAGTTGCAGCTGATCTACAAGGGTTGCAATGTTTGCAGCCCGTCTTGCATTAAATGTTATTTCCTTTTTTATACTATTATATGTTATAATATAATTCATTTTATAGTAATAGTAGTATTTAACTATAGTAAATAATAGTTGCAAATAATAGTTAATAATAATAGTTGCAAATAATTAATTTTATCTGCTACAGGATTACACAATTATCACTGATCACTCTAATTATAAATGGCTTTCCTGATATATGTTATATTTGTAACTATTACGGATTCTTTGTAACTTTTGTTAGTATGATGATTTTAGCCGTCTTACGGCAACCAACTATACAAACGTGGCGTGGCAGATTCTAAACTCCAAATAAAACAGTCTATTATCATTGGTTGAATTGTACACAGCAAACCTAACATCTTTTTGTATTGCCCACTCCACTATAACAACAATTTTCTATCAAAAAAAAAACGTATTTAAGCCTATAAAATTTAGGATATATATTTTAATTACAATTAAGAATGTAATCAACCTTAACATTAAAGTCTACAATATGCTAAATCAGTTACTTAATATTAGCCCGTACACCCATTACTAGAGCCGCATATAATGGAGATCAATCCGAACTGTACAGAATCTATATAGATATGGTTACTTAATGAGGAATAAAGAAGTTGCGCTAACAATTGATTTATATGCAGTTCAGGTAGCTTTGCAGTTCAAGATTTTACTTTTATTGCTACATATACACCACCACTAATACTTAAAAGCCACCACTGATCTGCATTATATAACATAACGTAAAATCAATCGCGATACGTGCACATTTTGGTCTTGGTACTAGGAATCTTTGTAATTCGCTTCATTTTTGAAGTTTCCCGTGCGTTCGTGTTCAGCTTATTAATCCAGCCTCGAGTTCACCATCAAGATCTAGATATCCATAATTTTAATTGAAATAGAACAAAGGCGAGACGCTTATGCAAATACTCCTAATAAAGAGCTCAGTAATTTCGTGTCGCTGCCTTTTGGCCGGAGATTCGGAATACCCCCGAATGCTACCTCCTCTCTTCGTGCTTCCCAACACGAGCGGATGATGTATGCTGCTTCGTACTATTTTTTTTTATTCATCCACCTTTCCAACCCTCGAAGACATTTATTAAAATTAATTTATGCGCAGGCTGGGCACGCGACCTGCTGCTAATATTGATTACGGAACTTGACCAATTAAGGTGGGCATTTTATTCCGTAATTAAGGTGACCTCGGTCTGAAGGCACGCAACGTTTGCAATAATAAGGCAACCGTCTCTCCTCTCCTGTTTCCAACCTCCCCCCTCCTTCTCACCCTCTCACCGGGCCTCGAGTTTTTGTCATCCTTTGTAAGGATAACGCGTGAGCGGAATACTTCTTACCTTACCCAGCGAAATTGCATTACAGTAATTAGGCACTCCGAGTAAACCGTATACTTGAGGTTTCATACTGAATGTGTAATCTGAATGCAAAAGTTTTCCGTTCCCGTTGTCTACCTCCAACCCTTAAGATCGTATTGTTTCCCGTCGCGCGAATATCTCGACAAATACTGGTTTACACAAAAAAAAGAAGACACGAGAAGAGGCAAGACGATGCTGCTCAGAGATTCTACGCTTCATTTTATTTTTTCTTTCAGTCGCTTCCGCTTTCTTTCCTCGTGCAGGAAGCAGTTTATGCAGAACCGATGCCGGAATCTTCATCTCCCGGTGTGTTGCTTAATGCGGATCTGAGAGCTGCTCCCGCTCGTTATATAAGAACGGCGGCAATTTCCATGCTAAGCGATACCCGGGCCATTGTTTTACTTTACAATCAAATCTTTATATTTTCCAATATTGTATTCAAATCGCATAACATTTTATGCCTCCGCTTATCCTGCGACCGAATGTGCTGCATTTTGAATATCGCTTCTAAATTAAGAATGGAAAAACGAATCGTCTTAACGATGCCCGAACGACTGTAACATATTTTGCTCTTAACGTATTTCATGTATATTCCTACATGGCATTCATTGACTATTTTCATTAAAATTACTTTAATGTTCTAGTACAAATTTAACAATTTCTTATTATTCAGGATTCATAACTAAAAATATTAATTATTACTAGTAACAAGTGTACAACCTTAAATTTCAATTTTAAATTAAATGTAATTCATAATCATTAATGAATGTAATTAAATACTTTGTTAAGGATATTCTCTTCTATCCTAAATTAAACAATAAACAAAATTTCATAATATATTTAGTTTGTTTATATAAATACATAAAAATTTTGGAAAATTGGAAAAAGGGCTTCTATCACAGACATAACAATATTATTTATAACAATTATAAAAGTATTGATTAAATTTAAAAAAATAATTGCAATAATTAAGGAATAGTATTTTAAGATCTAGTCTTCCTAAAATTCACACATAGTGTTTGTAGTGATTTTCAATTATCTTGTAATTCCTTAAAGTGTACTGTATTCGATTAAATGGATTTATAAACAAGTTGCTTTTAACAATTTTATTTGTAAAGTATTGAATGTGCGTATATTTGTTACAACATATTTTTCAATATAAATCATTTTCAATGAATATTTTTTTACTTAAATATAAATTTGTTAGTTATATTAAAATACAATTTTATATTGAAAAGGTTTTATTTATGATGAATTTTCTTTTTCAAATCAAATAATAAATAGATTTTTATTTGTAAAATATCATGTACATATAATGATTATTAACAAGTAATTTGTACTTTACACAATACATTAGAAGTATTTCGTAAGAATGGTATTCATTTAATACAGGAATCATTAATGTTCGGTCTGCTTGACATATTATTTGGGAATTATTAAGTAAAAATTGTCGTTATAGTATAAACATTTGATTCTGAATATGTAATTTGTTAGGTGTACTTCACACATTATAAAAGTACTCAAAGTACTCTACTACTTTTGTGTGTATTTTAATAATAATTATTGCAACAACAACAATAATAATAATAAAGAACTACAAAGAAAAGAAAAAGAAAAAGTATTTTTGACCGGTATTTTAATTATTTTTGAATATGATTGTTGGGAATGTTGTTATTTTGTATGCCGATTCAATTTTGTAACGGAATCAATAAATATTATATACATTGTCGATATTACAAAATACATTTACCGCTGTCAGCTGAAAAATCCGTGACGTAATCGAGCATGCGGAAAACCGAATTAAACAAATTCGGTACAGCTTTTATTGCCGCACAAACAGCAAATCCATCAACATTGAAATTTGTCAATAATAATCAAATTAGTATGATTTCATGGGAACGCATTCCTCGATTCTAAATAATTAGTTGCAATGAAATCCGCTGAAATTAAATTGAGCCACCGCCGCACGTCGCGATTTTGATATTTTCTCTCTGCTTCTCTCCTTTGTTCTTCTGTTTATGTTTGTCGTTGTTTTTATTTTAATAAACTGGAAGTAGACGACGACAAGAAATAAATTTCATGAGTACAGATTAAAAAGCTCCGGCTTGTCCTCCATTATGTGATTTTGCATTGTTCCTGTTGCTTTTGTGCAGCGACTCCTTTTTCTTTTCAATGGTGTCTGTGTGTTTTGAGATTTAGTGCGAAAAAATATATGGGGGGATGATCACGGTGAAAGATAGCGATGTGAAGGATTTGCCGGAGGCGGCTGAAGAGGTGCAGTGCAAGTCGACGGTGCATGAAATGAACAGAAAGGGAGGAAGGGTTTTAAGAAGGGGGAATCCCCCCATGCTACTGTGTCCCTAACATGCTCACGGAATCTGACATGGCTGGCCCCCCTTTTCTTTGCGCGCTGCAAAGCGAACCGCAAATAAAACAAAAATGGAAGAGAGAGAGAGACATCCACACAGAGGTTGTGTTTGAGAGTGAGAGATAGGAAACCGGCCTTCGACTACAGCTGTAGGACCTGCACATATTTAAAACACACAGAACGGATTGATGGCTTAGCAAGTCCGCTCGACCGCATTCTCTACCATTCAAGGATGGTCTTATTCAAATTATTTAGACATAACGTGTTAAAGTACAAAACATGAAGAGGGGCGGACCAGGGTTCGGATTGGGAGCCCTTGTCCCGGCCGTAGCACCAAAGAAATGAGGGTCGGATCTCGACGGATAGCCCTGGGGATGACATCTACATAGCTAGTTGAAACTGTTCCCACCTCGTTTTTATTCACAGTTCAAACAGAAATAAGTCGCCGCACAGATATACAAAAAAAAATCTCTTCCTTTGTGTATATATATACACGTGGATTCAGGCGCAGTGATATTTTGTATTGAAAAGAAAAGAAGAAAAGGGAAACCGGAAAACAAGAAAAAATAAAAACGGAGGTTGCAATTGTATGCGAGACCTTTCTGAAAGAAAAAACTCTGAAAGAAATCTGAGCCACGAAATATTTATATTTCGTTCGTATTTACTCAACACATTTTAGATCTTTTTGTCTATATAATTTACTATTTAACTGTTAAAATTATTTATTAATAATATATTTTACAAATATTATAATTAAAAACGGGCGGAAAGACTTTGGTCAACAGCCCTTTGGTCACATTGTGACTAATAAAGATTATTACAATATTAAAAACTAAATGTACATTAAGTATTTGATAATAATAGTGACAAAACATTTAACATTGATGTTTTCTGAAAAATGTTGAACGAATATAACAAAAGAATTAACTGAAGTATATAAAAATAAAACCTAATAAAATTATTATTTTTGAATGTATAAAAGTATCATCGGGTTGGAAACTGAATAATCAAATCAACCAGAGAAGTGAAGACCCCTAGTTTTCTATTTTTGAATAAGTGACTATTATAATAAATAAGTATTAAAACATTTAAAAAAATCAGAAGATAAATTTTCAATAAAGAGAAGATAAATTGGAGTCTTTTGAGATGAATTTAAGGGAAAGAAAGAGGTATATGTCGATGACTGGAACAATTTTGGTTTTAGAATAGAGGAGAGTTATGGAGCGAGTTGTTTGGATGGTGGATCCTGGTCACTTTTTGAAAGACTTTTCATAACAACGATTCGGCATTGGGAGAGAAATTCTAGATGGATGTCTTACATTTGATGGATATTGCAGAACTACGGAATGTTGGGGATCGGAAGGGACGGGATCTTGTCTTAATTTTGGATTTGAGTTCTTTTGAATAGGAGTTAAGTTGAGTTTTGGATCTAGTAGGATTCCTAGGTAATAAGGGGAGAGGATGATGTAATATTGTGGTAGGGAACTAAAAGTTTTGTTTTGGAAGGATTCACTTTTAGACGCCATTTATTGTACCAGGATAAGGATGTTGAGAGGCGGTTTTGAAGGTTTTGGATAGAAGTTTTAAGAGAGGAAGCATGGGAAATTAAGGTAGTATCGTCGGCAAACTTGATAATATAAAGGGTGGGATATACTTTTGATTATATTGGAATTTGTAAGTTCAGTAAACGAAAAGATATATTACTAATTAGATTAGAATTTGTATGAAACATGTGCAATAAATTGCGTTTCCCATATATGAAATAAGAAACTTCATTCGCAGCGAAACCCACATTCCACTTGGTGGTCGGGTTTATTGCGAGTGAGTAAGTAATAAAAAATTTAAATCTATTGCCGGCCATTTCTAGAGTTAGTCTAGTTATGTTCGCTGTGCGAGTTGCAATTGTTAGGTAAGATGAATTTTATTTTTGTGTGTGGGAATAAAGGGTTTTGTTGCGGCGTGTTTGTAGTGCACTAGGCAGAAAGGGATAGCCTGATACAGAGTGTGTATACACCGGCATCATGTTTTGTGGGTAATTTACTAGAAAATTTCAGTGGTTGTATGAATGCTGTTTTGTTGTTGTTGCCCGTTCCGTAGCAGCAGAGGAGAGCAAATGCCGCTTCCTGTAGCGAGCAGCAGGAGAGGAGGAGGAGGATTGGAGGACAGGACAGGAGGAGGACACGGGCCTAGGCCGTGTCAACGAGCGCAACGCCGCTTGTATGTAAACCCGTAACGGACACTTAACGCCGACGGAAAACAACGCAGACAAATAGAATTCCCATCTCGCGTGCACACGCGAAACATCCCCCGGATTACGTAACAACCTGCAAACCACCCCCCCCCCACCCCTCACATCACATCACTCGGGGGTTGTTTTCAAAGCGAGCGACAGATATTAACAATATAATTATACTCTTCGCGGAATTTTAATTATTCATAGTCGCAAACGGAACATCAATTATTCATAATGCATTATGTGCACGGACGGACGGACGGTACGTTACATGCGCTCACGTTAAATACGTAATAGTTTTATTTATGTTTGTTTTCGCCGTCGGATTATTATTAGAAACCCGGCGCATCCGCAATCCGCGCAACCGTCCGAAATTCAATTACGTCCTTCTCTGTGAGCATATAAAAATCCACCGAAAACTAGGTGCTCCAACTTTTATATTACTAGATGAACACAAATACGGCGAGTCTGTTTCATTTACTTACAAAGAGCTACACGAAGTTTTCAAACATAATTGTACCCATTTTTTTCTGTTGGTTATTTTGCTCCAAATATTTACTTAGTTCGTGTAACAGCTATACATAAATAAACCTAATAAAAACCTTAATACTTTTTAATTAACATATCAGAAAAATATTAACAAAAATTATAACTATAAAATACTATATTATATAAATCAACCACGTTGAGATTTGTCCATTATTTATAAAATTATGAATATTATATCTTCACGATAATAACTAAATAATTACAAATAAAAGAAAAATAAATTTTTAATTACAAAATATTTTAACTTTCATTATTTAATCAATTACTAGAAAAGTTTATGTGAGTTTTTAAATAATTCTTAAATAATTAAACAATTATCTAAAGGTAAAAAAAAAATGTTGATATGAATATTATATACTCAAAATTTTATACTACACTTTTATAATACACTCATACAATACTCGTTGTACGGCCGCTCTTTATACGACATTTCGCTATAACGGCCCCCTTCAATTAAGGCACGTTTTCGACTCAAGACCTAAAATTGTTCGTTATAACGGCAAAAAAATACTTTTTTTCGATGTCATTATATCTACATGTTGTCAATCTTGTGCAAGCGCAAACATTGATTCCTTACACGGCTTTTCGCATTGCGGCCAAGTTTCGTGGAACGTATCTAGGCCGTAAAGCGAGGTATGGGTGTATAAGCAAATTATTGATAATAATTTAAAAAATTTGAGTAAAAAATATGATCAATAGCCCTGTTGATTTTTTAAAATATCAATTTTATTAATAATAATATTTATTGCATTGGTTACAAATAGACAAAATAAATAATATTTATAAAACAAATTTAAAAAATTAACTGTTAATTAATTGACTGCAGTCTTTTCTCTCTCATTTTTATTATTATTGTATTAATATATTTTAATTCTGTTTAACTCATTATGTTATGTATTTGTTACAATTCATATAATTATTATGTATAGCAACTATACCGTGTGACGTGATGCATTCCGAAATATATGATAAATATTGGATAGATTTCACAGCAATTCATGCTGCTGTAAAAGTAATTGATAACAGTCAATACCTTTTGTACAGATACCCTTTCATCACTATTTTTTTCGGATATATTTCACAGGTTGGTTTAACATTCATCAAAATTGCTCTATGATCGCTGAGTCCGAAATCTCTATTTAGGCATGTAGAGCTGGTATAAAAAAAAAGTATACAACACGGAATAAATGGCTGGACAGAAATGCCTTTTGTGTGGTTTATGTGAAAGCACTTTTCGGCTTTTTCGCCGGCGGTCGCCCAATTGGTTTTAATTGCTTAGGTAATTGGGCCGTGGATTTCGTGGGGGGCTTTGCAAGGATTTAGCGCCCATTGTCGCCGATGGAATTAATGTTTCGGCTCTATATTGAATAAAAATCAGGGGATTTGAGATCGTCGGTTATACAAAACAAAAAAGTAGAGCTTCATCACTTCGACTACCGCACGATTTTACAATCAACGATATAAGCTTATTTATTGTTTTCACATCTCTTTGAAACAATTATTATTAAATAACATTTTTATTATGTATCAACTATAATTAATGGCCCTTTGTATTAGGAAAATGTATACTATTACATTACGAATTAATTTTATATTTGTGTATAATTATTGCAATAGTCATCTTATATAATCTTTAAACTTAAGTATTAGTTATTACATATTATAAGAAATAATACATGAAAAAATGTCTAATATTATCAACATTATATACATCTGGAAGAAATACAATAAAAAAGTTAATCTAAGTTTTATTTTTCTATGTTTAATGTGGAAATTACAAAGTTTAATACCGATGATGCAGTAACTGACCTTTATTGGAGTTGGGTTTTAGATGGTGGAAAAATCTCGAGTGAGAATTGATTAAATGAATTTATGAACTATCAAACTATTTGCTGAAATGGTGGAACCACGTGTGTAATTTTATGACCGTCGGAGCGTTTGGCTGAAGTTTATTGAACTTAAATGTTTGTTGATGTTTTGCGGTTACGAGGCACAAACAAACACATTCGAAGATATACTAAGAACAATTTAAAATTTACGAGTCATCAAGATACCGGCTTTAATGCCGGTACCGGCGCGCCATTGCAACTTCGCGCAGTTCTCTTGATAGATAAGGTCTTCGAGCTGCGAGATCCCAGACATAAACAGTGGAGAAATGCAGACATTGTTATGCAGTGAAGAGACAAACCCAGATTGTTACGAACACGAATTGCAAATTGCAAATTACTAGAGACGTCCTACCCATCTCTCCTCCCCCATCGAGTCCTGCTAATTATTATCGATTGTTGCTTATTGCCCTTTCTACCATTCACGTTTATTGTTATTGTAATTACATTGGGATTCAATATATGCTACCAACTTTATTGTTACCTCTAAATAATTATTACTAATGCCCTGCACATTATTTCAAATGGCAATAACATTAATTAATATGAATGTATAGATTATTCTATAAATTAGTAATACGAACAGAAGTATAATACAAATATAATTTATATTATTAATATAATATTGTAACAGTCACAATATAACAATAATATTAATGAATCAAATCTAAAAATCTGCCCTATTATAATAATTATTTTAGAGTTCTAGTAATATTGAATATAAATTTAGTATTTCTTAGTTAATTATTACTTATGACCAAAAGTTTAACGACCAAAAGTATTTCCGTCCAAGTTTAATTTAACCTTTAAAACATAAAGAAATTGAGTGAAATAGTAGAAATACAAGTGAATAGAATTAAGAATACAATAAAATTTATTTGTCATTAAAATATTTAGAGTTTTCCCATTTCCCATTTTCTCCTATCTTTTATTCATCTTTCTAAGCTCGAAGTGACTTACATCGGCTTTCCGCAGCTTTTCCTCTAATTTTTCAAAGCTTTCATAACATACACGTGTCCCCTAATATATCTTGTTTTTTTTTACATTAAATTTCTGCACGTAATGTTCATTTTTGTCAGCGGTGTGAATTGCGTGATAGCCACCCGTGGAGACAATACGACTTTTGGAGGGTTGTTAAAAACCGTATCTCTTTGTGATTTAATTAGGGAGAGGGTGAAAATCCCGGAAGTTGTATTTATTAAATACAACAGGATTCGCCGCTCGCGAATGAATGTTATCCTGGCCAATCTAAATTCTAAGTAGGTATATCGGAAGTGAAGCAGCTGGATGCCCGTTGGAAACCGGAAGCGCGGCCGCAGCGGCCTGTCTTAGCCGTATAATTGTACCATTCACATCGGTACAATGCACCATGTAAATCAGCTAATATAATCGACCTCTTCGTGCATAACTTGTCAGTTAACGGGAGGAGTCTGCTAATTAAATTCACCAATCTAATCTGCACATGCACATCTAGAGAATGCCTGGTTTGTAGAAACAGCTTGGAAAACTAATGATGAACTATCGACCTTTTCTGAGTTGTTGATGTAACTAATAATTACAACAATCATTCTAATATTAAAGTTAATAATTCATATATTAATATTAAAACAATGTTAAAAACTTTCGATTATTTATTGATCATACTTAGTTGATCATAACAAAAGTAAAAAGTACACCAATTACTTTCTTTTTTTGCGCAATTATGAAAACACATCTATTATAACAAGTTTCGTTGCATATTGTTTTCATTAAAACTTGAGATTAATAATAATTACAGCAACAGTCACAAAAGACAATAACTAAAAATAAATATTATATAATATTTATTTATATAACAATAATAGTTTAACAAATTTAAAAAACTACTGTTATAAAAGATTATTGATTGCAGTTTTTTCCGTCCAACATTATATTAATAACTAAATATAGCGTAGTTAACTCAAATTGAAAATTAATAGTATAGAAATTGCCAATTACATTCGTAATTGTAACAATCATATTTCGTATTCCAAAATTAAAAAATATGTTTGGTTGGTAAACTAGTATTAAGATAATAATTATAAAGTAGGTTGTAAAGTAGTTACTAATTCATAGTTAAAGAATAAAGGGAACATTTTGAATGAACTATCACTCACGGTTGTTAAAACGATGAACAGCAACAACAAGCGTTGTTTGGGAGTTTTGCGTTTTGTTGAGAATGGCGTATATTGCTTTTATATAACCGACGGCAAAAGCTTTCTATGTGTCAATTCATATTTTCGTTGGCATCTCACATCGCGTCTTTTGTTCTCTACACATGCCCTGTGTGTCTTTCAATCAATACGAGAAAAGTTTGTCTAACAACAATTGTTACCCTGCTACGTTGTCTGCGCTTCACTCGTTAAGCAAACGACAGAATCTCCCCCTTTGCTCTCTCCTCTTTTCTCTCTGGAAGCCATTTATTTATTAGTCAGCGAATTGGAAAAATAGATTCCACCTCGTCTTTTCCTCCTGCTGTTTGCCAAGAACAAACAGAGAAATATGTTTCAGGGATCGGAATCGCAGTCTAAACATAAACACACATACACGTATTCGCATAAACCGTGTGTATTTCGTGTAGCCGTAGCAAGGGTGAAAAGATAATATTTGTGTGTGAGATAGAGAAAGAGAGAGACATACACAGAGAGAGAGAATTGATTTATTTATAGTTGTCTGGATATCCCCCCATATTTCACGTGCATTATATGATATGTATTGGGGAGACTCCATTTGGCGGCGGAAGAGTTCAAGCAAATACATTCATCACAATACGTGCCTCGTTCGAAAAACGAAAATACAGCCGATTTAAATTCAATTATATAATGCGAATGTACATCATCTGGTATACGCATATCCAGTATACACACCCCGACACGCATCAACCAGACGTGCACGTCTCTTTATTTTTTTTGATTGGCATGTATTGTTTGTTACGCAAATCCCTTGACTTCCGCTGATCGCCCTCATCTTCAAGGGAAAACAAGCAATTCAGGATTTGAGCCCTGACAACTGTCGTTCAATCTGCCAACCGCAAAATTAATAATACATAAGCGCATTGTCACCGGAACTCGCCGTTGCATAACGGATACTCTGACCAGAGTCACGGCCTTCGTCGCTTTTACTAATTGACACGCTTTTATACCGCAATCACTATTTAATATATTCCTGATGGCCCATTGATTTATCCCGGAACGTAAATGCTGCAATTGAATAAATTACATTATCTTCTATAATTAGTTATTGGTTTTAGTAATTACATCATCAATTATGAGTTATTTACCATACTTAATTTTTATGCAGTGAACATAGTACAAATATAGGAATATATCTATATTTTTTTTTATTAATGATCAAACTTTTGGAAGCAAAGACTCTTTTGTCATCATTTAAACCATTAAAGAAGTTTAATAAAAAAATAAATAAGGCTTAATTGAGGAATAAACATATTGTTTTTAAAGATTTAATTTAGTTAAAAAAATGTTAAATTATAGGATGTAACAATATTTTTTGATTTTGTTTGATTATTATTATATAAACATATCTTGTTATTTTTTTTTCTCTATTGCAATAAAAGTTATTAATAAATTGCATAACAAAAAGACAAGTTCCTCGTAACGGATAAAAATATTCCAAAATTCCATTAGTTTCTTTAATAGTAATACAAATATAATAATTTATTATATACAAAATGTTGCAATTCTATATGAGCACGAATGACAAATAAAATTTGAAATGTATTCGTAACATATTAAAATTATCTGTAATTGATTCAAATTACTCATTTTGTTTGGTATTCACATCAAATTTTATATTTAAACTTATTTAAATTATACAATTAAAATTATTAATAACATATCTGGTTTATAATATACTGAATAAACTTTATTGTTAATTTATACATAATTGCTATTTGTATGAAATATTTATTTATATGAGTAAAATATTCAAAACTTTATTGTTTAGGAGTATTTGTTATACACTTTTCAATATAAAATGACAAATTTTAATTTTCTCTCAAATATTTTGGAAAGAATCCATATCCTAATCAATTATTATTGTAAGAAATCTACAGTAATGATTCTTGAAACTAATTTTTTTTTTATTAAAATATTATTACGGGAATTCCTCTTATTATGTAAATATAATATCATTCAAAGTGCTAATGGGTTTTAAGATATTTTCGTTATTTACATGCTTTTCTTCAAAAGCTTTAATTAGGTCAATTCACTTTGTACATTAACCTCATGATGAGTTCTCTTAATTCAGTTCCAGTTTATGCTACGATCTAAATAACATTACTTAAAGCCTTCAAAACATGTCTCATTAAAATAAGTAAGTTAATAAATAAGTAATTATTATTTATACTTATTTATTAACCTTTTAGGATTGTTGTTTGAAATACTCACTGTAAAACTAAGTGAGTATTTATTTATCTTTTTTTCTCTTTTAAATATGAGGTAGTTATTAAATGAATTTGTAATGTACAATAATTACATGATACAATGAAATATGAACAAAAAATTAAATGTATGTAGCAAATTTTAACAACATTAAAATAGCTTGTAATACATATACAATTTGTTCTAATTATTTTTAATAGGCGACTTGAACCAATTTGCAACATGAAATGAGTGAAATATGTCCCATATTTTAAGAAGTATAATTGGTTGTAAAATAAATAAAAATGAAGGGGTAATTAGATGTGTGGCTTTCAAAATGTGGTAGTTAGTAGTACATACTTTCATTGGGGTCTGTTTGTCTGTCATTACATAACAATTTTGCAATGCAAATAGAAAATTTCGAATTCAACGTCTTCTTAATTATAGGCCGTATTTATTTAGGACGAACGTTCCACGAATGCCGCAAATCAAAATCCGCATACATTTTGAACACTTGACGGGAGGGTGGTGATGGTGGGTGAGTGAGTGTTTTCCATTACTCACCGAGGATAGTAAATATCAATAGGGATGTTTTTTTTTGTATTTGTTTCTTTTCTTCGTTGCAGCAGGCGCCCCCCGTGCAATATATTCTTGTTTTTGCGTGGGCGGTGGAGAGGGTTCCACAAATAAATTGCAGACCCCGAAAGCACCACTAGTGTTGTGTGTGTGTAGTAGTATTTTGAAATGTAATGAATATTCATTGTGCCGCTCCCGGGCGGTCGGTCGGTCTAACTCTCCGACTCCTAAGGTTTCACTGTATTATTACGCGCCCCCTCGCAGACCGCCCCCCGGCGACGCCATATATCATAACTTGTATTTGAAAGGTGCACGGATACGTGGTCCGCATCCAAACGGGATAAATTGTATTTAATTAGCGCCCTTCCCGATCTGCATACGTGCATAGTGCGATGCTACAGACAGGGTGCAGGGGGAGTGGGATGGCGGTTACGTAATCGGCGGTGCACCTACCTCGCGATGCGATGAGCGTGATGGGGGAGAGCCGGTGAATGCAAGATCGATATGTGCAACATTTCACTGCCTGGGTCTGCACTTGGTTCATTTAATCAGTCGAATGTAGCATTCACATAATGGGGAACATTTAGCCGCCGCCGGACAAAAGGATATTTGATTATTCAACTAGTCCAGATTGGCCCCAGTGTCTCCGACCATCCGCAGCCACTGCTTCCGATTGATTAATTTAGAAAACGGACCACCCCCAATTCCAAGTGCTGAGCAATTATCCGTCTACGCGCGTTTCTCTAGGTTGGAGCCGGTTCGTTCAGGTTAGGTTGGGGTTAGGCAAGGTAAGGTTCGATCCTGCGGCGATATGTTGAAGACTTCGCCTGTCCCCTGTTTATTTTTCCGGGCGTGTAAAGTTGCTCCTCCGGCTGCTGCAACTCGACGCGATTGGTATGCGAAACCGTTCCTGGATCCGTCCAATTTCCGGACTAGGTTTCCTGTTCCGGCATTTAGTACGACATCTAGTGCCAGCACTGATTTCCTGATCTGACTCACTTCCTTTACCGTTCAGATATCCAGCACACATAACCAAATCATCTCGTTATTAAATATTAACATTTTATTCCAGACCTCACCATGCAACCTGAATTATTTACCAGAACCCATACAATTATTGTATCCTGCAAATAAAAACCATACCTATTTCAACAAATCGTTAAACAAATCATTCTAAGTTACTTCAAGAATCAGATACAAATGTAATCCTTGCACGTAGCGGATTTTCCAAGGTATGTACCGTCACGGATCTGTCCTGCCCTGCAGGAATACACGAACTGAAACGTATTTAGCAATATCATTGGTCCGCACCGTCGTCAGGCCAGGACGTGACAAGCATAACCTTGAAAAATCGTAACACTGATAATAATCGTATAATCAAAAATATACAACCCTTCTTTGTTTTTCTCAGTTTCAATAATATAAAATGGATTTTATCTGTTACATGAATTGCTGTATATCCCAACATCATATTTTGAAATCTCCATTGAGTTTCTTATCGCAGCAGTTTTAACAGAATTTCTGGGCCATTACGTGAATTTCCGTTGCATTGTTCATCTTCGATAATCATCTTTTTGTTGCCCGTACTTTTATTACTTATCTCCAACTTACAATTGAAGTTTCAGAGATGCACATAAAGGAACTTGTCTTTTATACGAAACACAACTAGTTTTCTTAGTAACACATTCAGTGTCCTACTTGCACGAATTTGTAAATACAGCATCGATTTTTCGTCATTCCATTCTCAGTAATTCCAAGAACAACAAACAAATTTCATCTCACCATTACATGTTTCTATATTACTTCAATCAATAAATAAATGAATTTACTATAATTAAATTAAACTATTTTAGACAATTTGATTTATTAATAATATATATAACAGTCACATATTATTTATACATCTTAAAAATCTATCAAAACCATAAATAAATAGTATTTAAATTAATGCAAATCGATAACCATATTTATATATTTTTACCGGTTTTATGTATTTTCATATTTAGTATATACAAGTAAAATTAATTAATTGCAATATAATGCTTTGAAATAATACAGTATTAAATTGATTGATATAAAAAGCGAAATGCATTTTGAAACGTTATTTTTGTAAATTATTTGTATACTCTGTATAAATGAAAACAAAATATCCAGCGTATTTATTTAACGTTGGAGCCTTGAGGGAAATTTTGGATGAAAAAAAAATGATCCGTGAGTATGGGGTTGTGTGTATACATAAATAACTGACCAAAAACAATAAAACAATTTAATTACAGTTGTTTGTTTTTTTTTTGTTCTTTAGTGTTTTTTTTTTGTTTTACTTGATTCTCTTTGTTTGCTTTTTCTAATGAGAAATGTTCTTTAAAGGTTTTTTTTTGTAAATTGTGTAATTATATTATAAATGTTAATACAAAATTAATGTTGTAATGTAATAAATAAGTTTAATGAATTCAAAATTATTATTAATTTCAGGAAAGAATGAAAAAAATATGTTTTTTTGTTTTGTTCGTACAGTTTAATTGGATTATTTTTGTTAATGTTTCTTAACTATTAATATATTAGAAATTATAATTAATTAGAAACAATTGTTTGAGTTTGAGGTTCAATTATTTTTTTTGTTTGTATAATTTTATTGGATTTCTTTTATTTGTGTTTCCGGATGAGACATTTTCCGGCGGAAATGCGCGATGCATTTTCGCCTCCGACGCGATAAATGATTACATTATGGAAAACCCGGTTCGTTCGTATTTATTGGCTAGTAAATTCCGTCGTCATTTTATCTCTGCGAATGTAAATTTTACGATATAATATAAACATTTCAACATTGTATGAATCTCTTTAGTGAGACGAGTGTTTGCTGCGGAATGCAAATTGGGTCAATGTTATTCGAAAATAAGTTCCGAGCGCGATTAATTCACTTGCCGTTAGGTCTTTCTGTCTTCCGCTTATGGAATTGTATTCTCGGAGTTGATATTAAAGCGGCTGCAGGGGAAGAAGTGGATTCGTTGCTGTATGAGCTCTGAACATGTGTGGGTGTGTGTTCTGGAAGGCAATCTCGGTTCAGATTATGAATATAATCTTGCAATATGTCGGCGATGTGGAAAGAATTGAATTTTGCCGCTACCATCGACCTAATCTATTGTCGGATTCAATAGATTACGGCAGCTTTGACGCCAATGGACAATATTCCACGTGTAATTATTGCGTTAATGAGGTAACGTCCAGGTCTATGTACTGTTCATACATACACACGTACGTAACGCCGTCTCCGGGCAACGGACACATCGTACACACATAGACCGGTAGTGTTGTACACTTGATGGATGGATAGATTAACTAATTGACTAAATTAATTCCATCTGCAAGGCACGGACCATTCAATTAATAGAAAACACCGGCGGCGTTCGAGCACGATGGATGATGGTTGAATAGATAGATGGACATATGGATGGATGGATGGATGGTTGGCTTCATACCATGCCCGATTCACCTATATCGCCAGTTTTTATAACATTGATGTGATTGATGAAATACAGATAACAACAGATTTTCCACGACATCAGTTCTGTCGCACACTTCTACGAACATGAAAAATGCAACGATGTGCGGCATCTCGAGGGCCGTGTTCGGAATATTCCATCCAGCTTAACGTTACTAAATCACTTTCCCGCACTGTTATTTATTTAGAATTGTCACGTCATCATTATATCTCGCTCGAAGAGTCTGACAAAACAAAATACGAAGAAAATGAAAACGCAACGAAACAAAAACAAGCAGCAGCAGCAACAACAACAAAAAAAGGCAGCTGCAGCAGCGACACATAATTAGAAACAAAAAAGTACGAGTACACTTAATTAAAACGATGTAAAGTTCGCTAGGTAAACAATCGGAAGAGCAAAGAGTACACTGGTCTGGAAGGTAGATAATAGGGACCGAGGACATTGTCCTTTGTGTAGATACGAAGAAGATAAACAGTGTATGTTCGAGCAGCAGTCTGATGCTTAGTCCTTCGACCTTACACAGTGCGCGTTGGGGAGGGAAAAGTAGAATGAACGAGAGATAGAAAGAAAGAGAAGGAAAAAAGAACACGTATACTCAACCTCAGGTCGCAGAGGAAACACGAGATTACTTTTCCTCCGCAAATTCAATAAACCAAAATTGATTTCACGAGGTCCAGTGGCTATCGCCTCCGACATTACCGGATTAAATCAATTACCGCTTTCAAATGCGATATATTTACACATTTTATATTTATTCACATTTATTATATAATACTATTTGATACATAGTTTAATACTATATAACAACAGATTTTATACAGTATTCTTCCAAATATTTTTCATGAAATAAACAAAAATTTAAATAGTAAATTTGTCGAAATAATGAGAAGAACGTAATTATGACAATTGCGAAAGAAAAAAACCTTTTAAAATCATTTAAAAATGACAGTATTAGTCAATACACTAAGAGTTTATTACAGAATAATACATTACGTTCATCGATGTTCAAAAAAGGACTATATTTGTTTAATTTAATTTGAAGTGTTTATTCATTTATTATTAATTACTACTTAATTTATTAATAATATTATAACTTAGCAATATTATTTTGCAGTATTTTTAAGTTAAAAAATGAATAAAACTTAATTATATAGTTGGAATTTATTAAATATTTCATCTTGTCGAGTTAATTTTTGGATGAAAAAGTTTAGTAAATATTATTTGTTTGAAATTGTATTTACAATCGGAATTTTAGTGGATTTAAATAAACTTAAAATAAAAAAATATATAAAAGTTTTAAAAGATTTTATTTTTTTTATTACAACATAAATATGTTGGTCCGAATTAGGCCAAAGAGCTAATGACCGAAGTATTTCTGTCTAAGATTTTAATATCTTAAATATATTATTTTTCAATGAATAAATGGCTGAAAGTATTAAGCTATCATTTTTAGAAAATTAAAGTTATAATTATAGGTTGGAATGTTATATAAATTATGATTATATTTGTTTAATTTAAATGAAACTTTCTAAAAATTATATATAAAAAGTTAGAATAGAATGTCTTAAAAGTATTATATTATGATTACTACAAACTATTTTTGAAAAGTTATATAAAACTGAATTATATAGATTTGGAATCTCTTAAAAGTCATTTATTTTCAATTAACTGTAGATAATAATTCAGGACAGATCGAGCATTATTAAAAAAATGAGTTATCTAAAAAGTTTGTCGGTTTTCGAGATGACCCATTTTGGAGTAATGGTGTGTAAATCTACCCGGTTGATTTATTCAACGTTGCGCCGAACTATTTAAGTGATTACGTTACATACGTATAAGCTAATTTATAGGTATGCGTTATGTAATAGATAAAGTTTCGCAAATTCTCGTTGAAATTGAATTGCGTACGGGGTGGATGGCCGAAACGGACGGTCCAGTTCCATTATTTATCTCGTGCACCAACACCAAGCACCGCGAATGCTGTAAGTAAATTTCGGGGTTTTGCCCGTTTTTCCGTGTCGGGAATTTATGATGAAATTTTAATTACTTTCGCAATATTAATCCACGTTTAATTTGATAAAGTATTGTGTTAGGTATGTATGCACCGTACAATGTGTGTTGGTTGGTAGGTTTCCCTCTGGTTTTGTTCGCTGCATGTCGTGCGAGGCTCATTAAACTGTTGTTTTTGCGTTGCTGCGGCTCCGGGGTTTTCAAAAACAGCATGATTCTAAATAACGCAGCGTGCACCAAACACATTGGAAATTTAATTTCATCCGCACTTAATAAATTATTTCGACCGTACCCGCAGGTATATCAAACACCACGTGCAGACATATGCGTATAAATTTCCTAAATAAAGCCATACAGCCATATTGTATTTTATGTGTTCGTTTGGCTGGATTTGATCCATCCCTCTGTGCGTGTGCAAGTGTGTATACGTACACGGTATGAAGGGCTTGATTGCATATGTAGGACTATGGTCTATATGTGTAATTTCAGCTCGTCCATGCAGCGCTCGTAATTAATATATTCAGTTGTGTGAAAATTATGAAATGCTTGCGGCGGCACCGGCAACCAGAGGTTTCATGTGGACTCGTATATATCAAGGAAATAACGGCTCGTAGTCATTACCACTCAATTACATCGTCCTGCAAAAATGATCCACTATTTTCACAGAAAATCAATACCTAATTCACCAAATGCATACTATTTGCTGATTGCTTGCCCCTCATCAATGCATGTTCATTATTTTTATTTTATCTTATATTTACAACAACAGCTTCAAATTTTGTAGAGGTAGGAGCAATAAAGCATTTTACGTATTTATTCTCGTAATATAAGTAGATGAAGCTAAGGAGATCCCTCCATGTAATTAAATGTGCCTTGCGGTGTGGAAATATGATAATGATTATAATAGGGAAACGTGGGTTGTATCGGGAAAGCCGTGCGAAGTGAACGCTCGGTAAAAAATATATATGTATAAGCCTCAACCCCTAGTGTTTGCTTATACTTAGACCTCGACTGTCGCATTTTCCAATATCAAAATCTTTTGGGTGCGCTCAAAATAAAACACAAACAGCTTTAAAACACAATCATTGTGTTTGCTTTCTTTTGCCTTTTATTTAGTTTTCTTTGCAAAATACTTTACAGAAGCTACCTAGGATTACTTTTTCTTTAATGCTTTATTCATGAATACTTAATTCTAATAATTATTGATATTTGTTAGGAATTTTGATCTTTTAAGTGGGAGATGTATTTTAATAAAATGTCTGCTTTTAGAATATACATAAATATCTGCTTGTCACATGTAATCAATTTTGGATTCTATACAAACTGAACATATGTTATTTCATCTTTTTTCTGAATTCAACATTATATTAATTCTGAAAATCTATGAAAAAATAGGTGTTGTTACTACTTATAAATTGGCTATCAAATTGGAAAAGTCTTGTATGAAGATATGAATTGTTAGAATATTATTAAATATATGTCAGTCAGGTTTTCCAAATATTGGTTTTAGATTCTAATGATACTAAAAATATGTTACATTTTGCGAGTTCTCAATTCTGCAAAGAAAATCTATATTTATGTATTATTTAGATATGCTATACATTTAGTAACTATACTAAGTCTGAAAGAATAGTGATGTGTTAGTATTACTGTATAAATACTATACATTTTGTTACAGTTTCAAGTAAAATGTTGCACTTAAAAAAGTCGTATTTGCATCTCTTCGAAAACTTTACGAACAATTTTTATTGTTCCATAAGTATAATAAAACTATTATTATTATTGAAGTTTGTGTTTAATCATACATAAAATATGTCTTTAGTTTATTAATACAGGTATATACTTTTAGGATGGTCTTTACCTGAAGGATATTGTAACTTGATGAAACAAGAAACTTTGTAGGTGGTCGTGTGTAGTAAAGTTTTCCAAGCCTTTCTTACGTTTTGATGTGAACTTCGTAAGTCGACTTATCGACTGTTTCAATTCGCTTTGATGTGTGTGTGTGTGTTCTATTTGGTTTTATTTGTGTTGCCCGATCCTGGCGTGGTGATAATTTGATTTGCCATAGGAACAGAGTTATAAATATGGAAGTGACTGGTGCCAATCACATATCCATTGGAGGCTGATGGGGTGTCCCAGATATTTTTGGGTTTGCTAAATTTAGTACCAGCGCTGCGTGCGCTTGTGTGTTCATATAAATGTGTGCGAGATTCGTTGAATGTTTCATGTCGACGTTCCTGAATTTTTCATCCGTCGACCATAGGCGTTTCCATTTTCTCGGCGGCTTAATCTGTTTTCAATGTCGCGATGTTCCCTTTACGTTAGAGATTTGTTTGTTGACTAGTGACATAATTTTTGTTTTCTGTTGCACGTGTGTTTGCTAGTTCAGTTTCTTGTTAATACCTAATGATATATTCCAACTTAATTACTTTTTACAGTTGCTGTTTGATTAATTTCTGTAATCGTAATAGTTGTTCTAAAAAATAAGCTAGCCACCTTAAGTCGGCTTTAAAACGAGACTTATGTGTGCCTTCTATTGTAGGATTTTACACCAATTGCCAAAATATCACTTTACTAACGGACGAAGGTATGTGTGAGCACCCTTCGATACTTACACATTCTCATCAAAAATACATGCAAAGAGCACCACCGCATGCAAGGGAGGGCATAGCCTTAGAAGATGCACGGGAATCTCCACCTTCCTGGTGATCGTTTCCACGTACAGCTTGGCAGCTGTTGCGGCTTCTGTTCGCACGCACTCATGCATACATTCATGCCATACTCATCCCCCGTCTCCTGCCATCATCCCATGCTCTCGTATCATCATCCCCCCTTTGAAACACACACTCACACTGTATCCCAAAATTCGGTAGGACGCACTTCATGCGAGTGCACATCGAGTGCACATCGAGTGCGACCTAATATCTCTTCAGCTCCCAACAATCATCCAAGAACTTATTAATGCGATAACACCGTATACTTCCGCAATTAACGCTACACCATCTTCTCGCAATTCGCGCGGTGCATGTGTTCGGTGCTTACGCTCGCGCTCAGCATAACGCAGCGCAACGTAACGTAACGCTACGTAAACGGATTACGTTCGTTTTCAGCTCTCGGGGCTCAGATAATCACCGCACATACTGTATTAAGCTGCCTACAATTTACATTAGACGAAGAGCACTTCTGCACCGCATATCTTGCTTACACTAATTTGAATTTATTACAAAACTGCTCGATTGCTCACCGTGACGGTATCGCGCCTTCCGTTACTAAATTAACTTACTTAATGTGTATACCCCCAACTCAATACCAACACAAAGTTCATGGCCCTTTCATTACATATCGAATCGATTACAAAAGCTTGCACTTCTTTTGCAGCCTTCTTGCATAATATGATCCTCCGAATCCCATTGTTTTAGCTCGAAATGAGTTTAGAGTAAATTGCATATAACGGAATAGGGTAAGCTGTAATGGTTTCAAAGCAAACTAGATTTGAAAGGCGTGGATTTAAAGGAACTACTTTCAAAACTAAATTCAATGCTTTTTATTTAATTCAATTTCTTATTTGCAAATTCACTAATTCTTACATAATTTCAAATCGTTATTTGCTGTTATTTTAAAATTTCTATAATAACATTTTAATATTTTTCTATTGTAAAATTTCGATAGAACAGGCTTGATGTGATTTATAAAAAAGTACTACTAGTAAAGAATCTTACTATAATTGAATTTATTAAAAAAATTGAATATAAAGTACAAATTATTAATGTTAATACTTATGTAAACTATGGAGAAACATACTATATAATTTTTTTAACATATTTAGTGACCACACACTGAGTCAAGAGAATTGAGCGCTTAGAAGTTTAATTTCATCAATATAATAGGATTAGGATAATAAATTAAGATTTTAATTAAATATTATAACGTGATTTGATAGTTTTCATTCCTTGAAATGAAATAAAATATTAAATGTATATTACATAACAGTCTTTTTTTGGTTGTTGATTGTACAAATATAACATATATTC
The DNA here is from genome assembly GCA_018845635.1 of Nicrophorus orbicollis. Taxonomy (NCBI): domain Eukaryota; kingdom Metazoa; phylum Arthropoda; class Insecta; order Coleoptera; family Silphidae; genus Nicrophorus; species Nicrophorus orbicollis. Next base: position 638,241 of record JAFMTC010000275.1, read on the forward strand.
CTCATAGTGCATATTGCATTCTGTCTTCTTTAAACACTCTAGGACATAAAAATTGCTTAACATCCGATAGATTTAAATTTAGATTCGCTGCGAGAAACAGGACTGCGAATGCCGCTGCTGCCATTGTTCTATTTCGCAAATGTCAAAATGAGAAAATGCAATATACACTTCCGTGAACACACACACACATGCAAGCACATCCACGTCCAAGGCTTGTTGATTTATTCTTTGCCAGCGAAATTCAATTTGATTTTATTATAGATACCGTTCACATCTTTATGTATTTATCAGTGAGAAAAGTAAATTGAAACTAATATTATTGATGTTTGTTCGAATGAAAATGTTAATATTTTCCATAACTAAATAGTTATTACTATCTATAATTAAAAATATATGTAATTCATAAAATATATTACATTTTTATCCCTAGTTATTGTCGCATTTTAATATCATACATCGTTTAACATTAAGTAATTAATGATTGAAATATTAATTATATTCATACATAATTGTTTCAATTATAATAATAATATTGATATATATTTATATATTTATACAATAATAATCAAACAATTCTAAAACTGCTATGCCTATTACAAAGGGTTATTAACAGCAGATTTTATAATTATTATTTCCTAAAAGCACCTTTTTATATTTGAAAAATATCCAATATATGAATAAAATATGTGTTTCGTTAATGATAATCGTAATATTTATTTCAACAATAAGTGGACTAACAATAAAACACACATGTGTATTAAATGAATTCAGTATACTTAAAATGTGGCCCTTAATTGAAATATTATTGATTATTATTTCGGTAATGAACAATAATACTTTTTGTTAAATTTTTAATTAATTTACTTTTAACATGCTTTATTATTAAGGTGCTTGGAGATCGATGTAGATGTTTCAAATCTGGAGAATAAATATTTAACGTTTTGTGTTAATTTAACTTTTCTCTGTTTACAAACAAAACGTTTTCTCGAATTTGCGAATAATTATTATATATTGCAGACAGTCGCTGTTCAAATTGTATCTGTAAAGATAAACTGGGAGCGTTTGTGTGCATATAAAGGACGACGGTGTATATTAATTTTTGCCCCTTTGGTGTATCTGCCGCTCCAGGGCGAGGGTGGAAATCGATAGAAGTTGAAGATAACAGCAGCTTCGGAAGAGTAGAGACAGGAAAGAAACGGAGGTGGCGCCCGTGGGGCGACGCGTAATCTCGCGTAATAATGATAAATCTCACATATTCTATTTCCTCGGTTTTGTTTAAAGTTGTGCCTATCTATATAACGAGCCCTAATGCAACAGCGTTTAGTGTTTGCCGAGGGAATTGGCCGGTGTGTAGTGTTTGCTGAAGACCCTTATCGCATAATCTGCCAAAATAATTTGACGTGGCCGTGACGCTACGGGAAGCCGGAATATCTCGGCAGAAAATAAAGGTTCTCCCATTCCCACGAAGACTTTAATAATTGTTGTTGTTTCGGCTATAGGTGAGAAGATAATGCAGTCAGAATCAATTAATTAGAATAACCAGACCGGAAATGTTGGCGCGCTGTCATCTTTAGTAGTTGTCCCGGCGCCTCCACCACCTCTCCCAGCGTAGCCCTCTCCCTCGATGGTGCCGTGAAAGTTCTTAGTTCACTCAATTAAAAAGCTATTTAGATTATTTTGAGTGCTCGTCCCGCGAGGCATTAAGTCCTCCTGTCTTAGTCCTGCCAACCGGTAATGGGTTACGTCGTATTAAAAGTAAGAGACAGATGTATAAAACCGCTCGAAATTGTTTTATACAAATTAGTGTATTCAAAGTGGAGTAATATAAAATGCAAAAGTTAATCTGGCTCAAGATTGTCGTCGCTCCTCGCAGCTAAGCAGACGCTAATAAAATAATAACTTAGTTACAACTTCACCAACATTTTATATACTTTTTTCCTTATCCTTAAGGAGTCCGCAATTTTACGTCCGCTATGTAAATCACAATTTACACCGCATTAAAATCACTTGCCGCGAAGATTTCACGTTTCATTCGCATAAGTTACGCGAAAATTTCGCCCTCCCCATGAAGCCAAGCTGGATGTGAAAGAGGGATAGAAATAAATAAAATAAGAATTGCGTGGAACTGAAATAAAGCAGGAAGTCTTACAAGTTTAAGCAAAACGAGTGCAGAGGGGATATCGAGTTAGACTTTGAATCCCATTATTTCTTTCATTCTGAACGCAGCGTCTCCAGATGACGCCCGATTCTATCGTCGACCCCAAGCATCTCCTTTAATCTCATTTTACCTCGCTGAATCTTTTCCTTTATTTCGCTCCCCGATATCTCATTATAAACATTCGGAAAAGAAGATCCGCTGAAGATACACTCCGTAAATAATGATAATACAAAATAGTACAAAAAGTGAACTATATGTATGCATGGTTGAGGAGAGGCAACCCAATTTCGTGCAGACGTGTCGGCGCATAATAATGATGCAGTTGCATTTTTGTGTAAGCAAATTGAGGTAGAACTGTTTTCCGCTGCTTGAGTAGTATAGATTGTGGTGAGTTCGAGCTAAGCCCCCCGAGGGATCATTAAGTGTACTTTATTTGGCGTGCGGTCGTAGGGGGTCGGGGTTTAATATCTGGCGGTTCAGTGGTCGTCATTCATTTCACTTACGGCAAACCAACCTGTACCACCCTGTGTCTACGTTTGCACCCCCTGCCAACCAACCACCCTTGGCTATACCTTACTCCAATCTACCACATCTATATCTTCAACGTCACAACTCGAATAGTAAAGACAGTAGCAATTTGTAATTTATTTTGAAATATTGCAAACTGCTTACGACCTAGATACGTTCAACGAAAATTGGCCGCAAAGCGAAAAGCCGTATAACGAATCAATTATTGCGCTTGCGCAAGATTGGCAATATGTAGATGTATCGACATCGAAAAAGTTTTTTTTGCCATTATAGCGAAACATTTTAGGCCATAAATCGAAAACGTGCCTTAATTGAAGAGGGCCGTTATAGCGAAATTCCGTATAAAGAGCGGCCGTTTATCGAGGTATGGGTGTACATCCAAATTCCCGGTTCTTATAAGCCTTTGTAATGATTTTTATTTTGATTAATTTTTAAACTTCGGAAACCGTTATTCGAAAAAAATAATAATAAATAATTACTATTATATATAGATTTACAAGAATCACCAGCATTAAAATAAGGATACAAATAATATGCAAGTAAATAAAAGTGGACTACGAAAACCGTCTTGGGCAGTGCCAACTGTATTTGATTCGTAATAAATTGTTTTCCGCGTCATTTTTGGTGGCTGAAATGAAATATTCACAAAGTATTTTTAATAATCCGATCTGAATATCGAATTCGTGATTCATACTAAATCCACGTGCCGTGCATACCATTTTTTTTTTCACCCTTCCTCTTTCTTTTCGCCGCTCACCAGTGGAAAAGTTTTATATCCCGTATAAATTGATAATAAAATTTATAGCGGATTTTTTTTTCTTTGAATATATAAAGCGCAAGATTTTAATATCATCTCCTTTCTGATGCTACGTTGACGCCATTCTGTGATTTTTATACATTTCATAAAGTTTTTGTATAGTCAAATTTATTGTAATACTTTATTTCAATTATAGTATTCAATTTAGTAATAAAATGAGCTTACATAAATTTGATGTTTTACGGATTATTAAAATGATTCACATAAAATTTGATAGTTAAACAGTACAATCCTGTTTAAGTATATAAAAGGAAACAAATTTGCCAAAACAAGCAATGTCATTTTCTCATTTAAATTAAAATTTGTGAATAAAAATAGATATAATTATTGTTTAAACAACGTTATTGACCGCAACGTTACATATAATTTTGAAAAATAGGCTAAAAGAGAAAGATTTTGTCTAATTGAAATCGAAATATCCTGAATGTCTTTTATAAATGAGATTACGAAAAAAGTGAAAAAATTGTAGAATTTTAATATTATTCGACTAAAACGCTTTAAATAAAAAATACTTTTTATTACTTCTTTAAGACAACACATATATGAAATAATATAAGAAAAATAAAAGGATTTAAATGTTAAAATGATTTTAAAAAAGTTTTAAAAATTAAAGGTTTTTACTTACTAAGTACTAATGTTTAATTACATATATTTGGAATAGGTTAGTTTTATTTGTATTGCAGGCACAATTTGGTTATTGATCCAATGTTTTGAGAGTAGCGTCGACTAAATATTAACTGTAATTTATCAAGTATATAATCATAGTCATTTAGTAAATACGTGTATTTAGTCTTCAATTAAGACGTGAAATCAATATCTTTATGAATAACATCACACTCGAATAATTAAATATAATTTCACTAATACTGTTACGTTTCTGAATAACGAGTTGAAGTAGTTGAATTAATATGTTTGTAATAATGAATTCAAAAAATTGTTGACATCAATGAATGTATTAAAGTAGTTATTTGCATCAAGTAGTGTCTGGTTCATTGAGTATTCGATTAAAATCTTTGTCATAAAAAATGCAATGGCAGCGGCACCAACCAACAAAAAAGGTCTGCGTGGCTTTATTTCCTAATAATCAGCGGATATGCAGATGCAGTCACAGAGAGCGCATTTGAGCCAGTGATCTGTGAATAATTCCGAATAAAAACCGTGCGGTTTTGGTTGCAATTAATCTTCGTGTATACACAAACAAACCGACACACAAAAAAGGGCCGCTGTTTTTCAGCAGCCCTCACACCGCGGTGCACACATGTGTATACAGTCCCATCATTCATGTCGAAACGCCAATAGACCAAGTTCAAACGGGCTTTAATGGGCGCTATTAAAATAAGTATCGATTCGTTATTCGGTTTCATCAGGCTAATGCACAGAGGCCATTCGATCGGTGTATGCGATGCCAAAGGAAGCCATGGAAGGATGGGTACGACGCCGGAGAGATGGACCAGAAAAAAAAGGGACATCTCATCAAATCAAGCTGGAATGGAGGTCGTCAGGCGTCACATTGTATAGATTTTTTATCGCGCTGCGTTTGTTCTACGTGACATAGTAATGTCGAGATGTCCCGACGCTCGGAATCATTAATCTTACGGGGCATCCTACAGGAGCATCGCTGATCCTGTAATCTGTGTCTCACAGGATTTATCTCTCTTTGTTTGAGCAGATACGTCTGTCGTTCGCATATCGGCGTGCCCTTCCTCCACCCTCTACTCTTCATTCCACTCGAAAATATTTTTTAATTGAAACAGTACAAACATCGACATTTCGATGCTATGCACCATTGTCTTTGTCGACGAAAAATGGGCTAATTGTTGATTTCATATAGGAAAACGCGGAGAGCAGAATGCAATAAAGCTTTAACCATGCATTTTATACACGTTTAAAAAAAAGGAATCAAAGCAAACAAAATTGACAACAATAAAGGATTTTATTAGTAAGTTTTCCCTTAAAAAAGCTAAAATAATTTTATGAAGCGGAAAGTTAATAATCCTTTGTATATGTATGTATTGTTGTTGAAAAAAAAGATAATATAACTTTTATATATCATTTGAATAAAAAAAACTGAGTTTAGATCTTCATCTCCTAGGATGAATTATTATTTAATTACGACGTTCAAAATACAAATGCAAAAATAAATAGCATAACTGTAAACCCCTTAATTAAACAAATGGTTTAAGGTTTAAATAAATGTTAATTATGAGTTTTATATTAAAATTAACGGAATCCAAACAAATACAACTACTTGTTTCAGTTTAAGAATTTTTTGAATCTTAAATTGATATAAAGTTATAAAGTTTCATTTGACGAGATATATCAAGAATGCATTCTAACATCAAAAAGTAAAAATATTTGCAATAAATTGTGTTTATTTAACAACATCAAACATTTGTTTTCTCTATTCTATTCTAGAAGAAAGTTCATGTTAAAAACTATATCATATACAAATATTTCTTTTAAATATCAACTAAAATTATTATAGTTAGCTTAAAAGTTAGCTAATATTTCTTCAGAAGTCTGATCCAAAAAAAACAGCAACGTCAAATTGGTTGATAAATAATTAACGTACAACGTGAAAGCTTTATATTTCAATACTAATTTCGTTCCACATAATACCATTTATTATTGTCGCATCATTTGTTTATAGACCTCAAGAAATACTTAGAAATAGCAAAAATCATATAAAAAGATATTCTTCATTGTAAACTAAAAAAGGAGAGGTAATAACTAAAGAGGATAATAACGGAATTGTAGTACTGAAGTAATTGATTGAAGAGATTTGCGAGACGTAATTTTATCATCAAAATTCAATCACTTCAAGAAACCAAGTACAAATAACATTCGTGCTGATTCAGAAAAAATGAAAGTACTAGATGTTGTTATTTACAATAAAGGAAGTTGTGGTATAAAATATTCAAATCAAATTGTACTGATTACCACTACAATTAAAAAGGAATCAAATGGTACCGAAAACTTGGAATTCAACTTCTAAGAATTTAAGTATACATTCTATGTAAATAGTAGGAGATTTAAAGAATTCTCGTAAGAACTCTTAACCTGGTAGAAAATACCTGTGGTCAATATGTTTTGACTTTTTTCTCTGATTGTATGACTATTGAGCTAGTCTTAATGATAAGTTGTATTGTAATAATGAAAAGTCTCCACCTTGTGCAATTTACTATTGTAGTTATGTTCGTATAGCTCTGCGTTAAATTGTCGATTAGAGATGAGCGCAATTTACGTAACAGATGGCGGAAAATCGGAAGGCGGCAATAAAAAAGTGTGTGTGTGTTGCGGGTGAATGGAAGGGAACGATTTTATGGCATATTTCGTTCACATCATCACGTGCGGGCGAAATGAGTTACCGTGCGCAAATCAATGGCGCCCAAGTAAATTATATCAGCAACATGAAACCGTGTCGTGCGATATCTCGGCGTTACGTAACGCAACGCGGAGCACGTTCTAAAGGATCCCACAGACCAATGCGGTGGTACAGGAACCGAAGGACATGTGTATATTGTTGGTTGGTTATATATGAGCAATTATTTGGAAGAAGTAACCTCATTAGGTTTTTTCCTCATACTCTAGGCTCAGATCTTCTAGGCTACTGCTCCTGTTGTAACGCGCTAGTCTGTACGATCCTTTAGGTAGCTGTAACCTGAACGTGGATCACGGCTCTCCCCCTATAAACAATGGGGAGCACGTAACGGCGTTTGTCCCGGTGTTAACTAACTCGCGTTAAGATTCCGTTGCGGACTCGCCCCGCGGGATAATATAGATGTTATGAGGGTGGGTCATCATAACATCCATATACCGGGGGTACACTCTACCCCTTCGTGTAAAAATATATTGCCCAGACGCCGGAGAATTATTGAATTTCTTTTTCCCGTATCCCGTTTTTTTTTTATGGAACACATAAACACAGAGCGCTCCCACATAAATTGCGCCCACCCCACATGAAGCGTACACACACACACACAAACATATACGTATATACGTACACACACACACACACACACAGAGACGTATCCGAGGGTTCGCAAACCATGCGAAATCCAATATTGAACTAATTGCCATTCACCAACACCGAGGCGTTTACGCAATTTGCATTTTTCAATAAAACTCACCCACAGATCCACGTAATCCAGCAACAATGGGCTCCGAAACTTCGAAGAATGAAAGCGTTCAATGGCGCCCTGCAGCCTTTATTAAATAGCCGATTATAAATTTTCTAACACCTCGGAAGCAAAACAAAATTTCATTAAAATCTCCCTATCCGGCTTTAATACAACCAATGTATGCAACTCTACTGCTGTTTTGAACTTACTTGTACACTTTTAATATTCAATATCAAACCAATCGATGCATACATCGAGTTGTACAATGGACAAAGTCATAATTAATTTGTATTTGTTATAATATTGGATAGCGCCCACTGGCGGTTTTCCCTTAATTATTAAGCTATTATCAAGAATATTGATAGCTAAGTCATTTGGATGTTTTTCTATCCTATTTTGGTATCTGCTACTATATTTCATAATGGCTTCCTCCACTGTTTCTATTTGAAGATCCTCGTGTATTCTGCTGTTTGTAATGTACCATGGAGTTCCTATATGATTCTTCTTAGGCCTTTCGACTGGAATCTTTGTATAATAGCAATGTTAGATTTGCTAGTGCTTCCCCACAGCTGTATTCCATAGGTCTAGACTGGTTTTAAGATTACCTTATTAATCAACAGCTTGTTTTCTTTTAAAATTTGTGAGTCTTCTCTTAGTAGCCAGTACAGCTTCCTGAACTTGATTTCAAGTTGTTCTCTTTTTGCTTGGATGTAATCTTTCCAGGTCAATCTTCTATCCAGATGCTTACCCAAATATTTATCTTTATTAGGTGTTGGTATAATTTTTCCGTTGATAGTCACTGGTGGGCAATTATTTAATAATAACTTTAATTTGCAACATGCTAAAAAATATATTTTTTTTACAATTATCTTTTAGAATGTTGAGAAAGTTTCAAATTAATTGAATACACTCCTTCCCGTTTCGTAGAAAAAATGATACAACTTGAATTTTTCGATAAGATATATTTTTTTAAATTAACTTTAGCAAACTTTGAAATTAATTGAACTTGGTGTAACTTTTTTTTTGAATCATAAAAGTTTTCAAATTATCGAAAGTATTTATTTATTCGATACGATTCGTAAATGATTGATAAAATATGCGGCACCGCTTAAATATTTTCAATTTCAATTGTAATTATTCATGCGAATTTACAATTATTTGTGTTTAATAAATAGTAGATCAGGAATATGACTTTTTTTAAGCAATTACAAAAACAACAACTTAAAGTAATAATTAAATTGGTAGTTTAATTATTAAAATCATATAGACGAAACTTTTATTGTCCATTTTTTTAAATAAAATTATTGTGTCCCTTATGTAACATATAGACAATGAGAATCGCAATATGGTTAATAATCAAATTACCCCTCTGTGGGGTGTTTATCCCACATTGGGAAACAATTATTCTTCTAGCTTAGAGTTGAAACTGGGAGCCACAATTTCCTATCAAATGAGCCGAGTGTTGCCGACCCCTGTTCTCGGCTCAAGAAACTTTGAGCTTAACTAACACTATAATGTTTTATTATTAACGGAACTGCTTGCTATAAAAGGCAATGTCTAAATGTACCCCTGCATGTTCTAGATAAATGTAATAATTGTAATTATTAAGAATTGTTCTAAACTTAAATGAAAAAAATAATCTAATCGTTGATCAAAAAGTATTCGATGTTTACTAGGAAACTTTTACTTTGTTCACGCGTTTCCCATTGTGTTTACATGAAATCATACTAGTTTCCATTCCTATAATATTACGTGTATTAAGTCAACGGCCCTGTGATCCTTCTGTTTTTCTTATTATACCAGATTCGGAGTTCAGAGCTCTATATATATTTTTTTCGCTCCGTTATCGGCCGTGTATTTCCTTTTTGTTTAGATGGGGTCAATAGAATAAATTATTCTTCGGTATCATTACTGGCACGAAGAATATGTTATGCACGCCATTTTTCCTTGGAGCTCCGATAAATCATGCCCCCAGAAATCCTTTCGCCTTTTCCCCCAGAGCGTCGTTTAAAACATTACGTCAAACACGGCAACAGATCGAAGTGGATTGCCCCCCAAAAAAAGAAATAAAACACAATATAAATCAGGAATACCCGGAATTTATACACAACTAAATCATTGTGTACGCAATGCACACGAGGGCGAGGGTGGCGGATGAGGACGATTTTGTCGTGCAGCGACACAGATTTGAATCGATAATGACTAACCCAATTAGGAATTTAATATAGCAATCGAAACGTTTCGCTGCAATAAATATCCCAAATGGAAAAACCGCAATAATTCAATTTTATAACCTGTTGTGTTTATTGTCACGGTGTTGCGCACACGAATCACGCAATTACAATTAATTATTGTTTGATTTGTTCAATATGCATTATTATATACGTATATTTATATATACATACGCATACAAATATACGGCATTGCATTATAAACAGATCATTAGTCAATTTTAATTATTCAATGGAACTATAATTGGTACATATTTGCAACAAATTCGTTATTTTTAATTTATACATTAGTTTCGTTTTTAAATATAATTCACATGAGATTTATGATGCATGTTTATTCAAATCTATGCACACAAATTTTAATTGCAACATTAAATAATAATTAAAAATAATTCAATTGATATTAGAGAATTACAAAAAATGGGTTGTCAAGAAAATAATTTGAATATCGTAATTTAATATGAAACTCAAGAATTAAATTTAATCAATTATATATTTTTCATATTGAATGCTGACCTTTTGACTTTGAACTTTAGTAAACCAAATAATATCAATCAGATTTATATAGAAAACTTTTATAAATTGGAGAATCTAATTGCTTGAATTCTTGTATTTGTAACAGAAAAACATAAAAAGTATTAAATTGGTGTTTGTAATATTAATATAAACCATTATTAAATGAAAGGAACAAACAAACAAACAATAGTAACTGCAGGATGTATTCTTGTACAATCTTTTGTCGAGCATATTTTCACTCCCCAATCAAATACTAATTCAATTTCCGACTTCTGCTTGATATTTATTCAGCATAGGAAATAATTAAATCATTCAGTATTTTAATAATGGAATTTCCCGCCATTATTTCATTTCCCCGTATTATTCCAGAACTTTTCTTTATTTAGCTATTGTTTTCGAGCGGCGCAATTATAAGAATTGATAAAGATCTCATTCTCTCTCTCTCTCATTTGGCATTGCTCTCATTTCCACCCCAGGCCGAAACACAAATAATAATCTACCCTTATCGAATATTGCGTTTACCAATGGGAATAATAATACAAGTCACGTTTAATTACTTAATTAATTACAATAATTATTACCATATCATTTAATTCGCCTCCTGAACTCGAATGAGAATAATATTTTGTATTCCTTGGTTTTCTGAAATTATGTATCATATTCAGATTTTCGCCTCGTTCGCAAGGAAAAAGTAATCCAACTCTGCAACTTCCGTTCCAAATAATTCTCGAGCGTTCTCATTATGTTCCGAATTAAATTGTTTTTCCGCGAAGAGCAGAAATATGCTTCTATTTTTTTTATTAGTAAATGAGAAACTCAAGACGTCCCATTTCTTTGTAATATATAAAGTAATCACGAAGCTTTTCATTTCATACAAATAAAATATAATTACGTAAATATTCAACAATAATTGTTACGTTTATAGCGACTTTTATCACTTAGTTTTTCAATCATCTTCTTAAAATGATAAAATTTGATTATCTTATTTGTATATTAATATCCAATTATTTGTATGTATATTCATTAAGCTAATATTTATAATTGTACTAATGGACTACTTTGTAACCAAAAATAAGTTAAAAAACGATCTTTTAGACGTGACAAAAAAAAAACATTTTGTGTAATAATTTATAATAAATTAACAATGATTTAAAGTTAATTAAAATTCATATTTACTGGATTCTTTTGTAAATTTATACTAGAATATTATAAATCCAGGTAGATGTACGTAAATAAAGTTATGCATTTATATAATTTTCATTTCGTAGAAATAATATTGACATTTCATAAAGGAAAATGTTTCAAGATGAATAATTAGGAATTTCCTCAGAGTTTCTTTAAAAATAGTTTAATTGTTGATGTTCAATATTACTGAGACTTTGCTATTTTTTTTATATAAAAGAATAATCAATGATTAAAGTTTGTATTTTATTTTTGTGTACTTTTATTTATTTAATTAATACGGAAATAACTAATTGAAAAAAAAAATTAATATACATTTGCAAAAGATTAATATTCCATGATATTATTGTTTATTAATGAAATAAATCGGTTTTAATATATGAATGTAATGAATAATTGATAATTTCGATTTGTTTCTGCATTGAAATAAAAACAGTTGAATATAAATTGCAGTTTAATAATTCATTATGATGATTGAGCAGTGTTATTTAAGTTTATAGAATGAAAATTTGCAGACCGTGCACTATTTGAAACTGGATTAATCGAGGACAAAATAAAACTATTTTGCTTAATTACTAATTATTTCTTGAAACAATTTCAATAATGGATATTGACATAATCCGCACTCTTCAAGTGGTTGCTGTTTTGTATCTGTGGTTGTTCAAATATTAAATTTTTCAATATTGTGTAATAACAATTCGGCATGTATCAATAGATTATTTGAATGCGTATAGGCTGTTTTCTAGTTTAGCCGCAATTGCGGACGTAATCGGAAGTACTTTTTAAACATGCCCTGCAGTTTTAATGCACCATTAATATTGAGTGAAGTTCATTTATTGAATGCTGAAAATTGTCCGGAGTAAATGTAAACAAACTGAAACTAATTCGTCCTTATCACGAAACGTATAAATAGTAATTGATTATCGAGCCGAGCCGCACTAATAACATACAGAAAGTAATTATCTTCGTTGCGTGGAGGGCTATTAATGTGACGAAGAAGTAAATAGACAAAAAATTCTAAGTGGACGGGCTGAAATAAATTACATGTTCGTCTTCAATTTTCAGAAACATTTTATATTACGACCCGTCCATTTCATGATGAACAGCCTATGGTCCGATACGTATCTTTATTGCCGTCGGCTGCCCTTTGCCCATGCCATTCTGGGCTTCTGCAGAGCAGGCATTCTTATCGCGTCAGGCCATAATTTATTTGCAATTACGAATTACGTGTATTCGTGTCGAAGCATTTCGAATATGTCACATATTAAGTTAGCTTACGAAGGTTCTATTCCTGGTACAGCTGACCCAACCTGTACAAAGGCCTAAACCTAGATCCTTCGTTTACCGACGGCTGCGATACACACACAGCAAAATGCAAACATTAAATGGGAACGCTTTAATCTCGTGCACGCACTTTGCTCTCTTTCTCTCCATCGTGCACTCAAATTGCGCAATTACGAATATAGGAAAATCGTAATTTGAAAAGTAAATTTAGATTTTTCATTAATGTCTAACGGTATATTTAGAGTGTACCGACTCTCGATCGATTAGCGGCGACATGGAATCCAATACCGGTTGCAATGTTTAAATTAAACTTTTCCTTCACGAAAAACGCAACTGCATTACACATTTATTGGGTTAACGCTCCCTTCGCATGCACCCCTACATGTTGCACGTGTATCACGTTATATAACCAAGCCCTGATTTAACCAGCTCTTATATTTTTCATATAGAAGGTGACAACTTAAGATTGTTTTCTCAAGATAATTACACAATAATATACATTATAAACGACAACTCATTATAAAAATACTTAAATATTATATAAAAGTACGTTAATATTAATATAATTACTTAATATCTTTATTACATTTTGCATATATTAAAATATAAAACAATATTTATTGTTAATTCTTATATAAGAATTATAACATTGAAACGAAATTATCTAATCATAATAAATGAAAATAAATCAGCAATAAGCTGAAAATGAATAATTTAGTTATTATATTGTTTATCAACTGAGAAATAAAGTATTTTATTTGATGTTTGAGAACATTTAAATAAATCAGATGACTGTCTCAAAAGGTATTTTTCATTTAGCTGTAATTTATGGAAAAACTGTATATTAAAAAAAAGTTTGTAAGAGCCAACGATACTTCTTTCCACTTGAGAATAATAATAATTTGATACATTCCTTTCCCAATTTGTACAGAAAAGCTTCGTCAAAAACGTTTAGGCTTTATTTAATATACATGAAAGTAGAAAATGTTATACAGATCGTTCAGCTCATTGCGATTTCATTTGTTTTAATTATCTTTCGTAAATCTAATGTGAAATTGTATATATAAAACATAAAGTTTAAAAAATTATTGCTTTCTGTTATAATAGCACACTATAATGAAAATAGCAAAAGAAACTAAATTTTAATTAATAAATTTTGAAAACACAAATTACTTTTTATATATCTAAAAAATCGTGTAATCCCTTTCAACATATTTACTTTCTCGATTCTGTTTGAAATAAAGTAAAAACAGAACAGGCAAAAAAGAACATAGAAAAACAGAACAGATTGAAACATATTTTTCGGAGAGGCCTATGGTCAATAATCATATGTTCTGCTATGTCACTTTTCTGTTTTTACTTTTCTAATTCAATTAGGAAATGATCAGAAAATACATATTTTATGAATTAATAAATATTATAATAATAAAATCTACTGTAGTTGTAAACATTAAAGTAATTTATCTATAATAATATAATATCATTTATTGGCCAGTTATAAAAACAAAATGTAATAATAATGATTCTAAATATAAAATCAAATATAATAATAATAAAAGGCTGCCCAAAGGGCTATCGACCATTGGTGACACGATTATTTTGATACACCAGTGGTTTTTTTCTACAGGATTTTTTTAGGATGGAAAAATTTTGGACAATTTTTATTAAATAATGTTTACTACAACAACTTTGTTTAAAAACATATTTTTATGTATGTTTTTTTATGTTTATAAAGGCAACACTTTAATTATTGATATAAGCGTGAGTGTGAGCCGGATCCAATAATGTAATGGATACGTAAATCACCGGTAAATATTATCCCATGACTGGAGGATGAAGGACCTTTCAAAATATTTGCAGATGAAAATACGTTATAATGCAAGGTACACATTGCACAGTACACACACCCACTATAGTAATATTAATTTGGAAATGAGTTTGATGTCGTTTTCATGGAAGACCACCCTCCGTTTTACATGGCTCAACGAATTCATTTCGATAATTGCGCAACATTACGTATTTTTTATCATTGTTTGTAATTATGCGGTGCGTGCGATAGTCAATTAGAATATTGCATTTTAACAATTAATATTAAATTGCAGCTATAATTTCAATTAACATATTGTTATTTTGTTGCCACTGTGGCAGGCCGAAACCGGAACAGCCGACCACCCACTTCTCTCAGTCCTGTCCGGTAGTAACGTAATTAATTTACGCACATCGAAATCAACGGTACATCATTGCAAAATTATAATTCAATGCGAATATTGGAAATTTAATAAAGTTATTCAGCACCGAACTAGGATGGAAATATGAACTTTTCTGGTTGTGTTGTTGAAATTCGTTTTTTTTTCTTGCATTCAAATAAATATTATGTTATGCTGTATACGTACTCATATAAAAAGCGAAAAACAATACGTAATATGAAATTTTTTGTTCATTTTCTTCTTTTTTTCAATATAATCTGCTTATTCAAGTAATACCTCGTATGATGTTATCTACTATTTTTTAATAATGTATTTTATTGTATAATTTCTTTGCTATCTGTAGTATTGCTGTATATAATTTTTGCAATGCGATTTTAAAAAATATTCAGTTAGCTTAAATTCAAATCTATGAAATTGTATTTCTTGTTTGTTTATACATATTTGTGCATTATTTTCATTATTTTAATCAATTTTCCATTTATTTTCCTATTCACTTTTTAATGTCATTAAAATACGAGGCTCATTACCAAACATGTTGAGGGATGTTTGCGTTTGATAATTCTTCATTAATTTAGATATAATCTCTTTACCTTTCAAATTATTATGTAATACGTTGCATGCGAACTAAACAAACAGACTATAATTATAAATTATGATTATAGCGTTCTTGTTTTTCTGACATTATTTTTTTTATATAATGTTCAGTAAATAAGTCACGATAATAATATTTAATGTTGAAAATGAAATATAGTTTGTTGTTTTCCTTACTTTCCAACTATAATTTAACGCTTTGAAATAAATACGAATGTACAAACATGTTTTGTTAATATATTATGTTGCAAAACATATAAATTATTTGAAAATATACATTTTTACATTTGCATTAATTTAATAATTAAAGTTTCATGTATCAACAAAAAATATTAAATTAATTTATATATGTTTACTTTATTTATAAACTTATGTATATTTGTGCAAGTAAATCATAATTGTATAAAAATTAATAATTATTGTAAACAAATTAATATCTCTGAACTGAAACACTTAATATAAGTAAATATATAATTTTCAATAGCCCTTTGTAATAGTGTTTTTTTTTAAATTTATTTCATTGTAGAAGAGTATTTTGTTTTCATTTTATTATTATATTATTTTGTATTAAAACATTTTCGTAGGCCATAAATTGGGGTAAAGGGCTAAAGACTTAGGTCTTTCTCCATAATATACGATTTGAATAATGGTTAATTAGGTAATTACTGAATTTATTTGCTTTTGAGTCTATAATTCTTATGGATTTACTTATTAATGGATAAGGGAATGTTATAATCTTAATAAAAATGAATGAATGTAGATGAAATGAGGCTAAATTACGTTCGCGTTATGTTGTATCTCCATCATTAATAAGACGTAAATGAATGAGGATTCGCGGCGGCGGCGGTGATAAATTCAAGGTGGCTCGTAAAGTGCTCGAAGAATTACTCATACGTAGGCAATAATGGCCTACAAACGCAATAACCATTACTTTATGGCACGATAAAAATAATTCTAATATTGGTCATCTCGGGAAGCCGGCAAAAGTTTATTGCAAGGAATTTTTATCCTTGTCCGGGACCAATAAACCTGGACGTTGAAGTTGAAATGGCCCTCGATAGTAAATGAGCGAAATTCATTACATTATCAAGAAACTACGTGAAAAATTATGAGCATGTTTCATTTTCGGCTTTAACAGGATTCGCTTTGTTCTGTTTGTACGAAGCTTTACAGAAGCGAGGAAAAAAATAATAATAATAATGTACATACACACAAACGGACATAACGGTAATGACCTTTTCCCCCCCTGCCCAACGTTTTTTATGTGGTGCGATAATATTTCGTTGGTCGTGGTGCGTGTGGTTTATTGAGGCGGTTGAGGAAGGCGGCGGTTGGGTTGTCGCTTTAGGTCGGCCGCCCCCAGATAAATCTGAAATGAAATGTCCGGCGTTTCGGCTATCGGCGATGATGAAACAAGTTTATATGGAGCCCTATGCGGTCAGGTCGTAAAGCGAAACGCCCACACAATATCCCTTGACACGCGAAATCACCTTTGCGGATATCGCAGATCTAATGGCAACGTTTTGTCGCATTTAATAGACTGTTCAATCTGAACCTTCCACCCGGCGCATCCACCAGAACCATCATCCATTGCCGAACCCGACGCGATAAGATAACGAAACCGTCCCAAGGAAACGCTACACGATGATGCAACAAATTGAAATTATATCGGCGAAACAAGCGAAGCGACCGCCCGACCCCATCCCATCCCTTCCAGAAGTCGATCGACAATGACTTCGAATCTGTGCCGTATTTTTCTGCAGCCAGAAAACTTCCACCCTCTCCCGGAATCTCTTCCAGAACTATCTGACAAAAGTTTTGCAGCAAGTCGACTCCCCTCCTTCCGTGCCTTCTCCTCATCCGAACTACGCCAAGGAGATAAAACAGAGCACGGAAAACAAATCCCCGCCAACTTACGCTTTTCGAATCAAATGGACCTTTTCTAATCGACTAAACGTCCTGACGTTTCCATCTCTGACCCACCCCTTTCGACCAACCCCCTCGTGCACAGGCTCCAAATATCATAAACCAAAATAAATTGCTTATTGGATTTTCATTCTAAACAAGTTTATCTTTGTTTTACTGTCGCCGACGAAGCACTGCAATGTAATTACATTCTTTTTATTTTTCTTTTCATTACATACCGCTTTACTTTAATACCTTCAGACGAGAATGGGGATATTAAAAGTTGCAAGGAAACATGATCCCAATAACCATTTCATAAGTCAATTTTATATAGATTCGTTTTCTTCAAGAAAGCGAAATTGTAATTGGATTCCGTTCATTGATTCACATTTACATTCGAATCCTTAGATGTACTAAATGGCCGAAGCGCACTAATAAAGTATCTATAGTATATCTAAGGTTTCTAATTCAAAACACACCTCAAACAGAAGCAATGGAAACGGAAATTGAGGGAAAAGCAAAATAAATCCAATAAGTAAGCAATATCAATTTACTTATTACCAAGACAATGCGAGAATGTTGTTCAAATCATGTTTTATCTTGTACAAATGTTTCGTGCATCACCTAATATTTAGTGAATACAACTATATTTGTTCGTGAATGTTTTATGTCTTGAATTTGTCTATTAATTAATTCAACTTTACTTGTTAATTCTTTTATATTTATAACTTTAACATAAATAGATATTTTTGATCTTACAGAAGCTTAAAAATATATGTACTAATTTGATTTATGTTACATTTAATTATTAAGTAGTAGTAAATAAAATATAAATATAATATATCACAAAATAAAGGGCTTTTAGTTTTAATCTTTTAGGACCAAAATAAATATTTTCTGTATTTAAGTTTGATTTAAATTATTTGTTTTTATATTTATATTCTTCACTTTATATATTAAATTAAGAATTTTAATAAAGCACTATTGTTTATATTATCAAGAAAAGTATTACTTTTTTTAACTAAATTTAAAAAATGTGTTGCTTTAAAGATCAGATGTATAGTATTTCTTGGAAACTTTGTATCATCGTTATAAATAGAAAGACTTTTCTTAGACAAAATAGTCGATGAAGTGTAGATTATTTATCTGCTAGGGTGCAAGGCGTGTGCATCTAGCATCGCACGGACGGAAATTAAAATAATTTTCTATGGGCATCTAATTGCCGGCTAAAGTAATTACACGGAAAGATCCCCATCCCTCTGTTTCAACCATGCCTCGCACCTCTTGCACCCTACCTCCGTCTCCAGCGCCTTCTATCTTTCTCCCAGCAAAATTCAATTCTAATTAAGACCGAGCCGTTTTTACAGACGAATCAGAAGACGCTTGCTTTACCTCTTACTCGTCTTCTGTACAAGACCCCACGCTTAAAACAAAAATAAATGGAAGCAATATATATATATATATATACAGGAACATTGAGTATTATTTACATAGAAACTTAAAAGCTCGAATTAATTAAATCCCGTTGTTTAATTCCCCCGTGTTGTGTTTTTTTTTGCGAACCTCCTGTTTTGTCTTGCTTTCAATCTCTACTTTTTTTCTTCTTCTTTCCGTTTCCTCTCATCTTTTGCCTCAATTATATTTCTTATTTCCTTTCAGTCCATACGTATATTTCGTTTTACTCTCTTTCATGCCTCCCCCAATAAGTGTACAACATTGTTTCTTCTAATTATCGTTTGCGGTTTTTTCGTTGGCGTTGCTGGAGCTGCTGGTATTTCGTGTTGCGGTGGTGCCCAGAACCCGGAGCACCTCGTTCCGTGTAATAATTGGTCCGGAAAGCCCTGTTTTACTTTAATGTATGCATATTGGCGATTGCAGCTAGGGAAAGGGAAAATATCCGCATTAACTAAGGTTACCAACATCAGAATTGTAAATTTTCCCATCCACCGTTGCCGCGCGAAGCAGAGCGCACTTGCGAATTTGCATTTGATCTAATGTTATTTTATTTACATTAAAATTACTCTAATGCCCCCTGCCTTGTTGTGTATTCTGACGCTATATCCAACAGCTCCTATTCGTATAAAGTTTAATGCTCTTAATCTTGATTTTCATCAAATTGTTGGATGTAGAATGTTGTAGAATCCATATTTTTAATAATTAGAAAAATTCTTTACAAAAATGAAGGCACAAATATCACAGATTATTTGTACGCTTTTAGTAATATTATGATGTAAAGTTGATAATTTGATAAAGAAATATATATCTTCTTTACTCTACTGTACTAACTAATAATTGTTGTCATGGAGTTGTATATTATTTTGTATAATTCGCATATATTTGTATTCTACTATAATATAATATTAAAATTAAAGCATTGAGTATCCATACAAAAATGTAATTTAAATATAATCATAATTACACTTACAATAAATATTACCTAAAAATAGTTTTCTAAAAACAATTATACCTATAAAAAAAGGTAAATATATAATCTACAGATCTTTCAATGAATATTTACAATGTAATTGCAGTTATTTTATATTTATTGAATTATAATAATATTGCTATAAATCACTGAGAATAAATAAAAGATTATAATAATGCG
Organism: Nicrophorus orbicollis; assembly: GCA_018845635.1. NCBI lineage: Eukaryota > Metazoa > Arthropoda > Insecta > Coleoptera > Silphidae > Nicrophorus > Nicrophorus orbicollis. Next base: position 658,386 of record JAFMTC010000275.1, read on the forward strand.
TTGAATAAAACACAATCTTACATCTAACGTTGTTAAAAAGGGGTTATTGGCTTTCCTGACCTGGTTATCGTCTGAATATATTAGAATTTTCTATTCTTAGAGCAATTTCATTGATTTATCCTCCTCCGTCTGGGGCAGATCGCCCTCTCAGCATCCAACATCGAATAATAAAATATATTGTGACATTCTATCTATTTCGTACAATGTTCTTTTTTTGTTGGTTCTTTACAAAATTCATATTTATTGAAATTGTTTTTATGATATACAGTCAATCCTCCTATAACGCCGTACTCTCAGAACGCGGTTTCCATATAACGCGGAGCTGAAATTGCGACAGCCATCCTATAACGCGGTACTCTTACAGCGCGGTTTCCGTTCAACAGGATAAGTTCGTTCCGTCTACGACATCAGTTTCAGTCATCTCATCCACCTCAAATGCATTGGAAAACGAAAATAAGGAAAACGAATGGGTGCCAAATCTCCATTTACAAGATGTGAAGAAAGGGCTAAATTTGGCTAAAGAATTAGAACTTCATTTCATTCAAACTGATCATTCATCGGTGCGCAGCGCAAAGTTTAAAAGAGAGTTAGAAATTGCTTAGCTCCCTATAGAGAGGTTTTAGTAGAGTTAGAAAAAAGCTATAATCGAAAACCAATGTGAAGATGAACTAAGTGATGAAGACATTTTGCTCATTAAAAGAAGACGAGTTAGGCGACTCATGTCTGACAGCGAGGATGAGTGTTGAAAGATTACATACTTTTTCAAAAGTCTTAATTATTATTGTTGAAAAACAGTTTTTTTAGTTTATTTCTTGTTTATTTTTTTTTATCAATCCTTATATGAACTCTTCAATTCAATTCAATAAAAATAATATATAATTTATCTTGTCTTTTGTATTTATTGGTCTCCATATAACGCGGTACGAATGATGTGATTTGTACTAATTCCGAGTTTCTTATAGCGCGGTTTCCATACAACGCGGTAGACGGTTTCTATAGAATACGCTACGAATTAGCCTGGTTTATACGGTTAAATCCGAGTTTCTTATAGCGCGGTTTCTATATAACGCGGTACTTACTCACCGCGTTATAGGAGGGTTGACTGTACATGTTTTTATTTCAATTTGTTAATATGACATCTTCTTTTTGTTATACAAATATCTTTTTTATTAAAATAATTACGAATAAGCAAATTAAAATAGTATATTCAAAAAGTAGTTTATTACAATGTTTTGTTATTTAAAGCATCACACCAATTAAGAAAATTGTACGAAAGGATATGAATCTTGTGAATTTCAAAAAACTATACGAACATTGTACAATTATTAACAAGATCACAAAACAACATAAAGGAGATAGCTGAAAGTAATTGCCCAAAATCAACGTGGCTGAAGAACATCAATAGAACTATAATTATTGAAATATAAGTGTAAATAATTGTGTGTGTATGTATATAAAAATATAAGAATTATAAAAATTGAAAGGACAGTAAGACTTTGGCCGATAGCCAATTTGTTTGTATAATTTAATAATTGTAAATAATTATGATAGTTGATGTAATATTTAATTACTAATAATTTCGTGCGATTTCAAGTAATATATAATCTTTGTACTTTTAAAATATTTGATTTTCTGACTAATATGTTAAATTAATTTAAAAAATATCTTAATGGAGGAAGAATAAGAAAAAGATGAATATTTCGGAAAGTATTATTTTTTACAAAATACAAGCAGTTTATAGATAAATATATTTTTTAAATAACTTTGTAATAACTTTTATAAAATGTTATATATCGGTTTTATGATTATTATGATTTATTAATATTGATTTTAATATAATTGAAGGCTTTTAATAATTTTTGTTTGTCAATTATTATTATACATATGGAAATTAAACGAATGAATTTACATGTTAAATATTATTATTTATATATTTTTACATGCATTTTTGGTGATAAATAATAATTGCTTTGTGTTTATTTATTTATTTGCGTGAAAATTTTATTATTAATGCCGAATTATTGATCCTAGAACGCGTTAGTAAATATATTTTTAAACCGGAATGTTTGCTCCGGTTCTGCGAACAGGCGAGTAATAATTCCCCGTTAATATTGAAGCTAAACTGGAAACAGTAAAGCATATTCGGAATAGTTATAAATCCATCGTTTTCAATTTATTAAATTACTTTATGATTATGAAATTATATTTGTAATACGCGCGCGCTCGGGGCGATATTATTTTTGATTTTGTTTTTGCAGTTCGACAGCAAGCAGGCAGGGGTGGGTGAGCTTGTAAATTCGGAATCGAATGTTCACGTGCATTGTGCTTTCCATGTGTCCTCCTGCCAACATCCCTCGCTCTCTCGCACGCGTTTCCTCTCCGTGTCTGTCTTTCTCTCTCTGCCGTATTAAAGTTGTAAATTATTAACGTTTCGGGCCTAGGTAGATAATAGTCATGCATGGGCCCCATGCGGCCGATTTTAATTGGATTATACGGCCCCGCCGAGCCACCAGACCCCGGCTTACTTTAAACTACGTTATTATTGGGGGCGACACATCAAAACCGAAAATCGATCCTGCCATCCTGCAGCGCAGGAATTAATATTCTGCAATAACAAATCTGCGTGTGTGCCGGCTTTTCCTCCACACCATATATTATCTTTTCACGCTGTGCAAATATTTACAGTACCTCCACTTTTAGCGAAGACATATTTTCACTATAAAGAAACATAATTATGCAAAGAATCATCCTGGCCGGAATTCCGCTACAGAAAATACACCTTTTCATCGCCTACATTCTTCATTCATTACTCTTTTTAAGCCTTATTTACATAGTAAAATCTAAAGATTCATTACATGTCCAGTAAATAAGTTCCGATTAATCATACTTTGCTTTGCATATCATATTGCATTGAATCCATCTGATAATCTTAGATTTACACTAATCTGCAAACGATTTATGTTGACAACATTGATAAAATGACATTTAAGAGCAGAAAGTCCTTTGGTCAATAGCCTTTTACAGCAGTTGAATTATATTTTTGTTATTGTATTAAGTTTGAGTTTTGTAATTCATTGTTTCATATTTTTTAAATTTGATAACCTAAATATAATACGGGGCCACACTTAGCCGAGTTAAGCGTCCCTGCATCACAAATATCTGGTGTGATATGGTGCTGGTTTGTATCCCATCGATGGTTTCGGTTCAGCAAAATAAGATAGTGAGGCGACTAAAAGTTGAGAAATAGTTGACATCTGAGGAAAGACCAATTTCGATAGCCCTTTAGGCAGCCTTTTGGTTACTGTTATTATTTCGTTTATAGGCAGCAACACCAACATTATGTACCTATTTTGATATCTTAACTAAATAAATAAAGTCTAAAATTGAATTGAATTTCCTTTATTATGTATTTTCATTTACTTTTTTATTATGTTGTTTTTACTAACCTATAAATGATGTTATTATTATTAGTTGAGATGTACTTTACAAAATCATCTAGTATACATTTCACAAGACATATTATACATTTTTATTCACAATTTGGAAAATATAATTGCTAAGACAATTACTTCATCCTTCAAAAAATAACTTCGAAGTTTAAGAAGGAAGATTTATTTTGAAGATTCCTTTTAATGAAGAGAAATAAAAAAAACGCATGTTGAAGATGTAGTTTAATACATTTAAGAATCCTTTTAAGATGATTGTCGGTCCTGGGTCAGCGTAATTCAAGTTTTGATGAGATGTGACAAGGAGAGATTTTAATTTAAAAGTCGCTCGATGCTCGCCGGTAATGTATTAAGCGTTTCCTTAATTTCTCCGGGGATTTGGATAATGCGCGTGTTTAATAAATAAGACTAAGAGAAACATAACACGAAAGCGGAGGAAGAGACGGAACTGGATAGCTCGAAATGAGAACGGAAAAGGAACGGAGGAAAGCTTTCCCACGGACAGAGACGAATACGAACGAAGACGAAGCAGAAGAAAAACGTTCCAATTACCTAGTCTTCTCTCCGGTTCGTGCCGCCTTTTAATTCCTTCTTCTTTTTTTCTTCTAACAAACATTAGCTTAATTTTAATTTTACTCTCGTTTGTTTTTATTGCGTTTTTATGGAACGCAGAAATACGTAAGCGAAAAGCTAAAGAGAAACACGAAAGAAATGGTAAGGAGAAGAATATATCCGGTAAAGATTTTCCTTCTGCCGAGTTTCTTTTCTTACTATTTCGTTTCGAATAGTTTTGAAGCCCTTAAAGCGACTTTGTAGACACGCTTTTGTTGCTTGCAAAGGGAGAGAAAATCCATACGGGGGGAGAAGGATTTTCCTGTCTCCAGTGTATATGTATTTTACTCCCATTTTTTTTGTGTCATGTTCAACTTGGGCATTTTATTTTAGTAATTAGGCGCCTCGGGCTTGTGTTTTGCATTCCCATCAGGGATGATGAGGCGACTTTTGTTTTGCTGCTTTTCACAATTTAGAAAAATGTACACATGCTCACATGTATCACATATCAGAAGATATATTCTCTAGAATGAAAATTTACCAAGCTAACTCGACTTACAACAACAAATCTTCAATAAACTTACAAATTTAATTAATTTTGATAATAATAAACTTCAATATTATTTAAAAATAGTAGTATGTATGTTCTATCGCAGCGCCATCTGTTAAATTTTAGAAACTTTTTAGGCACCACACAATTCATTAATTTATCTTAATTTATCATATCATTTATTACATAATCATTGTCAAATTTCTAATAGAAGATGAAATAAACTGAAATTTAATTTCAATTGATTGAAAATACAGAAGTTCCATTGCTTTTTTGAATATTTGTTTTTGTTGTTACCATTTATTTTCAAATTAAGTTACTTATATTAATTTATAACCTATTGCGTGATTACATTTCTAATTAAACTTAACATGCATAATCTGAAGTTTCATGAAAATTGACTCTAAACTAGATGAAAATGCTTTAATCTTGATTGATTGTGCTTTTGAATGCACACGTTTATTTCTATATATTTTTTTGGTTTAGTTTGATCATTTTTCGACGTGCGGACGCAATAAAAATGTTCTCATGGAAAGTTGGCGCGTATAATTTCCGGTTTTTCGCATTTTACGATCGGTCATTTTGGACCCGCACATAAAAATCGGCCGATCCAAGTAGTCGCACATCAAATATTCAAGCACGCGTACGCGCGGGACTCCCGTTGATTGCGAATATACATTTTCAAAATCCCATACTTTATGTGGAATATTGGATTTGACGACGGCAATTCCGGACCCCTCCGAAACACATCAAAAAATCCCCCACTGGAAAAAAAAAACATTGTAGACTGCGTGCAAAAAAAATATGCAATGCACGTTCATCGCATAAGTTGTCTTCAATTTTTTTTTGTAGAATCGCTAATCTTTATATACTTTTCCTTTACAAAATTTTTAGACTTTACTGTATTATGGAAAGACAATTACATAGTATTATAAACTAGTCTAATAGAATTATTGTAATAATAATGATTTAAACTTTAGATCAAACATTTTTTGTTCAATTTTTGTCATTCAATTTATTATTAGAAGACATGAAGATATTGTTATAAATAAATTGATTGATTCCTATTCAGTTAATTTTATACAGTATTAAGATTATATATTGTGAAATAAGCTATAACCAGACTCCAACGTATTGAAATCAGGTTACAGAGATTTCAATAACGAACGCCACTTCTTTTTTAGTTTAAAGAATAAATCATTCATTTATTAACATTAACAAAAACGTGTGATATATTTGGCTTAACCCCTCCCCCCCTTGGCTATGGAAAAAATGAAGCAATATTTTCATTTAAAAGACGATCGTACTTTTTTGATAGTCGGAATTAAACTCTTTCTACTATTTATTTCTTTCCTCATCTTCAACATAAATAAATATTTTAAACATTATCACGTTAAAAAATTATGAAGTTAATTCAATAAGAATTGTAAGATTTAGACCTATTTTCATACTTAAGTTTTAATGTTATTCATTGAAGAAATCAAGATATTTCATTAAATCAATTATTTCAACGATTTCTGTAAATTTTAGTTTTTTTTTTGTTGGAATGACTTTTACTCTTCATCGATTTTTTTCTTCTTATATTACGTAATTCTTTGTTTCAAAGTTCATGCCTCTCAATGAAGTTGTGTCTTATTCAATGCTAGTTCGTATATTTATGAAATTACTATACTTCTTTGAATATGTTAAGAAATAGTTGCTGTTGTAATTTTTTTAACCAAAAAATAAATATGATGCTCTTTTATCTTACGTATAAGATTATGCAAAATCGTCGTGTTATATTTTTAATTTTACTTCGTTTTTCTTGCTTTATATTTGTGCTGCGAAAGTTTGCGAGGGGTTTTATTTTTATCTTACCCGGATAGCCTCTCTCCTCCTGCAAGCATCAACTTTTCAACATTACCATATTTAATCCTATTTAGTTAGTAATGTAATCTTTTTGCCGCTGCCTCCTCTCCATATCACATGCATTATACATGACCCGATTGTGATGGAAATCCCACGGAATGAACACGATTTGCGAATGGTGCGATGAAATAAATCTAGGGATGAAACAAGAAACGAGAAACACAATAAAAACAAATAAAAGGCATAGAGGCACGGATGCACGTAATGCGTATTGTTCGGTGATTTCCACAATTTCATTTACGCTCGAAATCTCGACAACTCGGAATAATTCTCGACTTTCTGCTTCAAGCAAATGCCGAGCGGAATACTGATAATAATAGTACGTCTTTAAAAATGAGTTATATGCTGTATTTCATAAAGCAAATGTGAAGAAACAATGTGTTGCGTGTGTGTAATGGCGAATGGTCAGGGGGAGCAGAAGAATAAGGGAGACGTCTGGGGGCAATGAGGTGATGGGTGTGTGTATGTGTGTGAGGGGGCGAGTGCCGCGGGGGTTAATTGTGTAATTGTTCGGCGAGCGGGCGAGTAAACCCTTACGCAACAATGGTTCTTCGTTGTAATTAGAGGCCAACGGGTGGGTAAGATATAACCCTTTGTCCCTATTCTCTTTAGACGCGCGCGGATCCATTTACAACCGCCCAATTACCGCCGCCTTGTTTCATTACAATACGGAAATCGTCACAATTATTTGCGCGAGGAAATTATAAGATAATATGGGTGGGAGAGAGAGAGAGAGTGAGAAAGGAGGTCGGAGGAGACCGTGGAAGATTGAAAGAGGAGGCGAGCACAGCTGCGGGTTGATGCCGGATGATTGTTCGAGTCTATCAAATTAATCTACGGCTATATCTCTTTTTCCCCGGTTGCACTCGCCATTTGGATGAGATTAAAACTGCAGAGACGAAATTAATTATGAACTGCTTTAACATGGAACTACTACACTAAAGATAAATGCATATATTAGATTTTCTAAGAAACAATGCACAAATCATTTGTAATTTTTATCCCACATTGGTCAACATTTTATTTAGTTGTTATTTTGTGTTTAAAAACAATACGGTTCCTTGAAAAGTCAGAATATGTCAGGCCAGAATAGCAAAAAACTGAACAGTAGCTGAAGAAAAAATATGTTTTACGGAAAGACTCATCATTCAAAACCAAACATTATAAATCACTTGTTCTGCTTTATTACTGTTCTATTTATCGTTGTTCTTTTCTTACTCATGTTTAGTTTTCAAGTGTATGGATACAATTAATTTGAAATTTCATCCCACGTTAATTATAAAAATTGTAATTTTAATAATAAAAATTATAATAATAATAAAATAGCGAAAAGACTTAAGTCAATAGCCCTTTAGTACCATTGTGAATAATAAAGAGTACCATTATTATTAATAATTAAATTTATTGCAACAATACAATAAAATGAAGAAATACATAAAAAGAAATAAAAATGCTATTGCTGAAAACGGCTATAGACTATTTAATATTTCCAAAAGCAGGTAGAAGCAAAATTAGCAATATTAATAAAATGTAAAAATAATAAAATGTAAAAAAAGCTGTTGCTGAACTATTTCTTTCCACCCTCATTATAAGTATAATTACATTAATGCATTGTCATGAAAAACTAGAATAAATGGCGGAAAGACTAATGGTCGATAGCCATTTGCCCAGCCTTATCTTTTTTATTATTATGTTTGGTTATATTTAGAATTATATTTATTTTTATGACTGGCCAATAAATTATATTATTTTATCAGAATAAGTTTAAATTTATTTAACTGAGAAACTTTAGTTAATTTAATTTGTATAAATTCTGTGGTAAAGGAGATTTTATAATTTATTTCTAATGAATATCGCACTAGAAGGAAATTATAAACAAAATTATAAAAGAGTTAAAGGAGAGTATTAGGTCTAGTGTCCAATATGAATGTGTAAATAAAAAAATATTATAATTATTTATATTATGATTATATAAAGGTGAAAGTAGACTATCTAGAGAGCTGCAATTCATTCATGTTGAATGTAATGTCGACAGTCAAGAAAGGGATAATTTGAAAGGGTATAATTAGATTCGCGTGGAAGGGAGCGGAGTTGAGGAGATAAAAACAAGGGGATAAGGCTGATAGAAAAAAGTAAAATAAAGAGAAAAAGTAAATGGGAACGAGGGGATCCCTTGCTAAATATTTAGTTGAGACATAAATGTCAGGGAAGAAGCGAAACAAGTAAAGTTCAGATCAATAGTAACGGACAGGACAGGGCAGAGTTGTCCCGGCAGGGCTATATATCAATTAGAGGTTGGATGTCCCTGCCTGTGAAAAAAGCATCCACCGGGCTAAACACATATTGGGCAGATGCGACCCCCCCGGATACGCTTTCCCGGTGATTTAGCGATACCACTGCAACCCCCGACACACCAAGTTCGATAATCTCCGATCGGGAAAACGCGATTTATCTTTGTGCCACCCCTGTCGCCTAAACCGAATAGGGAGGACACTATAAAATATCACAAATTTAGTGATTGATGCATATATTTTCTCTCCTCCCGCAAGAATAAGGAGATGCGCACAGTTCACGGTGGAGAAAAAATAAGACAAATTTTATATAACCTTTTTCCTTCGCCCGGTGCGCTTTGAAGAATGAGATCGCGAGGGTTCGCAGCCGAGGGGGGTGTAAAAAAATGTATATGAATAACCTCGGCGGTGAAAAGACTAAACGATCATTTATTTTATCGCTTTAAATACAGATTCGAAAATATATCCCCGCACTTTAAAGAAACTACCGCTATATTTTATATTCTCTCCATTCTGGGGATCATCTCCGTAATAAAGAAAGTTTATCTGTGAAAATTTCTTCGGCACTCATTCTCACTCTTTGTCTTTTTCGCTCACTCTTATTTCTCTTGGAAGGGTGATCTCGCTGGGTCCCGTGTGCATATAATTTTTTAAGTTCACGTCGTAATAAATCCGCAACGGGGTTGGCGCCATTTATCTCCGAAGCAGTAGCAGGAGGAGGAGAGAGATGAGGATGAGGATCCCTTCCAAAAAGGTGAAGCGGTAATTTTAATGATATTTAATAAACCACACAAAGGCTCTGGGTTCTGGCCCAATCTCCGTGCAATTTGCACCCCGGGATCCGTCACTGTTCACTGTTGGAATTATAAATAAGGCATTGTGTTCCTAAAATATTTCCCTCATTAAATCTATTTAGCCATTCCGCGTGAAGATTTTGATGGAAGCTAAACTGATGAAACCGCATGAACATAGTATTAATAATCAGAGTACACTACGATATTATAAATTATATAACCAGTTTTCATTGTACATTTAATTACATATTGAATATTTAGAGAAAATCTACTTTTTATGAAATATTAATGAAAGTATGGAATTTAATGAATTATGATTAAGATTAACATAGTTCAATTACTATAAATAAGATATATAAAATTATATTTTCTACTTAATTAATTGCATTTATTAGAATCGCACTTGATACATTATACTTAATTCATTTTATTTTGAAATTCTTGTACAAGATCAATACTTTATATATAATAGTTAATTGAACATTATTTTAAAAGAAAATATTTTAATATTTCACATTAATAAGTAATTTTTTAAATTGTTTTAATATGTAGCAGGAACGATTATTTATATTACAAATCTTTATATTTTTTGTAACAGTATACATTTATACTTACTAAAATTATTTAAGTATCTTTGAACACCAACAATTATATTTATTACAAAACTAAATGTATTTTACCATAGTGTATATTTTTGTCTTTCGTTTAAGTACTCTTTTTTTAAGGTTGGGAATATTTTCCAAAATATATTTGTTAACTGAAATTAACATTAATAAGTTTCACATTATGAACAGTATTAAAACTTAAAATAATTTTGATTTATTTTGGACAAAGTTTACCATATTATTAAACATGTTTCCATAATATGCAATAAATATACTGTTTACTATTTTCTCCACACAAAAAAAGTATTAACGGAAAGCTAATAACCACTACGCAAACAATCTAGGAAGCAATCTCGGTTTTGTAATGAGTATACATGCACAAGCATTCCCGGTGATAAACATACATGTGCAGATAAACATTCAGGATACAGGCAAAAGTAATGGAAACGGAATGAAGAATCGCCCTTATTATTATTCGTTCCGGTCTTTGTATTTCCCTTAATAAAAAAGTAGTACTCGTCGAGTGCGCAAAATTAACATTTTTTTAATAAATTTCGTCGGTCTGCGGCGACGGCGGATCCGACGAAAAGTGCCCTTTGGTCCACTTCACATCAGACGCAGGAGAATGGGGAATGGATTTGATATAAATTCCAATTAAAATCAGTATGAAAAGGGAGCCCAGGTCGAGGACCCTCAATTGGGGGTAATTAATTTTTCAAAAGGATAATCCATACACTAATTTATGAAATGCCAATGTCGACGTAACGCCGCACCCCCGCATCGAAAATGAGTGAAATCGAATCAAAATCGAAACCGTCGGGAAAATCTTGTCGGGAAGAGAAAAAAACGAAGGGGAAAACAAGTATATATCAAGATGAAATAGAATTATATCGAACGCCCTTCTAAGACGTTGATTAATTACATCATCATCATCGCTGCGCTCTCTCCACTCTCCGAAGGCAACATTATTACATAAAAGGCATTCTTTTCGCTTTATGAAATGGGACACTCTTGATAAATTCATTAATTAAATTTTCAACTTTCCAACTTGGCGGCCCGCAGCGTTATAGATAGTGGTGGAGGAAGACGAAGGACCCGGAAAACCTACGAAATAAAATAAAGTTTTTTTTTTCTTCGGAGGCGAATCTAATCAGGTCGAGCATTGTCAGATTTTGATGTTGCGCGCCGTTTGCTTTCTTCGTATTTTTTTTGTCCGCTCCAACCCTTATTTTGTAAATTTGATTCCCATGTCGGCGAAACTAATCTAAAAGTTGGCAAGTTAAACTGAATAAAATGATTAGGGCAGTAGCCTAGAACATGTAATCGAATCGCTGGGGTTGCTTCACCCATAGTTATTGAATGGCATTTAATGATGTCGGGGTGGGTTTCGTAATTGGCCGTCTGGGCATGCGGCTTAGATAACATCGACAGCATCGAGAGAAAACGATATCCAACACTCGACGGATCACCCTTAAACACCCTTAAAAAAGGCCATAAGTCACAGGTTTCACTTAGGTGAACAGCGACGTTATAAATATGCTTTATTGGAAATCGATGGAAATGCAGCGCCTGTCTTCATTAACGTTACGTTTTATTTATTGCTTCCTACCGATGGTTTTATCGTTGTTTGTTATTTTCACGCTTATCTGAAAAACGGTCGATGCACGAATTCATATTTCATATTTCTAAAAAGTGACAAAGGGAAGGGTTTATCTGGAAAACGAAATTTGTTTGATCTATGATTAAATTCAAATGCATATATCAAAACGCAGCCCTACCATGAAAACTATTCAAATAATACAAATTACACTTTCGAGACTTTTCGTTTATTGCAATTCATTCATTTTTATTAGTGAATGAAAATGAAAATTACTAATGTTAAAATACACCCATACCTCGCTATACGGCCGCTCTTTATACTGCATTTCGTTATAACGGCCCTCTTCCCTTCCCTTTTTCGATGTCGATTTATCTATTGCCAATCTTGCGCAAGCGCAATAATTGTTTCCTTATACGGCTTTTCGCTTTGCGGCCAAGTTTCTTGGAACGTATCTAGGCCATAAAGCGAGGTATGGGTGTAGTTATTTACAATGTAACAATACTATTACTTTAATGTTTTTTTTAAAGCTCCTATTTGAGTATGAAACAATGCAACACGTATTTCGAGCTTTTCGTTTACATATGATAACAAGTTGCACAAACTATCGGGATTAAATTAGAACCCACTAATCCCTAAAGTCTATTCTTATCGGCCACTTGCCAACGTTTACTGCGCTAACTGTTATTACTTTAATCACTTACGGGACGTATCGTTCCTACGAAAGCACTTGATAAACTCAAATTTACATTTACGAAAATATATTATAATTTATAAATTTATTGTAACGGTTATTTCAATATTGCTTATTTAATCTAGTAATACTGTCAATACTGCGACTCATGGCCCTATCGTAAAATTTTGATATAATAAATTGCTACAAATGAAATTTAAAAATTTCATTTTCATATTTTTCTTTTACATAAAAAAAAATGTATTTTTTGTTAAATGTGTCAATATACAACGTTTTTAAATGATTATAATAGGATTTTAATGGTGCGAAATGACGTCTGGATACAAATGTGAATAGAAAGCATGCTGATATAAAAATATGTACTACAAAACTATTTTTGCTTGAAGATCGATAACTTTTAAAAGTATAGTTACATGCAACTTAACTTATATGCTGCTGACAGGTATTCCATGTTTTGTATAACTTTCAGAGACTTCTATAAGTACAAGTTTACAAGAAATATGTATATCATAATAGCAGGTACAATTTAAAATAGAATGCAGCGTATATTTATTTGAAATTATGTTATACAAAAGACCAATGACCGTAAATTTCTCAATATAACTTTATATTAATTTTCAGAAATAAGTCAAATATAATTATATTTTACAAAAGTAAAAAATTACTATTTATTTTTTTTACATTTATATTTATTTTACATTTACAATTGATTTGTACTTCTCTGCTTTAATCATTTGGTGTTAATAATAAAAATGGCATGAATCTACAAATATTAGACAGTTGTTCATTAACTATAGAAACAATGAATAAAGGGTAGAAAGTAATTGAAGTGCAATTTGTTTGAAAGCTTGTTGAATTATGTAACTAAATGTATTGGTTTATAAATATCAATAATATTTTTGTGTACACACAGAAAGTGGACTTTCTTGTTATTATTAATGCAATTTTACTTAAAAGCTCATTAATTTTATTAGTGGTGATAATGATGATAGTCCGAGTTTCCCATTGCAATTCAACATACGTGACTGTCATATGTAGTATGTAAATTTGAAATGCGAGTTTTCAAGTGAATTGTGTGTGGCAATCAATTTATTTAATGATGTTTCGAGGAGGGGTGAAAAACCGTCGGTGAACTGGTAATTACTTATAGGGAACGGCTGATTTGCTCGTACGTAATATTAGTGTTTGTATTCAGCTTGCCGGATCTAATCTACATAAATGTCTTACGTAACGGCCGCATAAAAACGCGCGGCGACAATGTTTTCGAATATTTATTCATAGGGCCATTCTGGCCAAGGCCCTCGGAATGCTCCATGCGAAGAAACTGTAGTGTTATGTCTGCACGTTGAATAAGTAATTCATCTGGTCTGGGTGGGGTTGAGAAGATGAAGTTTGCAGCAGGCGATTTACAAAATGAATTGATAACGGCGCTGTGGAAGGCTTCTTCTCGCGTTGCCACAGTATGAATGCAGCATCTTTTTCTTTTCTCTATCATCTGCGAGGACGCACAATTACCACCCATCGGTTTTTCATTCATAATTCCATCATTTATCAAAAGCGCGTGAATGCTAAGGTAATATATTTATTTTCGAGCAACTCGAATGGATACGTGAGATCCATACGCAGCGCGGTGTGCACAAAGGGGGATTCCCCGCGCCCGAAGAAAAAAAAAGGAGAAAGAATCGCCGATTAACTTGTCAGTACCTTCCCAATCCCCCATTTATTTCGGATCGTCCGGAGGGCGCTGCTTTCTATTTTCATTTTCGCACGAAGAAAGAATGATCGAGTGCAAAAGTCCCCCGCAATATTTCGAATAGTGTGTTTATAGCTTTGATTTGCATTCAGCGTGAAGCGAGCGCCTGCAAACCCTTCGCTGTGAAGGACGGACAGGCAAACAAAACCACCCCTAAGCGGCGGCTAAATATTGATTGGTTTTTCAGACGGCAACTACACTGATATGAATATTATGAATATTAACATCCAATATTTGACACGTAAGTTGCGCGAATATCGATAATATTGTGAGTGTGTGTACAGTGTGGAAGCCCACAATATTGATAAACGCAACTTCTCTTTCATCCACGATTATTTATTTATTTCCTTACAGGTTCATTACATTAAGAAAGCGTCATATGAAAGTCGCTTTGACAACTTGACTGTAAGTGGTTGTCCGTTTAGTCTAATTACAACAAGTATTTCCATGTGTTTCCTTTCACCATTCCGTTTTCCCGTTTTCAGGCGTGCAACTTAATTCGCTTGCATTTTTCGCTCCCGATAAATATCATTCATTTTTATTATTTTAAATGCTTTCTTTTTACTGAATTAATTCAGTGGCCCAAGATGTATTACGTGGTTATTAATCTTAATAATTGCATCTCCACGGAATATACGCGCTGCACGACCCGACGGAATTGTTCGACTGTGAACTGCAATTATGCAAAGCAGCGGTGTCTTAATTACCTCTACCCTCTTTGTTTTAGTTCAGGTGAATAATTTCCGAACAATCCTCTTACACTCTTCGATCCCAAAGGAAAAAAATGTCCTCCAAGTTTCTAAACAATCGATTACATAAAAAAACAGCGTCTTATATATTTTTTTTTGAAGTAAGAAAGAACTATTTAATTGTTTAATGATTTTGTATACGTCATCTTTTTACATTTCTTCATTAAATTTCAAAGTTGATTATTTTTTTTGTATATTTCATAATAACGTTTAATTTCAAATGAAGCAAATTGTTGTAAAAGTTCCTTAACGATTTCTCTAATTGCATAAACAAAGTTAATTAAAAAAGTTAATTATTATAATTATTAAGCGTTAACATAATTAGAACCAGCGTTCTTACTCGGAAATTACTTGTACAAGTACATCATTAACCGTAAGTATTTAATAAATGCTAAGTGAAACGATCCTGGTTACGAAAGTAATGGATAACACGTGATATTTGATAAGTTACTTGGTTTCTTGTTATGATTCTTATTATATACTTAAGTTTAAATGTGTATGTAATTTACGGAAAACTAAGAACAAGTAAAAAGAGAACAATGAAAATAACTAACGTGCTATTTTTACTTTTAATGATTTTTAGCCTCTCTGAAAAACATTTTCCTCTTCAATTTATTCCTGTCTTGTGTTTTGTCACTGTTCTGGTTTTAGATGTTATTATCTGTTTTTACTTGTTCTGAGTTTGTATTATGTATCGTTTTAGTTTGAAAACTTGATTAACTGTCTTTAATGTGCGAATTCAGTATTAAGATATAATATAATTAATTATTCTTAAATTACTTTAACGTAACTTATTAATCAAATTTAAATTAACCTTAGCTATAAACTTAATTAATCTAATATAACATGACGTAATTTAATGTAACCAAAGTAATCCTAACTTATTCGAGTCTTACATAACTTTATCCATCTTTATAATTTTAAATTCTAACTTACTTTACTTTATTTCTTAACAATCACTGGTGGTCTTTATTGTGTACTTATATAATATTTACTAATTTGCATATTGGGTTAAGTTAATGTTTATTTTTCAGTAAGCAATGTCACGTTATGATACTGTTCATAAATTTACGAATGATGAATTAATAATGTGATACAAGTAGTTAGTTAGTATAGAAGTAATATGAAGATAAGATCAAATACTTAATGATTATCTAACGTGTGGGTTAGTTTCCTGTTTTCTTCCCTAGTTTAAGAATTGCCACGGAATACCGTCATCCGAGGCCTCGTCGTCGTTACAAAGTTACGCAGCACTTATATAATTATCAGCGAATTTGAGAGTCGTTAAAGTCCGGATTATTTATTTCTGGGGTAATGAAATTTACGTGAGTGCGCGGCATTACTTGGCGGCAACGACGGAGGTGGCGGGCGGTTTTCCGTCGTCGGAGGAGAGAAGATAATGAGAATTCAATTAATTTGTGTAATTGATTGTTCAGAAAAGTAATTTGTTTTGGTAATTAAATGTAAGAGGGACGGATGATTATGTAAAAAGGCGAAGCAATAATGGCATTAATACGATGGCCCCGTTTCGGCTTTCTCGTGCTCGTCCTCCCGCCCACGACCAACCAACCACCCCCAGCACAACCGGTCGGACCCACCCCCGTCCCCTCATTTTCTGACATGGCCGGGTTAATTGCGCGTTTCGCACGCGAATGCGTCATTTAGAACTTGTAAAATTAACCCGCGCCGTGTTGATAAATGACTTATTAAACTTAAACTGCGACACACAACCGCCGTACAAGAATACATCTAGGTGATTCCCCAACCAACATCCCCCATTCGCAGAATCGAAATCTCCAGACGAAGTTGAAAAGAGAAGTTGTGTTGTCCATCGACGAGAATCGTTTGTTACTTTTATTTCTGATAAATTTTGTTTATCGTAAATTTTTGTTTATATTCGATACGAAATATTTATTCAAATCTATCTGTTTGTGTGCATTCGCATCAGACCGATCGGAAATATTTTTTGAAGCGCTGGAATTTTGTGCGCTTCCACCCATCCACACACACACAGTTCCCATATGTTTTTTTTTAAATTTTATTTTTTATATTTCATCCCCCTGCGTCCCCTTTTTTTCTATTTCCCTATTTTTCGTTTTGGCGTGCCGCTACCTACTTTTTTTTGTTCACTTTTTTCTGCTCCGCCCTGTAACAAATACACTCTGAGCGCATTTCCAACTGCGCCAGTTGAAATGAAACCTGTGTAATTTTTTATGGGGAAAATATAAACAAAAAGTAAAAGTAGGAAAATATGAGCGATACTGCTGGTAACAGTGGGATGATGGTGCCTATTTTATTTTTGCGCAGCATATTTTATAAATCAAATATTTATTCGCGTAACCGGGTGGATGATGCATTGGAACGCGGCTCTAAATGTATTTGCAGCAGCAGCAGCGGCAGCAGAATTGATCCCGATGGTTGGCGCAAACAATCTGGAACTTTGTGTATTTATTGGTCCACGTTTTATGTTTCAGATCCGCCGGAAATCATGATGAAGCCGCGGAACCAGCAAGTCAAGGCCGGAGGCATAGCGTTCTTTTATTGCGCCGCCAGGGGCGATCCAGCCCCAGTCATCCAATGGAGGAAGAACGGCAAGAGGGTTTCAGGTAAGGAAAAATTGTTTTCGGCCAGAGGATCAAGGGATCAACTTTAGTTATTAGCCTCTGCCCTCCATACTTGACATACTTTCGTTGGGCACGAACGCCCACCGCAATGTGTCCTTCCGGCCCCACTCTGTCACGAAGCACGAATCTGTGGGTTTTCGGCTTAATTCTGAAATAGATTTGCCAGCAGAGCTGAAAATAAAAACGAATAATTCAAAATTATATTGTAGTTACATAGTTTTATCACAACCCAAATAATCTTTATTTCACAAAGACTTAGTTCTAAATCCTCAATGACCTTTCCTAAGTTTTCTTTTTTAACTGAAATTCTAATTCAAATAGTAATATGAAAATACAATAAGTCCTTAACCTTGCTCGTATGTCAAATTGCTCGTATCTCAAAGCAATGTTTTGTAAATGTATAAAAAGCAAAAAACGCGAACGCAACTTATCAAAAATGCTTCGAAAACGAGGGAAACAAGCACACAGACTGAGATCTAGTCTGAGGTGGGAGAAACTGTTGGTGTCGAGTGCGATTCCTCGTATCTCAAATCTTGCACTCATCTCAAAGCAAAATATCGCTCGCTCGGCGGCTCGTATCTCAAAACACTCATATATTAGGGCACTCGCTTATCAAGGTACCACTGTATTAAAGATTAAATATACTCAAATCAAAATTTGATATTAAAAAGGTAATTCTATTGTAGTTTTTATTAAAAGTAGTTTATAAATATTTCATTGTTTATTCGTATTGTTGAAACGTGAGTACCATTCTGTACATATCATAAAGATGTCACAAGTAAAAGTTGTAAGGCGCGCAGTGAATATCTGGTATATTTTCCGCTCGAGATGTTTAATTGTTCTGGAGCCGCAGATATGAAATTAACCGGCTGGGGAGAAAATGGGAGCAATGTTTGCGACAATGCCTATCCCAACTTGTGGAAATTAATAGGGAGAATTACCATTTAGAATCGACAAATGGCGTCGGCGAATTATGGAAATCGATAATTTCAAAAGTCGACAGTCGGTCGTTGCACCGTCTTTAATATTAATCCGTTTCAAAATGAATGCACTTCAGCGAAACGATTACTTACAGAATAGAAAAAAATCCATAATAATAAATGCAGTAAGTTCAATTTTAATATCCATCCATTATTTCTGTACAATTCATATCATTTTATAAAAATTATAAATTTTATTATGTAATTATCAACACGCACTATTATTTCTTAAATTGATAAATAAATTTACGAAACTACTATTTATTGAAAGATTGATGTAAAATTAATAAAAAAAATCCATTATAAAATTAAAAGTTTAATTAATATCATTGATATCTAAGATATGATTTGGCAGAATACTGTTATAGTATTGACTCATAAATATGGCATATTTGCTGTATAATATATTGTATTTACTATAAACCATTATATATATTTTTTTATCTACAATTTCATATGCAAAATATAGAATTTAATTCAGGTAAACGTTGATTAACAAATAAGATTCGTTTCAAGAAATTATATTCTTCAGAGAATATTATACTTTCTGATGTGATTATTTTCAGTAAAAAAGCGTTTTCAGTGTGATTTATATCTTAATGGCTGTTCTTTTTTTATTATTATTAAACATATTGATTGAGCGCATGTTGGGTCAAAGGGCTTTCTATGCAAAATTTTCTTTAATTTTGTTGTCATGCGCTCTAGAAA
Source organism: Nicrophorus orbicollis (assembly GCA_018845635.1). Classification (NCBI taxonomy): domain Eukaryota; kingdom Metazoa; phylum Arthropoda; class Insecta; order Coleoptera; family Silphidae; genus Nicrophorus; species Nicrophorus orbicollis. Next base: position 677,637 of record JAFMTC010000275.1, read on the forward strand.
ATAGTTTCCTAAAATCTAAAAGAAAATTGTTTTCTAACTAGATATTTTAATTTTAGTTATGTTATTTTATTCTAATAGTATTTCTGGTCATATTTTGCAATTCTTGATGAGTATTTCCAAAAGATTTCAATATTTGCAGACTTCGTTATGTCGAAGAATCATTGCCAGAGGTGACGTTAATCGAGTAATTCCAGTATTTACAAAACAAATTATTTCTCGAAAATGTGTTCGTAACAGGTTAATAATGTTAGTTCACTTGTTAAAAGAAGTGTATTAAGAATCTATTCAAACATACCCTCCGCTAAGTATACGTGTTTGGTGTACACTTATTCATATTTTCCTATACATTATTATTATTATATATTTTTTGTTCGTTCGTGCCATTTAGTTACATGAGCTTTTTATAACACGTTCGCATGTCGGCCGTCGCTTTACTTTTATTTCAATTTTTGCTTATCGATGAAATTTCATAAAAGGTACTTGTACATTATTTCTTTCCATTTTTTTTTCTTTCTCTCCCTTATATTTTTGCCTGCCCTCGCTCACTCGAGCATTAATCAAATCGATCTTTGACAAACATGTTAGGGCTATTATTCATTTAGGCGACGTTGGACTTAACACAAAATCGATTCCATTCCGTGGACGAAAATCCTGCCCAGATTTCTTGAGCCACAATGAAACGAGGCAGTAGTATTAAGATAAATATGCATGGATTCTTTTTATTTGTATGTTTTTTTTCTTCGTTTCCTTCTGGTATTATTTGCGCACGGAGCGCCATTTAAGCCGCTTCTGTTACTTTCCAAAACAGGAATAGAATAAACACACGGCTTCAATAATATAAAACCCTCAAGCTAAGCTGCACTGGATTAGTAAGTAAACGAATCCTACATGCAGATTAGCGAGAATGACGAGAAACTTTACTTCTTTTTACAACATTTTTCTTTTGCGTAATCCTAATTTTTATAAATCCGAATACAATTACCTCTTTGTCTCTATTAAATATTAACATTAATTGGTGCACTTTCACAGACAAACGATATTTATTTTTAAAGTCAATTTTATATTTCAAAGCATATTCAGTAAATCTTTGAATTTAAGTTAATATCAAGTCATATTTACTCAATGAAATAACCAAATAATATATACTTACAAATTTACATAAATTGATTGAAGTAAAACTATTTTTTATATACAATTATTACACAAAAATTATCTTCATTTTTTAGTTGTATTATGACGAATTTATATATTTTATCGTCATAAAAATGATGTTACAATAACTTGCGGGTAAGCAATATCTCGAATCAAAGATTTTCGTTGACTTTAAAACCACATAAAAATATATAAAGGATAAACGTATATGATTTTTTTTTGTAAAAGATGTGTATATAATTTTATTTTTCTCAAGTAAAATTTAGTTTAGAAATTTTCAAGCTGGATTGTAGTAAATCTGGATTAAAACAAATCAGTTTATGTGAGATGTTGTCATATTTTACATGATTAAATGTTTTAGCAAAATACGTTAATTACTAAAATTTACAATGAAAATTAAAGATTTAGTGTACTATCAAAAATTTAATTTCAGATGAATTTATTTGTATTATCCTTATTCACTGAATAAACTTGTGTAACGTTTATTTCACTGTGGTACAACTGTAAATATAAAATGCAATTAGTAACATTTATATAAACAGTGGAAGGCAAACTGAATCAACAAAAGGAGAACACAATGGTTGTAGAATTGCGCCCCTTTAACCGGTTTTTCCGTTTTATTCAATTTCGCTGCGTTTTTCCAGAACGAAATCATTTCACTAGGTACACTGCCAACCAGTATATTGAGAGGCAGGCGTTTTTTAATTGGAAAATACGTCCCACTGTTGGAAGTTTATGTCTGGGAGCGAGAAAAAATACAAACATGCCTCTCAAACGTCCTGGAGTTGTGTGTTTGCCTGTGTCGAAGTTTAGTTAAAATAGATAACATTTGAAATTGGTTACGAGGATGGCCAATGAAAAAACAAGTAAATAAATAAATATAGAAATTTGAAGAAAAAAAATAGAATGAAACGCATGCTGTTTGTTTTGAATAAAACATGCGAATTGTTGCAAAAACAAAAAACAACAAACAACCACATTGGAGAGCCCAGGGGCCGTAGGTTCCGTACAATTTCAGTTACAATAATAAACGAGACAAATGCGTTTTAAGTTGGCAATTAAACAGTAAAATGCTTTTGTGTGCTTCATTCGCGGCCCTATGAAAAATACACAAGTCATTACTGCATCGTGCAATGACTTTTATTTATTTCCATCAACGGTAAATTAAACTGGAATTGCTCAATTCCATTATTTATTCATACATATTTTTGCAAATACACATTTTAATTAAATTTTAACCATCAACCGTCTGGCTTTTAAAATATACGTTTACTGTTGTTGTATGGATAAATTGTAGCTGTATTGTTTCGTATTTCTCATTAATATCAAAAATTAGAGGACTATTTTGGTACGAGTAACTATTTTAATTCCTAAACGTTGTGTACACTTCACATTTTATTCATATACTTCAGTATATACTATACTTTAATTATTTATATAATAATAAATGAGTTATTACTAAATTTAGTGTTCCTTATAAAAACTTAATTTATTAATATTCTTTAAAAAACGAGGTTACTAATCCTCCGAATGACCTCTATTCCAAAACCAAAATTGTTCCAGTCCTCGGTAGATACCTCTCTCTTTCCCTTAAATTAATCTCAAAAGACTCAAATTTATCCTCTCTAAATTTTGTATCCCTCAAAATCCATCAACCCCTCCTAAATGATTATCCCTATAATGATGTTATTTCACTTTCCCAGAGGCTGCCATTTTTGCATAATGATTTTGTTCTCCTTCTTATGTAATTAGTAAACAATAGTGTTCATTTAGTTTCTACATTGTTCATAATATTCATGGTCGGAAAGACCAATGGTCGATAAACCCTTTGGCCAGCTTTTTTTATTATTATTATGTTTGGTTTTATATTTAGAATTATATTTTGTTTTTATAGCTAGCCAATATATTATGTTATTAAGATATTACAACCTACAAATACAATACCTCGCATAGTGTAATCGGTCAATGTCCCGTACTAATCGAGGAGTTCAAGATATTTGACAAAGGAAAAAGCACGATTAATTTTGCTGTTTTAAATTCTTTGTTTTTAAAAATACGTAATCCGGGCTAATCGAATCCGGACTAATAATTGAGTTACTTAGAAATAACTAATAATAAAATAACTTGAATATATTATTATTTTACATAACAATTATTTATTGCGTTTACGAAAAATCATATTCAATGTATATAAACATACATTAATTTGATATAGATTGCACAATGGAAATAAAATAACGAAGTTTGCTGTTGAAATATATTAAATAACATTTATTGCAACAACCATAAAATTATATAAATTGATATAGAAAAAAATATAAAATTGACAAAAAAAATCGTATGAATCATTGCAATTTGTCCTATTAAATAAATATCAGTTATTTATTTACTAATAAATTATTGTCACTATGTTCTACTTGAAATTATATTAATTAATTATATATAATTATTATTGGAAATCATATAGTATAGTCATAACTAATTTATTATTTAAATCACTTCTGTTACCAACTGCTGTATACAATGTGAGTATTTGCCGGATTTACTATATTTCCCTTTGAAATGTTCAAAACAAAGTAAATTCAGCTATATAAAAATAAATTAGTAAACAAAATCGCTTTTTCCTTCTGTTAGTTAAGTCTCTTTTAGGCTGTATTTTTATGCGGTTTTTTAACCTCGATTAGTCCGGTATCAAACAGTCTGAATCGATTATAAGCAGCATATGAGCTATAACTGTAGCTTTAACATTGTTTCATAACAATAAGCATACAAACGTCGCTTGTTTTAAGAAATACATGAAATGAACTCCCACAAATTGGTTGAATTGATCTCAGTGTTATATACGTATTTTTTATTATGCTCAGTGAAGTTTCACAATATTTAATGCGAAAATAGGAAGGGTGTTTATGTGCTCTTTTTCTCCGAATTAAATGGAAGCTCTAAAACATTAGATTCCATTTTCAAACTAAAATATGAATACGAAATAAGGAAAAGTTTCTAGTTTTGGGAGTCCATTTTAATTAGGGGCTTATTTATTTTAAGCTTCCTCGTAAACGATTTCCGACAGTTGTTCAAAAAAAAAACACGAAAAAAACGCCAACACAATAATATGACGAGAGGTTATAGGACAATGAACAACTTTCAACTTTTACGGTTTAGATAATAAGTCAATTAAAAGTTTTGTGGGTGAACGAACGTGAAGAGCAGGTTGAAAGAAAAAAAAAATGGTATGTGTGGGTGGGTGTGTGTATAAAATGGTGGCCGCCCCAAACCACAAAGCCGTGATCAAATTTTATGCGAAACTTTTCCGGCTTATTATTTATTCAGGAAATAATCCCGGGCCATGGAATTTCTGAATTCGCATAGTGAGTTATATATTACGTTCATGTGTTGTTTTATTTCTGCTGTTTTTAGTTTGTTTTTTGTGTTAGCATATTGATTTTTGTTAGACTTGTTAATAATAACGTACTTCGTGGAAATCGTTAGCTGTTTGTATGATTATATTAAATTCTTTGATCATTTATGGCAGTGGTTTCAAGCTGGCGGCCCGCGGGCCGCAACCGTCAATTTTGAAAGGCCCGCCAATGCATTTCATTTTTATGCATGGACCTTGTGCAATTTGTTTATAAAACTAATGTATAACGGTAATGTATAAAACAAAATTACAGGAAAAAACTGAAGATAGATTTTTTAAATCAACATGTTCTGTTTTGTCTTTGTTTTTTTTCTTATTCGTTCTAAGCCCTCTGGCTGGTCACCCTTTAAAATGTAATAAATATTACTGAAGTATTGAAGTTAAAATCAAGTAGGGCGAATATTATATAATTTTATATGTGTTCTTGTTGTTACTATTGTTTTGGATGTGGATTTGAATTGTGGATAAGAATTATCCAGTAATAGTCATTAAATCCATACTTACACGCAATCAGGTGGTGAGGAGGGAACGATTTTATAGTTTAATTAGTCTGAATTAATGCATGGCGAATTAATTAAGTTTCACTCTTATCTGGGAGACCGTTTTTAATTCGCGCCCGTTCTGCTCTCTTGATTAAATTAATTTACATTATCAGGACGCGCGGCTGGAATTAATTTCGTTTCAAGTTTTCCAAAGACATTATAGCAGGGGCCATAATAACTCTTCATATTAGAAATCTCGCGAGACTCTCTCTCTCGTCCTCCTGCGCCTCTCCCCATCCCATTCCGTTTTCCTTGCAGTCATAGGTCTAGGTCTGCTGGATCCGGGTCTGCGGGGTCCTTTCTGTGGGTCATCGGACGCACACAACACGCGTTTGACCCGCCGCCGATAAATTACAAAGATATTGCCCGGAATTAGTTCGGAACCGAACTGCAATTTGAGCATCATTACCAACACCCAATGCCGCACGTGCATTTCCAGAAAATACAACTGCGCCATTCCTTTTCATATATAGAATAAATAACTATGTCTACAATCTTGTTATAACTTTTTTTTTAAATTCGCTTCAAAAACGTTATTATTTTTACTTCTAATAAAACATGTTAAAAATAAAATTGCGAATAATATTAAAGACAGGTTTAACATCTAATTATTTGTAAAACGAACTACATACTTCTAGAGCATTTCATTTTTGAGATATTTTCTGCCTAAACACGATCATTATTTTAATTAATAAAATGTATTTTCCAATGATGAAAGGATACATATTAAAACTAGTTATTTATAAAAAAAACTACATACTTCATACCTGTTTGAAATCAAGATTCAGTTTAAGACATTTTCTATCTGATTGATATATAACTAGTGAAATAAATTTTCCAACATTGGAAGTTATTTATATTTGCTTTTAATTACATTAATATTGTCCAATTTAATGATGTAGGTTTTTGTTTCTAAAAAGTATTAGATTTTATTTAAAAAACTAAGTTCGTTCAATATATTTTCATCAAGTTTTTATGTAAATATGTAAATGTAATATAATAAATTTACACCAAAAATTGTGATATTTTAATTATATAGAAATAGATTGATGTAATATGTAAGGAAAATGTGAGGAAGTTGATTAATACGGGATAGATTTCCAAACAACTTTTCTATGCATAAAGTTATAATTATCTTGGATTTTCGTTAAGGAATATTTTTACCTCTGCGTAACTTTTCGTAAATATTGATCCTGCTTGTGTGCTGAAGAGCTCATTTGCTTATGCATAAAGTTTAAATAACATTGCAGGCGGCCTGCATAAAATTGAAACTATTTTTTTGAAAAGCTTCCTCGCTGCCCGTTGCTTTTCTGAAGAGGAAACTCCTTCTTGCTGTACTTGTGTATGTATTTTATATTTATTTAAGTCTAATGGCCAGGAAACATAATACTACCGGAAGTTCATTTATTATTTACTCTTTGTGTATATATATATTTTTTCAAAAAGAAAATTATGTTTAAGCATAGCTTAAGATCGTCTTGAGATTGCATAACTTTCTTGAATATTGATCCCGCTTCGAGGGGTGGGCTGAGTCCATTTCCCTGTGTATATGCACTTACGAGTGTATTCAGGTAGTGCGAGAGCTGCGAGGCCATTATTTTAATACGGTTGCTTTGTTTTTTTCTTCCAGGGACGCAATCTCGTTACCAGGTGAAAGATTTCACCGACGGTGGAGCCCTTCTCAGGATTGAACCAGTCAAGGCCAGCAGGGACGACGCGACTTACGAGTGCGTTGCAGAGAACGGAGTTGGAGATGCTGTCAATGCGGAGGCAACGCTCGAGGTTTTCGAAGGTAAGATTCATCAATGCATCTTCTCGTAGCCAGTAGTCTTCAAACTCTCGTTCCAAGAATGTTACACTAAACATTGTTTGAATACTACCAGTAATAACTGTAAGATGTGACAGTTGAACTTCCGGTCAACTTTGTCCGTTTATCCGATTATCCTGCGCGCACATATTTGACTGCGTAATTACATAATGGGATCCCGGGTATTTGCCGGTTAAACTTAAGTAAATGGGAATATGGTTGTGTGCATGCTGGGATGTGTGCACTCGCGGATTGTAATTTCCAATTACTCGAGTAGAACAAATGTTCGACGCCTACGGGATAATTATTTAATTAATATGCAGCATGTGCGGTGGCTCACAATTACGGAACCGATATTTCACCCATCGTTCCCGGCTTCCAATTATCACAACAAAATCCTATTTGCATATTGCTATTATTTCAGGAACTACCGAGAAACTTGCCTCACAACACCGGCACATTAATATTCCATTTTACACATAATCTCTACCTTATCCGCATTGCTTAAGTTCATTTGGGATTTCCAACACCTAGGTTCCGTTTACTCCTCTACTACCACTGATCCACAACCATTGCCATCGTATTCCCTCACAAGTTAATTAAATTAATATCATCCTTCTGAAGCATATAAAGCAATTAACTTCGAACTTATTCTGAATTTGATACGTTAAAATATATCATTGTTGAGTGGATTAGCAATCTTCTATGAAAGATGTTAGCAAAATAATTCAGTTGAATTTGTATTTACTTTGTACAATATTTTTTAAGATATGAATCTATTGTCTTCATATATTTCTGTTAATAAATATCGTTGATGGAATTTATTTATCCACATCAACTATCTTGTAAGTCCTTTTGTTTGATCGAATGTTTCTTAACTTATTTGAAGAAAGTTTAAAGGTTACTTGTTTCCACAATGAAATATAAATAATAATAATTTTAATAATATATGCAAACATAAGTAATTAGATTTTAAAATTCAAGCTATTATTAGTTATATTTTACCACAATAGTAAGTTTTTTTTATCAGAAACTAGTTCAAATTAACTATAAATGTTTACAAATATAAGCAAAAGGCAACTAGCATATATGGGTTCAAGTAAGTTTGGAATTTGTTGAACCTTAGAGTTTACATAACTCCGCGGCGCAAGGATCCTTTATATTAGATAGTTGTGGGTCGTGTGTAAGGATGAGGTCTTCGGTCGTCGCGCGAGAATCGGTTACGAAATTCATTAAAGTAGCAGCACGGATTCGAAATGTAGCCCGGCCACGTTGAGCAGCTAAAGATCGGATCCATTGTCCTGCGGTCCGCAAACAACCGTTTAAACATCATAGGGAACTCTTGTTACAGAGTCGGGCGGCTGGAATTGAGTTAGACTATTAGATTGCCTTCCACGGTCACTGATCTTTTCGAGCAATCTGAATGCCACCAGATGACCAGAATACCAGTGCGCCCCATCCCATTACTGCAAATCCACTCTAATAATTTTGCTCGTTTTCGACAACATCTCTACATCAGCCCAATTACATTTCATCTGCGCCACTTCATAACAATCCCATTGAATCAGCAAAGACCATTTCATCCAGCAGCGATCATCAATTTATATCTACAATCTTAGTAGGACTTTTTTAAAATTCAAGTTGCAGAAATTGCATGTAACGTGAGACATCTCTATCAAGCATATCAACACCTTCATTAAACCATCATGTTTCTCACTTAGCTTGTGAACAAAAATTTTCAATTCTGCAGTGCAACATCTCAATTACTATGTATGCATTTTCAATCGACATGACAACCAATTGTAGTTCGTACATTGGACGATCTCTTATGTCATAGTTTATTATAGTATTGATAACATTTTGAACCAGAAAAGATCATGGTATCAAATACACTTTTTTGTATATATGTTTTAATGCAGACACAAAATCATAATTTGAGAACATTCATCTTTTCATTGACATTTTTTACAATTTTCAAGTTTTAAAATAATACTTTAAATACTGATTATAATAACAGTAAAAAAATCACGTTGTAGTATAGTTCTGAAAATTGCTGACTTGAAATCTCTGGGAAATGAAATGTTCCAAGTGTTACAGTTACACTATGTTGAAGAATAAGAATGTACTGTGTGAAGGATTCCTATTTTATAGTACTGAGACGTGATTCTAAATCAACAGTGTTTGATGGTATCGGTTACAAACGAGTCGATGCATCTCCGAGAAACAGCCTTTCTTCATTTTTTTTCTCTCTTTTGGTTGTTTGGTGAAATGTATTCTATGCAAGAAGTGTGTTTAGAATTCGAAGCGATTGAATTATCGGTAAAATGGTGCATGCAAGTGTGTGTATTTGTGAGTGTACGAGGTCGTTTGGGTGTGGAAGTCTTGTAGATGGTGCACGTTCAATAAGTTCTCAAGTTTCGCAAAGAGCTTTCGCAGTCATCTCCCTTTACCAGTTCACCCTACACGTGTAGGTGTACGCTATTGCTATACACGAGCAGCACAGGGGAGGTGTTGGTTCTCATCGCCGTCAAATTTAATATAATGCTCACTTGCACCCCCGCATACACACGTAAACGCAGCACACACGCTTCCTACATTCCCTGAATGCATATGTAAAGCATGTATACACTACACGCTGCTGCAAATAGGACCGGCATTCCATTCGGAATAACATATGATTGCAATGGATAAATTTCTCACCTCTTCGGGCTATTAGCTATACTACTACAAATTCTATTTTCGTTCCACATAATCTATCCTTTCTAACTACACAAATATCAACACTAAATACTAAATACAAGACTTCAAAACATAAACAGACTGTCTAAATAATTTAAAAAAATGGGTAAAAAAGGTACAAAAAAAAAAATAATAACAAAATGCAAATAATTATAAATAGTTAAAAATAAATAAATAATACTAAAAATAATCTTTGAAAAATAAATAAGTTTATCTAAAATAATTTATTTAAAATTTGTTTAAATATTTGAATTGTTTGTTTAAATACATGTTTAAACAAATACAGTTAGTTGAGAATTTTGTAAAAGAACTTGTTAAATTATAAAAATATCGTTTATAAATAAATGGATTGTTGAAATATGTATTTGTAATTATTATTTTTAGTTGCAATTTCAATAAAATTTGCAATTTTAAGAGACGTTCTGAGCTAAATATTGCCACGTTTAAGAAAATTCTCTTTTAAATGATACGTAGAATTGAGATTACTTTCATATTCGTTTATGTAAGTTGTTTATAACTCTTTTATCTAGTTAATATTTTTCTTTTAAATAAAAAGAAAACAATATTTACCAAGAGTTCTTTAGTTAATTGCATTTTTCAATCATGTAGTAATTACATTGAATAAATACATTTTACATTGTCGATGATTAAAATTGGCTTGAAATTGTAAGTATATTATTGATTAACTAAGAGTTTTTTTTAGTTAATTATATTTGAAGTATTGAATGATTAAAGTGATTAAATAGTTTTTATGTCAACGCTCGAAATTGGCATTGAATATCAATTAAAGTATATTGACTCCATAAAGCTGGGAAATCAGAAATGTAATGGCAGAGAGAATTTACACTTAGCTTTTATTCCTTATTCATAGCACAGAATCAATCAGGCGGCTTAATTGCTCGCAATTATAAAGACCTTAAATCAATGTTAATTGCGGATTCATAGCAACTTATACATATAGCAGCTGAGGACTTTCGGGCTGTAACTCTCCTGCAATTATTACTAACGATCGATAGCAGCGGCCTCGCGAAATCGCCTGTTACGTAAACACGTAATGCACTTTTTATACATTAAATTTAATGAAGTATATTTACAAAATATAGTGAAATGAGCAGAATTTCAATTTCATCTGGTAATGGAAAATGATATCATTGAAAAAAACTTTTATTTTTTCAATTATTTCTGCAACCCTTTTCCGTTATTATTGTAATAAAAAAAATTGTATTATATTATAATTTATTGTTGCAATGAATATTATTATTATTTGTAAGATATTTTAAGTCGAAAAATTTATTTTTACAATTATTTTTGTAAATCGTTCTTTATTTTTTTTAATTAAAATCTGTTAATAAATCAAATTTGTTTAAACAGAGAATAAAACATTATTTATAATTACTCACAAAAAGTATAAAATGAAAACTATATGTTTTTTTTAGATTATTTATTGTAACAGCTTATAAAACAATATGAATACTATTGAAAACAGTACAGTGTCCATATTTTAAGGGCGGATAATGTTTAGCAAAATGTAAATATTGGATATGTATATTTATAGAGAGACAAACACGGGAATTATTTATAATAAATGTATTATTAATATTCAATATTCGAAATAGGTTTTGTAAATATTTCAATGTTCGGGACGTGGCTATTATCATCATAGTCCTCTATTATTTTATTAATAGATGTCTGCTTTTGTATACTTGGTGCATAGAGCTACGGTTGCGTAAAAATCGCGCATTGCGTCATTCGATGGGTACATGGTAGATGCCATAACGATGATGATGATGATGACGATAATAGAAAATTTTGCCTGTCCATTGTTGCACATCCAAGTTTCGGTCGTTCCATATTTGCGGCGCAGTTATGTTCCATAATAATGCGGTATAGTTTCGATAATGGAAAAGTGGAGACGACACCCCGGCTCCTCTCTACATTGTTGCTATTTAGAGGCCGGGCGCAATTACATTTAATAGTAAAATACAACCCACCCACACCCACAGCCGTATTCTCGGTGGGAGAAGCGTATGTGGTATCAAGGTGGGAATTTATCGTGGCGGGAATCTTGAATTTTAATCAAATTTATGGATTATCTGGCCCCAGGCTACATGCATGCAAACACACTTATTGTTCTTCCGCTATATGCATACAATGTATGACTTTACATTTATACCTACTTTATTTAATATACTAAATCAGGAGCTTTTCAGATAATAGTGTTTTAATTAGAAAATGGTAATTGCTTGCATTGTTATAAATGAATAGATATTTATTAACTTAAATAATTTATTAAATTCATCTGTTAATCTCAAATAATACTTTACATTAAATCCTATTTTATATAATCTATTAATTCAGAAGCTAGAAGACGTTAATTGGTTATATAATTGTTATAAATGAATAGACTTCTATAAAGTTAAATAATGTATTAAATTCATTGGGCAACTTCCATTGAGTAAATTTGACACTCAAGGTTGTATACAACCACTTTATTATTTACTAGTTAATAATCTAAAGCTCCAGTTCTCGTTTAATTATTGCATATTTACGGGAAGTTTCCAATGGCAGCTCATAATATATTGAACCCTAACAACATTTCAACTATTCCCTTTACACCATTGTTGATAAACGGAAGTATTTATTTGAAAACTCTAAGGTGTACAATTTTATGTTGAGAGCGAAATACATACCTCTAAATAGTACAACCTCCATTTTAGAATATAAGAAAATAATTTGTAAATGATTCTCACTCATTCATAGACCTGGAATTGACACTTAACAATTGCTCTTATGTTTTGAATGTAACTTGTACTTCATCTGTTAGATCAACACTGATCTAGTTGACTTCTCAATAAAAAGTGAAGTTTGAAATAATACAAGTACTTAAGAGTATTCGTAAAACCTACTGAGAATCCACAATACATAACTGCGAGATTGAAAAGTATATATTATTTTATAGTGAAATTAATATTTTAACCAATATTTCATCCAAATTTCATAATTTCTATTTTTAATTTAATTTAATATTTCATATTTTTGTTTGGATTTTTTTCTTTTCAATTACACTAATACCTCGCTATACAGCCGCTCTTTATACGGCATTTCGCTATAACGGCCCTCCTCAATTAACTCCTCGACATATCTGCATGTTGCCAATCTTGCGCAATCTTTGATTCCTTATACAGCTTTTCGCTTTGCGGCCAAGTTTCGTGGAACGTATTTAAGCCGTAAAGCGAGGTATGGGTGTATTTTTATGTTATATTTTTTATGTTACTTATAAATTGTGTACTCTCTAGGCAGAAACACCATGGTCAATAGCCCGTTGGTCCAATAAAGATGTTGAAATAAATAATATTTAATGTGTAAATATTTGAATGAATTAGTTACAAGTGTTACATTTTTCGTTTGAGTATGCATTTTTAATATCGAATGTGAATGTAGAAAAGTTCCGACAGGGGATGAGAAAAGAATGGCGGAGAACGAGGAGTAAAATAATATTGCGAGAGGAATCGAATCTTTTTGTTGAAAGGGTCCGCGCTTGATATTGGATATTTTCCCTTAAAACTCCAAAGTGTAGATCAAACTACTACATGTGTATGTTCGTACGCGAACTGACGTGCGTGGATGTATGTACGTCTGTATGTATATGGCAAAGAAAAATAAAGTAATGTTTAAAAATACAAGACGAAAGGGAATATACATAAAGTTTACATACACGTACGGCGCTCATGTAAATATGGAAAATAAACAGCTATCTGCGAGCAGAGATCTCTGCGTATTTACTTCTTCTTTCTGCTGATTCTTTTTAAGGGTGAGCGTCGTCTCCTCCTCCTCTTCCACCATGCTTACTTACACTTTTCAAAGAAACAGTATGAAAATATCGCAAGCGCCGCACGTGAAAAGGAGACGGCACTTCTTCTTGCGACAACCGGTGGAGGCGGGGGATTCGCTCTTTTTATTTCTCCTTCGGAATTGCAAAAATGCTGAAAGAATAGAATGAAAGATGGTATTTTGAAATGAAGCATGCGGCGCTCGGATGTCAGATGTAGGTAGCAGATATGAAATAGTGCCACACTTCCCTACTTATGAATGTAAAGTAAAACACTGCCGCGCCAGTTATATGACCTCTCCAACCACCCCCAAGACTTTCGGCTGCAGCAACCCTCGTTTTCGCGCCGAACACCCGGCGAAAATCAACTCGCGTTTCGGCAATAGAATTGACTTTAAAATATAATTCGAACGCGACCGATATTTCTTCGTTCACTTTTGCCTTTTCTCTCCAGTCCCGCTTTCGCCACCCCCCGGCCCCAGGACCCGACACATATTAACTTCGGGCTGCTTTCGACGCCCGGGCATTAGTAATCCTACACATTCCCTCGCTTAATGTCTCTTTTGTATTACCCGTGTAATCCTCTGGAATCTTGTAAATACTATCAAGAAATGTTTCGCCCTACAATAGCAACAGAATCTCCACCCTTCCTCCTCCGTTTGGACTGCTCTCAGCGCCTCGCCGCGAACATAAACATTACTTCCCAAACTTTCCCGGCACGAACTTCACGCTGCACTAATATCCTCATAATTTGATGCAACCTTTTCCCCCTCGGAAAACTTTTCTATAAACAACCCCAATTAGAACAGTATTTTGGATTCCGTTTCCCAATTACTCGAGCGCACCATTCATCATAATTACATACAGGAATAAAAGCGAATGTAGCAAAAAAGTAGAATAAAATCAAGTGTGTATACAACACTAATAACCGGACGATGGGTTGGTAGGAGTGAGCGAAAGAGAGGAAGGATGGGCGGCTTTAGTTTTGCATTATAAAGAGATATAATAATATACGGCTGCATGCCGTGAAGTTTGCCTTATGTGATTATTATGATTTGCATAAGCTCGCAGCACAAAGTAAATATAGCACTGTAATCCTTCCTCTCCACTGTTGTGCTTTTCTATGGCGGGCAACTTCCAATCCCTCCCGCCCTCCATGAAATATGCATACCTGGCTGGCTGGGCTTGTTGGGAGGAAAACTTGACGCTGGATACATCATTCCTCTGTTACCACCACGATAACTCAATTTCGCTCTTCCTATATACAATGTACTTTCTTATTTCCTTTTATTATGCATCTAATACATACCCATCTCCGTAATAAATTAACTTCCGTTCCCCAGCATCTATAGATACATCATTATAATCTGGCACAAAAGTATGTTCAAAATGTGAGTCAAGTCTGTGAAAATATATTCGTTTTACTAAAAGTTTCTAAAGATACTTTTCATCCAATGAAATACTTTCTGAGTAACTATCCTAAGATCTGTGAACATAAAGGAATTCATAAAAAATACCTGCTATAAAAATATAAAAATGTATTCAAAATTTAACAAATAAGTTATAGAATCCTATTAAAAACAATATGTGTTTTGTAGAATCTGATTGAGAAATAGAAATTTCATTGTATAAATTGACGTCGTTTTTAATTATAAATAATATATTAAGAGTGAAAAGAACCTTTAATAGTTGTTTTCCTGTATCTTTAACAGTTGCATAAACTATGCATGTTATTATCAATGATATATTGATATATTTTGGTCTATATTAGAAAACAATTACATTTATTACAAAAACAGCTACAAGAAAAATGTAAACTGAATATAATAGAAATACAAAGAAAAGAAAACATAAATATAAAGCTTTTGCTGCAAAGGCTCATAGACCATAAGTATTTCTGTGCAATAGAAAATAATAAAATATCAATTTAAATTTAATAAATATCACGTTTTGTTTACTACTATTAAATATTATAGTGAAATATATGTTTTCTACAACTTGTAAACTAAAAACTACTAAATATTATTGTTTTGTTATGTTACAAGAAATATATTTTTGCATATAAATGTGAAGGTTTTGTTTCATATTAAATGGTATAGCGAAGCAGTTACGCAAGTTAATTATTCGCGAATTTACTAAGTGTTTAAAGTTACGTGAACCGCACCGCGTATAAAACTAATTCCGCCACATCGTCGAGTTACGAGTTAAGAAGTTAATCATTAACACGTAATTGTATTAAAATATAGAACTCCCGTCCTCGAGGGGATAATTAATAATAATTTATATTCAAGCTACTAGTTGCAGGCTGATATAGTTATATGTATAGTGTAATTAAACTTCCTAATATATTCATGCATTCACTTTTTGTTACAAAAATAAACTCTCAAGAAACATAAATAAAATGAATATGTATTCGAAATTTAGTAAATATTTACTGAAACATAACTAACTATTTAATAAATTAATTATATTATACAAATTGGAAACACATTTTTAAGCAAAAAAAAAGAAGAATTGAAAATAAATCTTGGAAAACTAAAATACTTATTATTAGTAAAAAAATGTATTAATATGAAAATAATATTAAAGTTAACGAAAATTCTAATTATTTTTTTTCAACGTAAATAATTTCACTAAGATTAGTGACAGGTAGTAAGAATATTTATCATAGAAAATTGTATATTAGATAAGTTAAGTAATGTTAGATGTGAACAGTAATTGATAAATAAATGAATAACATTTAAATATGAAGGAAAGTATCAAGTCTATGAAATCAACAATACAATTAGTAATAACAGTTGGGAATGTAAGTGTCAACCGGAATTGTTATAAAATGAATGTCGCTATATAACGTTCTAACAGAATACATTGTAAATAATTTAAGGTTGATGTTGTTGTTTTTTTTTCATTTTTGGTTGATGTTGTTGAGTTATTTCAATTACATCAGCGAATGTGCGTCAATTTTGCAAATTGCACGGACATGCATTCGTTTGTACCGCGCGAAATATTATTTATTGATGGGTCTATGTACATTTTTGTGCCAGTTTCATGCGCGCAAATGTTGGGAAATCTTTCATCCATGCAGACATCTACATTTCGAGTAATTTGTATTTGTTGGGTCAACAGGAACGGCCGTGATTGCCAGTGTAGTGAGCGGAAATAGCAATAAATAAAGTTCAATGTACGTCAGCGTTATCAGAAGGTATATAAATATTCGTAAAAAGCAGGACACGGGACGAAAACAAAAAACAAAACGAAACGAAACACGGTGTATGCTATGCATACATACAAACCCCGACTTGATATGGGGTCAACGCAATTTATTTATTTTTTTGTTCATTTATATATTTCCGTTTCCGAATGTTGTTTTTTTTTTCTCGAATTTTCCATTAACGTCGAACTGTCATATCCTTATTTATTATCCTGGCAAATAGAATGCGAGGATCTGCTCCCTCTTCATGCGCTTCGTACGTTTTCAATAAGTATCGGATTACTATAAATTTCAGTTAATATCGAACGTTTTTCTTCGGAGCATTAGCATTTTTATGAAAGCTATGTAATTTTATTATTACGATTTTTTCACCTCGCATATATTTGTGGAGGCGTTTAGGGCTTTGATTAAAAGCGGTAAATCTTATTGGCCGTAATCCCGGGGGGATGACAATGTAGTATTTCTGGTAAATAAAATACAAAGTTGTGTGGGAATGCGCGGATTGCAAATGCAAATGGCAAACTAATATCAACCGTAGTAATGGGTTACTAGTTCCGCGTGGAGAGATACACGGAGGTAGGTATAATATCTGGCCGTAAATAAAGGTAATAATTGATCAGTGATATAAGCCGGCTTTGAAAGGGAGCAGGAGGATGCAGTAGTATTGTCGGCGCAGCGGTGGGAGGGATCCAGAAGATCTGCGAGGGAACCAATTATCCTAATTTAGGAAGGTGGTAATTTCGGCGGCCTCCATCCAATAATGATATCGGGAGCGGAAGAAAGGAATGCCCGCCTAGAGCTTAGAGGAAAAGTGTTTATTTATGGCTCCTAGGAATAATGGAACAATCTGGAGGAAAGCCACCTCGATGTGGTACAAGATAACCGCCGCCTTCTCCCTGTCTCGCTCGCACTCATGCTGCAGCCGCACGTACGCCCCCGCAATTTATCCGAGAACGCGAATTTATTACACATCCGAAATGTTGGAAATGTACAGAGCGAGATAAAATTAATTACTGTGCGGTATTCTGGAGAAAACTTGCGCTATTATTTTTAATACTTGAACCCCGTTCCGCAGCGAACGAAGGAGATGAAATTTAATTACGCTTCTGTATGTTTTCCTCCGGAAATAATCCAAACATGTGCATTTTACATGGGTCGGAATGGTTAGGGCTTGGATGCACGGGATAGGGTTGCAGACTGTGGAGGAAAGGACTCTTCGGATGGATCCGTGCCATCCGTGGATTGGTTTATTAAAAAAGTATCGCGATTCGGCGCTCTCTCTCTCTCTCCACTCCTTCCGCACTTCCTTCTCAGACTGATCCCCTGGGAAATAAAGGACTTACCAAATCCCGTTGGAAAGCCTGCTGGAAAAACAAATTGAAATATTGCCGGACATTAAATAACCATTAGATATTATTTCTTTAATATTTACCTCTTAAAGTTAAATCCATTATATAAACACAATGTACGAGATTCTCCTTTTTTTAAATTTCATTATTATCTCATTTATATTACATTATTATTATACTAAACGAGTTCATCCATCGGAACTAACAACTACAATGGATTTTCATATAGTCCATTTATACTCCATGCATTGTTTTGAAAAATATAGATAGTTGCACAGATTAATTCAATATTTTAAAAAAAAATGTATAATTAGGAGAAAGTTAATCAAACCAAAGTCTTTATAATTCATTTAGAAACGATAGATTTCTTGAGAGTTCAATGAGATACTTTTGTTATGTCTTTAAGTATAATTATTTTTCTGAATACTAAGATACCCATATCTCGCTATACGGCTGTTCTTTATACGGCATTTCGCTATAACAGCCCTCTTCAATTAAGGCATGTTTTCGATTTACGGCCTAAAATGTTTCGCTATAGCGGCAAAACAAACTTTTTCGATGTCAATATATCTACTGTTGCCAATCTTGCGCAAGCGCAATCTTTGATTCCTTATACGGCTTTTCGCTTTGCGGCCAAGTTTCGTGGAACGTATGTAGACCGTAAAGCGAGGTGTGGGTGTACTTATCTGACAAGTGTTTCCAACATATAGAACCCTTGACATTTGATGTTATTTTGAATGAGTTGATCTACTGATTTTTGAGTAATTATATTAATGAAATCTATAATAACATTATTCTCTATTCGAAACAAAATGATATTAAAGTAAAATCGATATTAAATTGTTTTGCAGCAATTGTATTATATTTTGTATATTTAATAATATGGCTTCAAAATTAAAATTGATTTGTTTATGTCTGCTTTAAATCGAAATGATGAACTGTCTGTTACTGAAAAATGTAATATTAAAGCTGATCAAATTCAACTGTACTTGGATCTATAACAACATTAAAAAATATCGTTATAATTATTGAGAAAATTTAGATATTCCATTATAATGGTATTTGAAAACGATAAAGTCTATATTTTATTTCTAATAGAAGAAAAGTTAGGAAGGGTTCCTAAGATATTAATTGAAACTGGATTAGATTCATCTTTCTTGTTTTTGTTATTGTTTACGGTGAGACATACCTTAGAATCGTATTATACTGTAATAATAATAGTAACTAAATAATGTGATGCTAATAAAATAGACCTAGTAACATTTGTGTTGGATATCGAGATTAGTATTTATGAGCCAACTTTAAGGTCTTAAAAAAAAGTATGTATTAAATTTAAGTGAAAATGAAAATAAGTTGAAAGAGCTTATTCAGCTATTGTATATTACAGGCTTTATAAGCTTTTGTATTAGGTTTATGAATTTCAGAACTAATGAAATACGACATGCTAGTTTTTGCGTGCGAAAAACTCTGTATATCTTAATTCCAGTCGCATGCATGTGGTTCTTTTTCGTGCCTGGCTGGGTGGTCGAGTAATTTTATTAATTCTATGCGAAAATGTAACAAATGTGCAATATGCAACGCAGGGGAGGTGAGAGGTGGGCGTCGGATGAGTTATATGGATGCAGGTTGGAAGCTGGCTGGACCCGCGTAGCCATACTTGCGGCAGCCCCAACTGTGGCCGGAGGTCAATTAGTGGATTTATGTCGACCCCGCCGCGGGCCTTCAACCACCTCATACCAACCTCATCCTACCCTCTTGACCGCCGCCCCCGCACATTACTCATTCTTGCTCCAATGTGTCGCCGCTAAAATCTAACAAATGCCACGCCATCGCATCCATCATCTCTATTCTTTGCTCTCTTTCTCTCTACACTCGTCCATCTAAAAATTGGAAGAAGCTAAAGAATTTTGCAGTATATATCATGTATGTACATGTTGTTAGTACCAAATAATGATATCTTTCGCAGTTTATGAAGACTAACAATAACGATCTGTATAAAGAATAATTATTAGCTTTGTCTTCTCAATGGTTTTGGTGTTACAATCCATCCATATAGTATGAAACTATTTTATTTAGCAAAAACAATACCAATCGATATACCTTCTTTCTTCACACTTTTCGCTCTAGCCCGAATTTGGACGAATGTAATATAAGCTATATACTCGTTCTAATTTAAATATTTTCAATAATATTTTACAATAAATATTAATTTTTATATAAGAAACATAACAATTATTATATAATTAGCATATTTTATCTGAATCTTCTAAGATAGGAATTAACACCCAAATTGTTGATAAAAAATGTATATTTCTTATAATTTATATTTGTAATAAAAGTTTTCATATATATAAATAACATATTGATTCTTTTCTTAGTTATGGAAATTTGCTGCGTATCATTAAAATCTTTAATTATATAATATGGAAATTGACAAACCTATGACAACAAAATCAAGAAAGCAGATATTTTCTTTTGATATTATGCCAAGAAAATTACAAGTAAAATTTCAGGTTCGATTGGTATTTGAATTTTATTTGTTTATATTTGCAAATATGATACTATAATCTATTGTTGAAGAGGATAATATTTACGCATATGACATTTAACACGGATTACTTAAATAATTCAAATAACACATCAATATTCGTTACAAATAGTAGTAGAATTGGTATTTTTTTAATTTCTCATTTCAAGAAGAATTGATTGAACTAAATAATTTTGAATATAAAATCAATTTAAATCACTTAGATTTTCCAAATGTTAACAATTAACAAACATCATCGAACCATTATTTTAAACTTTTCCTACTTCTTAGCTGGTATATGTTGGATTAATGCACATTAATAATTTCATACGAAAAATAAACTATAAATCGATTAAATTTAAAAATATGGTGATTATTAATTAATTAAACCTGATATAAAAAGTATTATTAAAAACAACAAACACGCATTATATTAAAGGTAGCATTAAAATATTATGTTACTAGATTCTTCGCATCAACAGCAATTTGATTCTTGACGATATACATGTAAATTTGTAATTACAAAATGTAGGATCTTTGAAGTAAAAAAGT
The DNA here is from genome assembly GCA_018845635.1 of Nicrophorus orbicollis. NCBI lineage: Eukaryota > Metazoa > Arthropoda > Insecta > Coleoptera > Silphidae > Nicrophorus > Nicrophorus orbicollis. Next base: position 698,760 of record JAFMTC010000275.1, read on the forward strand.
AAGAGGTCCAAGTAGAAGGAAGGCATATAAGTATATATATATAGTTAATGTTTTGGAGATTGTAGGTAATATTAAGTGCGCTGCGAAAATAACTGTTCGACGGAAAGCCATTTCCTTGGATTACCGCTAATCTTTTTCCCATAGCCGATTTACCGGCGTGAATTATTTTCCGAGCGGTTTAACTTTCCTACAACATACACATAAACTTCCAGCGGGGGACGCAAGCTGTTCTCTCCTCCAGCTCCCACTGCAAACACGCACCACTCCGAAATGCTCCGATTCACCTCCCCCACGACCATCCTCCTTTCGATCCCCTTCCATAAATTCTTCGGGAGCACTTTTAATATTTATAAAATGGCCCATTAATCTTGATTGTTCCTTCAAATTCAATTTGTACCTGTGCCAATCAATAATCCTATATACAGAAAAAAAAAGGAGATAAAACGTGAACTCGTCCCGAAAATAAATATTATTTGCGTAATAAAGAGGAAATCGAGCATAAAAGAAGAAAAAAACGCGGAGAGAAAGAGAGATATGAAAGGAAAGTGATCATTTATTAATAATTCATTCGGGAGGCGCGAAATATTGTCTTTCCCAAAGATGGGATGGGCCCGGCCGCAATCCATCCCGCACCCCGGGAGGTGGCATGTAATTTATCAAAACCACCCTCTCCTCACTCCTTCACCCGGTTTTTAATTTCAGTGCTCGAGGCAGGACGGGCGGTCCCCGCTCTATTTCTCCCGTTCATTATTCCGCACTGATTTAATTATTCGGATCCGATAAGCCCAGTAATTAAGATGATCGTAACTTTGTGTTCGATCGCTCTCCCGACACAGTCTGGTCCGAGCAGACTAAGCCAAGATCTCTACTACGAAAAGCCCGATTCACCCCCTTACACAGACGCCCTTGTCATTAATCACCATCACTGTTTTCAGCATGCACAAATTTCTGCCGTTTTATACTTTCGACATTCGCAGCCGCACCATCTATTAATTAAGTGCAATCGCGTACCGCCCTTCTCCCTTCCTCAAGAACTTTGCACTGTGGACTAGTTCTTTGATGCCCAGATTGCTTCGAGCTCCGTTATCGTTGCAATTACATTAACATTATATTACAGTTCCTAATTAATACATTCATACATTATTAGGTCCATAGTATCAACAAACTTACATCTTTCAATAACATCTTAGAATTGATTTGCAGCACAATTTTCACAAATTTATAGAAATTTTTTATTAAAAATAAAAAAAGTGATAATAAAAAAAATACACATGTCAAACTCACAAATATTAAGAGAATTGTAGTGTAACACGTATGAACATCATGTAAGACATCTATTGCATTTTTAGCAAAAGTATGTGAAAAAAAGGTTACTATTGAAAGAAGCCCGTGGCTACTTCATAGTAGCGTATGATCATCAAAGAACTACATCACAATAGCATTTAGGAATCACAAAGACTCCCACATACTGGCAATAAAGCTATTGAAAGCGAGCTCGACAAAGCAAAAGCTGAAACGCTTCAAACCACTGGACATGCCATTTACTCTCAATTAGTTATTGAGATGATAATGTAAATTGGAACTTGTAATTGTAAAGGAAAGCAGCCTGCGGGCACTAATTCAGCTAAATTTCAGCGCGAATAATAAGCTTATTAAATGTTCCTGTTCAATTAATTCTAAATACCCACAAGAACAACAAATGGTAATTACAATGATTATTATTAGCCAAAGAGAATTCAATTAGCACTAGTATACAATTTATAGGATATTTTATAAAATTAAGCTACTTATTGCTTTTTTAATTTATTTTAATTGCTCTATCCGATTATTATCTAATTCACAATAACTTTAGTTTTGATTAATTGTATACTCCACTACTATATACAATTGTGGTTTTAGTTGTGAGGACCATAAGTTTTCGTATAACTACAAAATATATTAATTTGCACCTATGTAAGCTTTGAAAGTGAGAAAATCATACAGCAATTTCGATATAGTTGCCAGACTTATCCGTATCAAGATTTTTGTTGTATTTAGTCAACTATGATATCGGAGGAGGTGAAATGTAAATAAGTTATAGAAGTATTAAAAATTTTAGAATTTGTTGTTTTTTAGAATGTTTTAAAACTGAAATAGTTGAACATCTTCATCACTTTCCAGAATTTTATTTTTACTATTTACTTAGTCTGGGGTTACTGGGATTACTATGGGGTATTTTTTCTACTGACTTAGTCAATGCAGCATATTATGGAGGTGTAAAAAGATTAGTATTGTTATTAAATGGTGATTCGAGTTCGTGAAACAGTGGAATATGTGTCAGTTTGCATTCAGGGAGTGGAGCCAATAAAGATTTAAAATGTTGTTGGACGTGCATTTGTAAATGAGAAAGGGGTGTATGTGTGTGTATGGGGGTGAAGTGAAGCAGTAAGACTCGAAAGAGTCATCAGTCTGCAGCGCACGTAAAAATAATGCTTGGCAGTCTCGTGTTTTAAATGAGCAAATTCTTGGCGGCAGTGGCAAGCAGCGGGGTGGGGCAAACAGTAAGTCGAGGGGGGCTTCTTCCATTCCTGCCCCCCAGTAAAACGCGGATCGGCTCCATTAGAGTAATTGCCAAACCGAAACTATATCCACCTCCATCCACACGTATAAAACCCTCCTGTAAAATTCCAGATATTTCATAAATTATGTATAGATTCGACTAGACTAAAGTGGAATGGGGCGATCGACGGCGGCGGCGGCGGCTGTAACGGGAATACGTATTTATTTGTTTATGGATGATGCCAAAAATACACTTGCCGATGCGAATTAAAACTGATCAATTTTAATGGGTCCTGTGCAAATGCGAATGAAAACGGATTGATTGTTGGGGGGCGAATCTATCGCTCGGACCGACAACAAACCGCCCATCTCCCTCAAAAAGCCTCCTCGCGCCACCACCCCTCGCCATTAATAATTCATCGCGGCGTGCAAATGTTTCAAATATTAATATTCATAAGAAGCCCGCCCGATTATTTGTGGAACGCGATTCCGCTATAAATTGTGCATTTATTTGCATTCCTCCGAAATATGTCTGCCCGCTGATCATATACCACCCACACTTCATTATGTAATATACGACACGTAGAAGTCATTTGCTTATACACACACATGCAAATAAATGTGCATCATTTATTACCAATTTTCCTCTCCAATCTAATTGCTTGGACGCAATAAATTTTGATGTTAGTAATAGATTTCTAAGTACATGTAACCTCCTTTATCATCGAAGATAGAAAATTCCGTATTTTATGAAACCATGTTATATGAGACTTAGAACCAGTACGAAAAGAAATGTTTGGTTCCGAAAATATATTAAACTTGAATATATTTTTTTAATTTGATCCAAGCAAATTCATTTTTATGAAAAAATGTATGTTAATCAAAAGACAGTTATTTTCAATTTATAAATCATCAATTTCATAATTCTTCCTTATCACTCGATTGAATTAAACGTTATTTTCACTTGAATGTTATTATCTTCACTATTGCGTCTTCTGTCCTCATTAAAAAATATATAATTTTGGTTTGTTTGCCATTCCTTAAAAGAACCTTTTTGAATTTTAAGATTCTCTCAGAAGAAGAAAATCATTTTTCGATAAATTTTGGTTGTAATTTCTTTAAAGTTAACTTATTCATTTCGCAATCTCATCTCGAAATCGACTTGATGTCTAACTTCTGAAGGAATTTTCAGCAAATTTCTTCCATTAATAAATATTGAAATTCCTAAATAGCTTTATCCTCGAAACATTCGCCTCCAACTTTTAATATGCCAAAAATTGTAATTATTGCTTACTCAATGTTATTTTCAATTTCAACAAACCATTCCAAATCTATTTCAACCTAAACATGGTTGAAAAAGTCTACTTATTTACATAATAATACAGAACTTAATTGATAATTGTTTCAAATCCTCATAACATAAATTTATATCGATTTATTTCGATATAAAGGACTTTAAAAATTGAGTTTAAAGTCTTTTGTAAACATTTTTGGTTTACTTTCTAAGGTACAAAAGATATCTAGATCCAATGGCTGTATCAACGAATTATTATTTGATTTGCTTCAATTAAATTAAAATGTTTGATAGAAAATTAGGGTGTCCGCAATTTTCTGACCGAATTATAACCAAATCATGTTGTTATATGAGGGTAATCTGTAATAAAGTTTAAAAATTTAAATTCTGAATTCATTATAATGATTGCAAGTACGTATATCTAAGTAATACGTAATAAGCATGAATAGTATAATAGATCAAAGGTAAAACTTTACAGCATTAAACATTTGCAATAACATTTGAGAAAGAAAATAATATTTTATAGCCATGAGCGGAAGGCCGTTGATCCCGAAGTCTTTCAGACTCGAGTTAATAACTATTTACGAATTTTTCTGAAAGGTGAATGTTCGGAAATGGGAAATAAGCATGTAAGCTTTTCGCATTCATTTCTAGTTACGTAAAGTGCATTACAGATCCGTCTTGGGTCGTGTAAACGTAATAAAATGGATGTAAAACGGTATAGGTTGAAACGTGGTGCTGAGGCGTATTGCAAATAAGCTGCGCTTTCGAGATCATTTCTATGAATCCGGTTCAGCTTAAATATATATATATACGTTTATGTGTATATCTATATATTACTCGAAAATGTAATTATTCCTATAAGCGAAATGAGGTAAATGCATTTTGGCTGAGACGTGGAAATTAATAAAGCCTTCACGGCTTTGCGCGCAACAGTGGCACAAAACAAGGGCGGAGGTGGAGGAACCGGATGAGGGGATGAGGAAAAACAACACCAACAAAAAAAGCAAGAGAAGAGGAGGACAAGAGAAGTTACAAGAACGGTAACGTGGGCGCTTCTACTGCATAATCCCCGCGCCAGATTACGCAATATTTATTGCGGACCTAATCCTTGCGGTATTAACCGTTTGGACGTGGCTTCAAAATGTATTGTCTGCGCACAAATATATATATATATAAAGCGAGATTGCGTGAGTGTGTTTATGTGTGTAGGTGGGTGGGAGAGAAAGAGAGAGAAAGGTGTATTTATACATACATGAATAAAACAATTAAAACGGTCCAGGACGAAGTTCTTCTGGGCTGTGATCATAAGCGGAGGCCTTAACTGCTCGGCATTAACTAATTAATACACGTCGAGATAAATTCGCGAGATACATTGGATGATTTACTCGGAGCAATAAATACGCGCGTGCGGCTACAAACTGACGGGATATAAATCTCCCCCTGGATGTTTACTCGTGGCCTAGGTGCCATAAGGGCATAAAACTAGACAGACGGAGTGCGAGATACATAGGGAATGAGCTGCAGAGTGAAAAAGTAAGCACGACGATGACGAAGAAAAAAACGTAAGTAATAATGGAAAGATTTTAATTATGGTCAGCTGAATGGGAGGCGGTATCCTAACGAACGCATCACCACACCAGTGGTAATCCTTTCATCATTAAAAAAACGAAGAAGAAAAAAGCACTAACCGTACACACGAGGTGTCTCCATAACTCGGTCCGTGAACACTTTTGGTACAGTTACATTTACTCAACGCCACACGGCAGAGTTTATTTTAATAAATACATGAAAATCTACTCAGGCTCAAATATTACGTTGCTCATTTTTGTAAAGCTCTTTCCTCTCTTTCCCTCTTATGCTGCACATACATTCACTCTCGGCACATTTACAAACACACACGGAGCGAAGTTTTACAAAATTTTCTCCCTCGCAGAAACTTGCTAAAACATCTTTCGCACATTTACAATTCTATAACATCATAGTTTATTCCTCGCTTTATTTTATGTCAGTTTCACATCGCCTTTATTCTTTCGCCTCCGCTAGAGAGCATCGATAAACAATTTCAACGTTCGCGAAACCCTATTTTCTTTATATTATTCACATAAGCTACACTTTACCCCAATTGATTTTTAAATGGAATAAATTGTCTACGCATTTTCTTTTGCAACTTTTCTTAATGAGTTTATTATAACTATAAAATCATTACATTACTTTACTTTTTAGTAAACGACTTATTTTGTCTATAACTTACTTTACTATTAGTTTCAATCTAATTAATTTAATTATAATAATTGGACGCATTGTAATTATCTCTCTGGAATTCATTTTTATTATCTAATTGTTATATGTGCCCTTTATTATTTATTAAATATTGATACAAATCAATCACAATTATACTAAACTTAGTTTACTATATTTTAAAATAATAAAAAATAAAATCAAAGTTATTTCTGACATTACTTTACTTTTTAGTAAACGACATATCTTATCTATAACTTACTTTACTATTAGTTTCAATCTAATTAATTTAATTATAATAATTAGATGCATTGTAATTATCTCTCTAGAATTCATTTTTATTATCTAATTGTTATATGTGCCCTTTATTATTTATTAAATATTGATACAAATCAACCACAATTATACTAAACTTAGTTTACTGTATTATAAAATAATAAAAAATGAAATCAAAGCTATTTCTGAATACAAAATTGAATCGAAATTGAAACAAAAGTTGTAACCTATTTTTTTACGATATATTTACATAATACTTTAATTTGAATAAGGAATACATTCCGAATCATATTTTACATCAAAAAATAAAATAAGTATACTTTATAATTTAGATCTAAACATAAATGTTCTAAAATTAATTTATTTTATAAAACTATATCATTTATAACAAAAATATGAACAGAACATTAAAGAAAGAACTCAAGTTTTTAGAATCCCAATGTCCTTAGATAATACTAACTAAATCTGGATAATATGAGATAAACATAAAATAACTATTCTAATTAAGATCTAAACTAAAATCTTCTAAATTGAAATAATTTGACGAATTTTATGCAATTTTATAAAAAGGTTTCTAACCAAACGCATTTCGATAAAAGTGAGCTCATCAACATGTTGTGTTATGGCAAAAAAATAATGTATCAATGATGAGTGTAAAAAAATCGGCTTCAACATCCATTTTGCGATTTTTTTGGGGTTTGATTCTTATAATATCGCATGTAATTTTGAGGGAGAAGATGGTGTTCGGCAACAGCGGCTCGGATTGAATGAATTATTTAGCAGGGAGGCGGCAAGATGGAAACCAACAAAAACAACGCGAGAGAAAGAGAGATGGAGAGAGTGTGAGTGAGATTACTGCAAGAAGAAACAAAGAGAACCATCACGTCGTCTACAATATTGGTTTCGGTCGGAGTTTTCCTCCTCTGTGCATTTCTCTATTAGCCTGATCCGAGTGTTTGCCATTAGCTTACGCGGTATAAATCATTATTAATCGAATTAAGGGCCGAAGTTTACCTGGCTTATTATAACCATACTGAATAATTTCTTTAGCCCGTAATTTATGGGACACCTATCGCAGTTATTCATATATAAAGTTTCCAAGTGTTATCGTGATAAATTGGCGCTCGGAGAAAACGCGAATGTTGTACTATGTATATATACACACACACATACAGAGATCGAGGGAGAAAGAGAGTTGCGGAAGCCTAGGTAGGATATTATCATACCTATAAGAAAGACACACAAAAAAAATGCAGCGAGAACGAATCATCCAATTAATTGCAAGCCACAACTTCTCATCCCGTCCGTGCCTTTCAGGAAATAATACAAAAGCATATTTGTTTTGTTTCGGAGGAGTAACAAATGGGCTTTTAGAAGTTCACGAACTCCTCTAAACTGTCCACTGATTTATATTATATATATTTTCTGACCTCTCCTCCCCCAAACACATTTACACACATCTTTGCGCACCGGAAAGCAGTTACTCGAGCGGCTGCAAGCCGCACGAAATAAAGAACCGATCCTCTCGTAAATTTGTTACATAATTACAAATAAAATGGGACCCGAAATCCATCTCCAAGTTAAAACGTAAAAATGCAATCGTATTTTATTGCACAACTGAATTTATATTAAGTATTTGTTATTTTATAAATAGGCGAGATTTGACAAATCTTCAGTGGGAGAGAGAAAGGCGGACCTGGGATGGTTTTCACATATAATAAACTTCTTAAATTTAATTAAACAGACTTCTTTCTTATTAAATATTAATACCCTGTTCCAAATACTTGTAATTTGGACGTATTTTAAACAATGTCCATGTGACAACCAACCCCAGATTCGCCTACGTAAAAGTAACTAACTTATTATGGCAATCTTTTATAGTATATTCAGTAATGTTATGCAGTGGAACCATTTTTTTTTTCTATAATTTTATAACTAAGAATTGGTATTTTATCAGCGTAAAAGATATGTAAAATCGTGAACTGTAGTATTGTGTTACATTATTATAATGCATAAATTATGGAACTAAAGACGGCCTAAAGTTTACTTTAAAAAATAACAATTTTAAAATACTTCTGCTGATTATAGTTATGTTTGTTATTATATTCAGTTTAGGTTTGATGAGGTGAAGTAGCAGAGGGTGAGTTTATATGTGTGAAATTGAAATGAAAACGCGGTCCTCGGTTCTTAACTACCAGGAATCTGTAAAGTAGCTGGCAAAGTTTATTTCGTCGAGGAGGACTGGCTGGGGACCACTGGCAACGACTTATTTTCTTTAATGACTCTTAAAATATTATTACTGCATTTGCATTGTCTCTTGCTGTTTCAAATATTAACGTGTTGTCTCACGCGAAGCTCGAAACAGAACTTTTAATACCTCTCTTCTTCTCGCGTGACAATTATTTCTCTCCTCTTTTTTTACTCTCACTCTCTCTCTCTTTCTTTCAGTCCCTGTGTCTCTCTCTCGTTTGTTTCGTTTCGTTTTGTTTCACCCTTTTCTCCTCTCACTCTCCCTTCACACAATTAATAAACCGTTTCCATTGTTTAACATCAACTGGGTAAAATTGCTGCCGACTTGAATGCGATTATTGTTTGCGTAACTATACGACATTGTAATAACGCTGCACGGGACGGTAAATACAGATTAAAGATAATGCACTGTCGGGGGAAATAATTTGTAAATAGGTTATTTCTCTTTTGTAACTATTCATCAACGAAAGGTTATACAATTTATATATCTAATAATAGTTTTATATTAGTTTGATTTCAATAATTTAAAATCAAACAGATGAGGACAGAAAGACCTATGGTCTACATCCCTTTACGGGCCAATATTTATATTATATTTTTCTTGTTCTTGCAATAAATGTTATTATTATTATTAATTAAACAGATGATTAAACTTTATGAATAATAATAACATTTATTGCAATAGATTTAAATTTACAGAAAAGTAATTCAAAATATATTTATATAAAAACAATAATTAAATAAATCTTATCAAGAACTGTGACAAAAGACTGAGCATTAATTTAATTTTTAAATTAATCTAAATTTGCTCTACAAAATTGAGATAAATGTTATTTAAACTTTCTTTAAGAATAAGATTTAAATGGTGACCATGTTGTTTATGTGGAATACGTATTTGTGTGCAATATTTGGAGAAAATGAAGTTCTCATTGAAACACAAAATGAATAATAGTTGCCAATATTGCGTTATTGTTGTACGTAATGGTTGGTCTGGGTTGAAGGAGGGAGGATGTATTTGATTTATACGGTAGGAAGACTAGTAGTTTGCTTACGTACAATAATTCAAATCGAGGGGCTTTGAATGCTCTAATGTAATATAGTTTTGGTACAGATAACAATAAGGAAAATTAATTGTCGTTCGGTATGCGGCGAAGGCGTATCGTGTTCTTGCTGTGCGCTGGTAACTGAAACGTTTGCTCGCATGTAAATCGCGCAATTCTGGATGTGCGCGACCCAAAACCGCTCCTCCCGAATGAGGAGGATTCTCCGCATCCTCTCGAAATCCGAAACTGGATCTGAATCTGGTCGGTGGAAGAGGTGGCAGCAGGTCCCGTTCATGGAGAACCATCCCTTTGTACGTCCGACAATGGGTTTATCACACGGGGCCCATTCCATTGTTGCAGTTTTGTTCGGGGTTGATACAAATCATCTGCAACGAAATCTTCGACGTCCGTTAGTGGTCTGCACGACGTTTAACTAAATGGCCACGATTGTGTGTTCGATTGTCCGTCCGTTCACGGCACCTCCGCTGAAAGGAGGACTTCCCTTCCTTCATCTCCGCCCACCGCTTTCCTTCGGGAAAGCGTTTTTCCTCTCCTCCAAGCAGCTTCAATGGCCTCCATTTACATGGAATTATTGTTGAAAGATTCCATTTCTATTTACACTGCTCGACGTGTAACATGTTGCCGTGTATTTTATTACAAACGTCTCGAATCCCATTTTTGCTTCAGGGAATATAAGTGATTTCTCAAATCAATTTTCTACTCTGCACTCTCTTCCTTCCTCCACCTCCTCCTCATCCGCACTCCGGCACGTACTTTACTCGACACGATTTTTCTTCAAATAAACTTCATTTCCGACATTTAGATAATACATCCCGTCAGCTACCCAAGCCGCTTAATGCTAGACCAGTTCCCTCTCTCGCTCCAATAACTCTTCATTCTTTATCTAATTATTTCTATTGACACATAAAGTTATTTTTTTATTTTAAGAACGTCTACAATTCATATGATATATAGACACAATGTATTATACCTCTCAAAAATCCCAAGTTGATGGATTTACTTGAAAGATAACAATTTAGCAAACTGACCATTATTTCATTTGTGTATTCTATTGAATTTTTGTGGACATAACATAATATTCATATAAATAAATCGGATGTAACAATATTAATTTTATTGGTTAATTAATGTTAAAGTTCAAAAAATTAATCGGTTTATATCATAATCACCGGTAATTATGTATAATTCACTATCTTCGGTACTCTTCAAGGTATTGAACAAATAGTTAAACAAATCAACGATATACTTATTATAAAAATCGAAATAGACCTAAATAGTATAATGAAAGATGCAAATTACTGGAAAATTGCAGTAGAAATTGTTACGATATATTTAAACATCTATAAACTCTCTAGAAAAAAAGCATTCGTAAAAAGAAACTTGTGTTAAATTAATAATTTTATTTAAATTTTAGATGCAATTGTCTAAAAATTTATAATAATTTATTAAGACCATTTTTCGAAGTTTATGCAACTCAGAAATTCACATTTTTTTTAGCACTAAAACTGTAAAATAGTAATGATACAAAATTTACCAACAAAATTATTGAAGAAATCTGCAAAATGAGGTATAAATTGAAAATTGATCATGAAAACCGAGATGAATAATTATTTAAGAAAATGTAGCTTAACTTTTGAATATTCATCTGATGATTCGTACTTTGAATAAGAAATTTTAGCTGATTTGTGCGAAATTATTTCATGGGTATTAATTAAGTAGCTCCAAGTTAGTAGGAGAGAAGAAAAAAGCGTATTTGATGCAAATAAGTTAAGGGGTTTATAAGGGGTGCTCAGTATATCGTAAGTTAGACGAAGCCCGGGGCATTAAGATCGCGCGTGGCCGATACCTGGCACGCGTGCTAATTAATTACTACCCCCTGATCCACCCACACTACCTGAAGGATCAAATAATAACGCACGCAACGTTCGCATCGCATCCCATCCCAAAACACCCTCGCCTCACTGAATCTCCATCCGCCTAAGACAATCCACTCAATTTACATCCGGCAGACAATGTCGCACGGGGGGTGGATCCGAGCCCCTGGGGGGTTCGGACGACGGATTTATATTAAGATTTACCGGCAAGCAACAGAGGCAGATTTACACTCGGAATAAATGCGCGAGAACGCTTCGATATAAATCATATAAATTGCGCAGTTTACTCATAAAATAAAAATTCGCTTTAAGCAGGCTTGCGACACCTAATGTGAAATAATTGCGAATCCGTTTGCCAAAAGCATTTACGGGCCAAGTGAAATTAACTGACGGACATTACTTCCGTTTTGTCGACGCGTCCGATGCGGCACATCTTCGCGCCATCCCTTCTCCATCACTTTTTCTCTTCCCCGAAGCACCCACCCCAAATGAAAAACTCAGCAAGCCACCCTTTCCCTTCATCCACTGTACGTTTGCTATCTCGCAAATGGTTCGAAGATTTGTCCGCCTTCTCGGCTCGCCCACGCAAAAATCTCAAAGAAAAAAGTTACTATATCATCTATTTTATCGTCAAACAAAAAGCCCGCCCGGAATAATACTCGCAGCGTTTTCCTCCTTGCAGAAGAAAGGATGGAGTGTGGGTGGGAAAAGCGAGAAAAAAATAGGGGGGACGAAGAAGAGAACCCTCGCACTTATTTATATTAGCTTTACCCAATTTAACATTATTTACCGAAATTAAATAAGAAAAAGGGAGAAATGCAGGGGAGAAAAAACGAACGGATAAGAGGAATAAAATGAAATTTAATATCCGTCTGTCGAAGTTGTTTTCCCTTTGCGTATGCCATGTTTTCTGCTGAAGATTTCTTTTATGTATTCTCTGAAATATTCTATGTTGCCGAAATTGCCCACACGATCACTCGACTGAACTTAAGACAATTTATTAACTGTGAAATGAAATCTGCAATTTAATAAAATTCCTCGTATTATATATTATTTCGTTTACTAAATTAGATAAAGCCGAATATTTCATAATATATAACATTTGTTATAAAATGATTATTTATAACGCATGGAAACAAGGCGTATTTTCAAGTGAGGTTGGTTGTCATATGACATTGGGTGGTAAAACTGATCATATATCAAATTATCAAGTAGCTATTAAATTCTAAATAATGTTTAATTTAAACATAGCTCTGAATCATTATTGGGCCTTTGAGCCGAAGTCTTTTTGCCCAAATTCCAAATAAATTATCGAACATTTAGTAGAGCCAATGGATGGTTGTTACATAGTTATGAAAACGATAATACACTATGTGTTCTAAGAAGCTAAAATTATTTAGTAAAATAAAGTTAAATGAATATGTGATTATTATAAAATTAAATTGCATTTATATAGATGGGTGCTGCATGTACACAAAAGGGATTATTGTGTTTGTATTTTGTTGTTTTGTATGTTGTGTTTTTTTAATTTTGGGATACAAGCCTCTATGAGGTGCGGTCTTGAATGGATGGAAATACGCAGGGGAGCTCCATGCTAACTGATTCCGGTGTTGTGGATAGGTAGATCCGCCATCAATCAATGAGTCATATCCGAAGCTTTCAGGAAATG